>OX155905.1:3477397-3544397 GCA_944588485.1 Phosphuga atrata
AACCGAAAAAATCAGCAAAGGCCCCGCACAGGAATGGTTTGAAGCCCATAGGTGGGAAAATATTGAAATTCCTACCTATGATGTAGACATACAAGTGGACTGCGAACAACTGGAACCTACACGGACAAGCTGTGCTGGTACACAGACCACTGAGACCGGTAGACACGACCCCCACTCAACATCGATGGTACCTGCTGTAAACTCCTTAGAAACCCTGGAGGGCGTAGACACTCTAGAAAAAATGGCACTCTGCAGATGTGAAGGAATGGAGGGCGGAACTGTTCACCAACACCGAGGTAATTGTGGGGAATCCACTCAACAGGGAAGACGGATCGGTAAAGATAGTAATCGTGGATCCCAATGACAGTAAGATGGAGAAGGGCATCCAAAGAATCTATCGAGAAAAATATCCTGAAATAGGGGAACTAAACGGTGACTTTGAAATCTTGGAACAAGTAACGAAAATCAGGTCAAAAGATTCCGAGGAAGTGATACTTAGGAAAATTATTAAAATGACGCACGACGGAACAGAAGAGGACTTATGGGATAAGCTAAAAAAATTAAAGGAGGAAAGAGGCGATTGTGATGGGATTGCAATCCACCACCTCGCCAGTCTGACCATACTAAGATTCCAAAAAATGATCTATCTTTCACAACACAAGAACCAAAGTATATATATATATACAAAAGAAACACGCAAGGTCCAGCGGGAGATGATCAAAACAAGCCCTATACAGAAAACGCAGGAGGAAACGGAGGATGGATTAAACCAAATCATAGAAGGGCCAAACAAATAAAAAAAACGATAGAAATAATGCCTACAACTTCTAGCGGAAGCACCTTCGCCAGTGTCTTGAAAACGATGAGACAAGAAATAGATGTAGAGGAAGTTGGAGTGCAGGTTCAAGAAATCAAGAAGACTAAAAGTGGAAACTACAGGATTACGGTCAAAGAGAAAAAAGAAGGAGCAGTAACTCTGTTTAAAGAAAAAGCTCTCGAAACTCTAAAAGACATAGCCACAGCCAAAGAAATGGAGCCATCTAGGAAAGTTATCATAATCAGGGATATACTAGAGTAGACAACAGAAGAAGAGATCAAGGAAGCGATAGCAGATACAACGGGAATAGAAACCCAGAGGAATGATATAAAGATCAACACCCTAAGAGCCACAAAAAAGGGAGACACCATGGTAGCGACAGTAAGTCTATACAAGAAGAAGGCCGAGGAGATCATTAAGACTGGAAGAATTAAAATCGGCTGGCAAAGATGCAGAATAAGCGAAATCCTGTCCCCAATCAAATGTTACAAATGCTTAGTACATGGGCACGAAATGAAGGACTGCACAGCGGAAAAAAAGGATATGAAAGACCGGTGCTATAAATGTAGTAAGAAAGGACATCTGGCAGTAAACTGCGAGAACGCTCCATACTGCTACGAATGCGAGGAAGAAGGCCATCGAGCTGCCACCATGGAATGCGGCAAATATAAAAATGAAGTAATTAAACTCAGAAACCAAACTCCAAAAGAGATAACAGGATCCAAAAAAAAGGTGTCAAATGCGGAAAACCAGAAGGATATGCGACCACTCCAAAATGACCCTTAAGATCCTGCAAACCAACCTGAATAGATGTGGCCCGGCACATGACCTATTATATAAGACTGCCACGACACTACAACTGGATCTGGTGCTAATATCGGAACCTAACATCAAGGATGTCAATAAAGGACCCTTGTTCCACAGCAATGAAAAAAGTGCCGCAATAAGAGGCTTCAGAGACACCAAGATCACCAGAAGCGGAAGCGGAAAAGGATATGTCTGGGTAGAGACTCTAGGTATCATAATATACAGTTGCTATTGCTCACCAAACATAAGTGACGACGAGTATGTAGCAATACTTAACGGAATACGCGAAAGCATGTTCCTAAATGGAAACACCAAGAAAATTTTGGTAGGTGGCGACTTTAACGCAAAATCCAGGCTATGGGGATCTGGAACAGAGGACAGAAGGGGAAAAATATTATCCGAATGGTTAGCCGCAGATGACCTACAGCTACTGAATACAGGGGACGCTCCCACTTTCGTAAGAGGAAACAGCACGTCTTATATAGACATTACCTTCAGCACTGCAAACATAAGCGGGAAAATAACGAACTGGAGAGTACTGGAACTTGAAAACTTGGGCGACCATCAGTATATTTGTTAGGAAGTTAAGATAGGAAGGACCAATATGGAAATAAAACAGCAACATAAACCACTAGGTTGGAAAATTAAACCTGACGCCTTAGGACTTTTTAGCACAGAACTAGACCAAAATATTGAAGAACAAAAGGGAAAACAAGAAATCATAACTCCAGAAGGATATATTAAACAAATTAAAATTACGTGCGACCGAACACTACCAAAAAAGTCAAGCCAGCATATAAAGAAACAACAAGTATATTGGTGGAACACTGAAATAGCAAAACTAAGAAAGGAATGTATAGCTAGAAGAAGGAAAACCACAAGAACAAATGCAAATCCAAACGCAACCATAGAACAAAGGAAAAAATATCTAAGCGAATACCATGAGCACAGAAACTCTCTTAAGCAGGCCATACTAGATGCTAAGAAGAAAGCATGGAAGAAGGTCTGCGACGAGATAGACCACAATATATGGGGAAAGGGCTATAGAATAGTATGCAAAAAAATGAATGTGGCACCAAAGACCTTCCTTACAGAAGAGCAGATGGTGGAGGAAGCCAACAAAGTATTCCCGAAAAACCCCGTACTGCAATGGGAAAAGGAGCTGGCTGGTCTGCCGAAAGCTGAGCCCACATATTTCACCGTAGATGAACTAAAAGTAGCAGCTAGCAAATTGAAATTGGGAAAGGCATCCGGACCGGACTTCATCCCGGCGGAGTTAATCAAGTTGACAGCGCTCAGACAACCGCAATACTGCCTGGACGTATATAACAGACTATTGAGCAGAAGAGAGTTTCCAAAAATATGGAAGGAATCGAGACTAGTTCTGCTGGAAAAACCTAAAAAAATAGGGTGCAAAGCTACCGTCCCTTAAGCATGCTAAATACTGCCGGCAAACTGCTGGAACAATTAATCTACCGAAGACTCAATGAAGAGCTCGAGCAAACAGGAGGTTTAGCCGGCATGCAGTTCGGTTTTAGAAAGGGGCGCTCCACCATAGATGCAATGCAAATAATAAAAAACAAGGCAAGAAAGACGAAAAAGGATTTTTGCACAATGGTTACGCTAGACGTACAAAACGCCTTCAATAGCGCGTCTTGGAAGGGTATCGTAGATGACCTTAAAGCAAGAAACATTTCCACATACCTAATATAATTGATATGCAGTTACTTCACCAACAGAACAATGCTGATAGGACATAAACACTCAACCGAGGTGACATGCGGTGCACCACAGGGGTCCATACTCGGTCCATTGCTGTGGAACGTTCACTACGACAGCGTAATAAACGTGGAAGTGCCGCAGGGAGTGACCCTTGTAGGATATGCGGACGACCTAGCTGTAGTTGCCTGCGGGCGAACAGGGACATCACTAGAAGGTAAAATAAATGCCGCAATCCTTGAAATCCAAAAGGAAATGAAGAAGAAAAAGCTCCAGTTAGCCCCCCAGAAAACGGAATGCGTACTGCTAGTGGGTCGGAGGAAGTTAAAGGAGATAACCATACAGATCGACGGAATAATGATTAGCACCATTAAAGTTCTCAAGTATCTAGGAATCTATTTTGACCACAATATGAGAATGACCAAACATGTCGAAAACATCGCAAAAAAGGCGGAAGAGTTATCGACCAAACTATCTAGGATAATGCCTAACGTGGGGGGTGCAAGAAGCAGTAAAAGGAAAGTACTTGCATCGGTAGTGTACTCGATAATGCTGTATGGGGCGCCAATCTGGTGCGAAACCATGAAATGTGCTAAATATGGAAACATAATGGAAAGTGTTCAAAGGAAAACACTCATAAGAATATGTAGCGCATACCGCACCACGTGAACTGCAGCACTTCAAGTGATCGCCGGAGTACCGCCAATAGAACTACTGGTAGACGAAAGATGCCGTATGCATAAAAAACAAAATGGACAAACCACGGCACAAATAAAAGAAGAAACTAAAAGGAAATGGCAGGAGAAATGGAATGAACTGCAAGATAAGGGCGAGTGGACCAAAAAACTGATCCCGGATATAATAAAGTGAACAAACAGGAAACATGGAGAGGTGGGATACCACATCACACAAATTCTGGGTGGCCATGGCTGTTTTGCAGCCTACCTCAAACGGTTCCATCTACAGGAATCGGAAGACTGCACCTACTGTGGGGAGGCAGACACAGTGGAATATACCGCTTTCTACTGCCCCCCATGGACAAGCGAAAGACTTGAGATGGAGGTACGCATAGGAGAGACCTTAACCAACACGAACATGACGGCAATCATGCTGAGGAGTGATAAAGACTAGAAGGTTGTAGAAGGAATGGTGGGTATGAAGAAAATTATTGATAAAAAGGAAGAGGAAGAAAGAAGAAGGAATAAACAACTAGTGAGAACGAAATATTAGAACAGCCCTCCCTTGAAGAAATGCTTTTGCGATTCCGAGGGATACAGGGAGCATTCCAGGGGGACCACTTGTCAAGTTAACGAAAGTGCTTGCTACGTCCCCCCCCCCCCAAAAAAAAAGACAGACAAGACTAGACAGACAAAACTAGACAGACAAGACTAGATAGACCAGACTAGACAGACAAGACTAGACAGACAAGGGTAGACAGACAAGTGTAGATAGACAAGAGTAGGTAGATAAGGCTAGACAGACACACATGGCTAAGCAGACACGGCTAGGTAGACAAGACTAGACAGACAAGGCTGGACAGAGAAGACTAGACAGACAAGACTAGACAGACAAGACTATACAGACAAGACTAGATAGACTAGACAGACAAGACTAGAGACACAAGACTAGACAGACAAGATTAGACAGACGCCTCTTCCATTTTTTTACATTCCTACCTCTCCATAGCAGCCCTCATCCAGTTTGTTCCAGCAATCTTTGACAGCACACTACCTTTTTTTATTTCTGCCTGCACTTCTTTTGCACTGTCTTGGCCGTCAAGCTTTTAATTTGTATGTCCATCTCTTTATGCTCTGTCTTGCAATATGGCCCATCTCCATTTTAGCTGCGCTACTCTTTCGCTAACATCTGTTAATTGCGTTCTTCTTCCGATTTCCTCATTTGGAACTTCATTTCGTAAACGAAACCCCAACACAGCCCTTTCCATCGCTCGTTGTGTGACTTGAAATATATTACTGTTTTGCATGTTAGCGGGATTGTTTCGAGGCCATAATAAACTATATAACTAATTAATAACACATCTTAATTAAATAATAGCTTTTAGAAATGAAGTTCTGTAAAAATAATTAAAAACGTAATAATTAATTCGTTTTCACTGTTTTTTTTTAATTCTTTGTTACGCCCAACTATGCGCCACGTTTGGCAGCTTTTACATTATTTTTTTGTCCTCACTCTCTGCCAATATCTCTTCATCCTTTCACCCACTTCCTTCTTCTATTCCCCCTTGTAAGATCTTCTTTTTCTTACTGACAATTCCCCTGTCTCCTGGAAACCTGTAATCTCCTTCATTAGTCGCCTAAATCTCTCCCTGTCTAATATGTCTTCTCTTTTCACCCCCATCCGATCCAAGTTCAATCTCACTTCCCGATACCATTTAGATTCAGTCTTCCTGAAGAATTCAAAAATCCTGTTTGCCAGTCTGGTACTGTTCATCCTCATCTAGTGCCAATAAAACTGTATTCTTCTTTTTCTCATTAGGGCTACAATTCTTTCTGTCTTCAGGTATAGTTCTTAGTTAAGTTTTAGTCTCCTCTCTCCATCCTTGATATTTTTATATATTATTATTTATTCGTTTAGCCCTCTAAGGAGCGCGTAGAACCATTACTTAGCACTGGTCATCTTGTTTACCAATACTTCCTCATCCTCTCTTGCGTCCATGCGTTTTTTAGTTTCAAACTCTTAACTGTTGAATTCTTTGATGTGCAGTTAATAGTAGTAGTAGAAAATAAACAAATGTGATACCTGGTGAATCCTAGTTTATAGTCCCTAGTCCCTAGTAAATAGTCCCTATTTTTCGGAAGGAGCAAAATTCAAAATCTGACAAATGCCAGAATTTCATGGTTAAAATATATTTTATATATAAAATATATTTTAACTGTTTTCACTCTTATAATGATTATTATAACATTTATTAGTACTTACCATTAATGTAGAAATATAACTCGATATTGCTTCTAGAAATTATGTTTTATTTTAACTATAATAACATCACATGGGCGGTTTGTTTATTTTATTTATTTGCAATAAAAATACAATACACACATTCTTATTAAATGAAATTCAATGAATGAAATCAAAGGAATTCAAATTCTAATCACCTGTTGTTAGACGGGGTTGTGGTGGGGAAGTGACTTCGTTCGCTTGAATCTAATTAGTATCAGAGTAACAGTTGAGGTGTGAGGAAGGAGGTGTTGTCGGCAGGTGTAGTGAGAGTGTGCACATAAGTTTGTTTTTGTTCATCTAATTTATTTCACAAGTTTTGTTATTATTATACCTTTTTTGGTACTTCCGTATTAACGCCACCACCGCTACATTTTTAAATGCCGCCAATCTACACCTAAACTTTTTATGATAAATCATTTGGAGTTGGTCAAAGTTTCTAGGATAAGTCTGCGGGTTTTGCTGTCTAGCACTAGTTCCTGGAGTACTTTGTTAAGCGTTGCTCTATCAAAGGAACCGTAGGCCTTCCTAAAATCAACAAAGGTGACGTCCACCTTGCAGTTTCACATCTTTGAGTATGCAAATACAGATTTAAGACTGAGGATCTGTTCAACACAGGATCGGGTCTTCCTGAAGCCCCCTGGTATTCTCCCAGTTGACTATCCAGCTGATTTTCCGCCCTTGTTTGTTTAGATTAGTTTTAGATCAGTAAAATCTCCCTTTTTGTGAAGCGGATAGATCAGAGCAGATTTACAATCGGGTGGTAATTTCTCTGTTTCTCAGATGTCCTGGATGATCTCGGTTAGCTAGCGCACGGTATTGTTTCCAGCACCTTTCCACAGTTCATCAACGATATAATCCTCTCCAGCTGCCTTAATATTCTTAAGAGTGAAATAATCTGGCCAACTTCTTACAATGAAGGGGGCAGCGAGTCCGGGTTTTAGTGTGGTTTGTTTATAGTCGAAGTCTTCGCTGGGTGGGTGACAGTTGAGTAGATTTTTAAAGTTCTGAGCCAAAAGGTGGCAGTTGTCCATGTCGTTATAAGCCAGTTTGCCTTGTGAGTCTCTAAAGTGGAGGCTTGGCGGAGCGTATTTTCTGAGTGTCTGTTTGAAGGTTCCAAAGAAATCTCTGGAGTTATTTTTAGCAAAGCTCTCTTCGATTTGGGTTAATTGGTTTTGTGTTAAGGTTCGTTTGGTTCCTCGAATTATCTTGGCTATAACCTTTCTTTGTTCCAAAAATGTATTCCAATTTTCGTTGGTCTTTTTAGAATTCCACTTCACCCAGGCTGTTTGTCTTTGGGCTATTGCATTGCCACAGTCTTCAGTCCACCACGGATGATTCCTTCTTCTAGCGAGATGGGCGAGTTCATTGGCCGCCTTGACAAGAGTCTCCTTCAATTGGTCCCAGCTGTTTAGATCTGTATTGTTCAATCTCTGACTTACTTCTTGACTGTTCTTGAGTCGCTCTACGTCAAATCTTACCATTTAATTTCTTCAACTGATTTATGTAAATTAGTTTTTAAAATGTCGAAACTTAAAAGTTGTAAAGTTGCCAGCTTACTTTATTATCATCTCAGTTGTCGATATCATTGAATGACAAGCTTTATACACTATCTTTTTGGTTTTGGTAAAAATTGAGTTTGCAAATGCACTTCGGCTTAGAGCAGTGTTTCCCAACGTGGGACGCACGCCCCACAGGGGGGGCAATTTGTTTGTTAGGGGGCAATTCGAAAATGGACTCGACACGAGTTTAACGCTTTTGCTCCGGGCCATTTAAATGCAATGCTAGATATCGGTGCCGAAAGTTGAAATAAAAAAGCAAATTCTTAAATAATTGCGGCCAATAAATATTATAAATTCGTTTGACGAGACCAAAATATCAATTGGCGTTTTGGAGGCGTAAGTTGTTCGCATCTGATGAATGGCCCGTCGCAACTTCTATAGTCTAAATGCTGCGAAATTTGCTGCGAAGGATGCTAATCATATGAGATATGCCACTCAGTAATGAAACTGTTAGCAAGAGAATAGACGTAATGAGTGAAGATATTGAAAAACAACTTGTTGAAAAAGCTGAAAACACGAAAATCTACTCAGTGAAAATGGATGAATCTACTTTAAGAGACAGTGAGGCAGTATTAATAACTTACGTAAGATATATTGTTAATGGTCATTTCGCTGTAGAAATGTTGTTCTGTAAAAGATTAGAAAGCACCAGAAAATTACTAAGATGTCAATAATATACCAATGAAAAATATAACATTTTGTGCTGCAGATGATGCTCCTATGGTTAAAATTGATTAAAAATGAGAATAGGATTATCGCCAATCAATAAACATTAATAAAAACATCTCGCCTGTTCTAAATAAAGTACTAGATTCAGTAATAAAGTGTATCAATGCTATTAAAGCTAATGCCAAATGTGAACGTCTCGAGACATACTGATTACTCCAGTAAGTTCCGAGGGCCAAAACCATATTATCATTGTTGCCGGTGGTAAAAAGTGAAATAGTCCACTGATGAAAAAAAAAAGTCCGAAAAAGTACGCAACGTTTAAAAAATAGCTGCAAATTGGACTAAAGTGCGCAAAACGGCAACACTGCATATTATTAATTTTCCTGTCATTATCTGTAATTTCTAGATTAGTCGTAGAGTACGAGCCATGAGGAGTAACGTGACACGACATCTGGTGGACACAAGCGGAAATAGGTAGTACCTTCTATCGCTAACAGATGGCGCTAATAGCATGTACAGAATAATCTCGTTGGTTCGAGAAAGTTCTGGTGTCTTCCACTCACTTCTAGATGGCAGTAATTGGAATATATAAGAAGGCTAGTGGCGCAACCACAAGTCAGTTCCTATGACACTGTTGTGAAATAAAATAGTGCGTACCTCCTTAAAACGTGTTTGTGCGTGTTTAAGATTAAGACATCTTTGTAACAGTATTTTGATTTGAATTGTTGCTTTTGTGTGTGATTTAGTAGTATGGAAAAGAAGCGAAAAATTGATACTGAATGCAGAAAATTCAAAGATCAGTGGAACATTCAGTATTTCGTAATTGAGTCCAGTAACAAGGCGCTATGTTTGATTTGCAATGAAAGCATAGCCGTTCTCAAGGAATATAACATTAAACGTCATTATGAAACAAAACATTTTCAAAATTACTCAAAATATACAGGAAGTTTGAGGACAGAAAAATTCGAAGCTATGAAGCGCGGATTGAAATCGCAACAATCTTCATTTATAAAACTCAAAACTGAACAAGAGGCTGCAACTCGTGTCAGCTTTCGTGTGGCTCTTGAAATTGTAAAACGTGGAGAACCATTCACCGATGGAGAAATGATCAAAGAATGCATAATTGCAGTAGCCGAAGAAATGTGCCCTGAAAAGGTAAATTTATTAAAAACTGTCAGTATGTCAGCAAACACTGTGGCTCGAAGGTTAGAAAACATCGCTGAAAATATATCCTCTCAACTGTTCGACAAAAATGGACATGTTGAGTGGTTTTCTTTGGCCTTGGATGAGTCAACGAATGTGTCAGATACTGCTCAGGTGTTGATTTATATTCGAGGAGTAGATAAAAGCTATGAAGTGCATGAAGAACTTCTTGATATGTATAGTATTCATGGCACAACTACTGGTACAGATATTTTTAAAGGAGTTGAAATGGCCATTAATCAAAAGAACCTTCAATGGAAAAACTTGAAATGTATTACAGCTGATGGAGGCAAAAACATGAGTGGGAAAGATAAAGGAGTGGTCGCTCTTGTGTCAAAGGCTGTAGAAAATGACGGTGGTTCAAAACCATTAGTCTTACATTGTATCATTCATCAACAGTCTTTGTGCGGAAAATGTTTGGATATGTCTGAAGTTCTGAAACCAGTCATATCAACTGTTAATTTTATCAGATCTTTTGGGCTGAATCACCGACAATTCCGACAATTTATTGAAGAGATTGGAGAAAATGACTTACCTTATCATACTGCCGTACGTTGGGTTAGTTGTGGGAAAGTCCTTCAGCGCTTTTTTGAACTTCGAGCAGTGATCGAATTTTTTTTGAATGAAAAGCATCGCCTTCTTACTGAATTACAAAACAACGCATGGCTGTGGAAGTTGGCATTCTATGTTGATTTGACAAAACATGTGAACGAACTGAATTTGAGATTGCAAGGAGAAAACCAGCATCTTCCTGATTTATACACTAATATCAAATCATTCCGGAAGAAATTGATACTGTTTCAATCACAACTACGAAGTAAATGTTTTTCACATTTTAAAACATGTGAAATATTCAGCCACACCACTGAGACTGAGTTTCCTATCGATTTTGCAATCGAAACTTTGAGTGGTTTGAAAAAAATTTTGATACTCGTTTCTCGGACTTTGATGCCATTGCGAATCAAATTAAGATTTTTCAGAATCCTTTTGATACTGACATTGAAACCCTAGCCCCGGAACTTCAAATGGAAATGATTGATCTACAGTGCAGTGATATAATTAAGAACAAATATCAAAACTCATCTTTGTTGGAATTTTATAAGAGTCTTCCACTGACACAATTTGATAATTTGCATAAATTTGCTCGTGGGCTGTTTTCTGTTTTTGGTACTACTTATTTGTGTGAGAAGACCTTCTCCAAAATGAAGTACACAAAAAATGTTTACAGATCTAAATTAACTGATGAGCATCTTAAATCTCTTTTAATAATTGGTACAAGTAAAATTAGTCCACAACTACAAACTATTGTCAGTGGAAAATCTCAATTACATAAATCTCATTAGTATTTCATATGTCATTATGCTTGTTATAAGTTATGTTTTTATTTAAAATGTATAAAATGTTAGTTAGATTCATTTCAATAATTTGTTAGTTATTATATACTGAAGTTAAATTTTCTGCATATTATACATGTCTTTACTCATTACAATTCTGTGTTTCTTTATCCAACTTATCACAAAAACAATAACAATAAGCCTACAACAATGTTATGAGTAGTTAGTCCATGACCATATCAATGTAGATGTCATATTAATAATTATTCAACATAAAATTAGAATACTTCAGTAAACTAAATTTAATTTGCTATAAAAAATATGTTCTCTAAAAGGAGTTTTCAAGTATGCTAGCTCTCTGCGGACCGGACAAATTCTGTCCGCGAGCCGGATGTGGCCCTCGGGCCGTAGTTTGGAGACCCCTGTCCTAAATAATGGATGGGTGATCGCCAGGTTTTTTGTTTTTGGGGATTCTTCTGGAGTGATGTTGACATAATTTTGAGGTTGTTTTGTTGGCATAACTCAATGAGACGTGTGCCATTTTTATTGGTGAACCTGTGGGCCGTAGTCTCCCACTGTCCTCTTGTATTTGTGTTCCTTGCCAATCTGTGCATTGAAATCACCGAGTAAAATTTTCATATCATTTTTAGGGATTGTGGCCATCTCTGTTTCAAGTTTTTCCCAGAATCTTTTTTCAGGCTCCTTTTTATTGTCACCATTTGTTGGTGCATGTACATTAATAAAGGTGTAGCTTTTATTTATGTGTTTGATTCTTAAAGTCATAAGCCTATTATTGTTGATGGGTTTCACCTCTATTACAGAAAGCAAAACTTTATTTCTACACAGAAGGCCATTCCTAATAGTGCTGCTCCTTTACCAATTCTTTTGTTGGTTCCACTTTTGAAGCTTTTGTAATTATTGTAATCCATCGTTTCTGAATCGCTGAAGCGCGTTTCTTGTAGGGCTAGAATTTGTATTTTCTGCTTCGTGAGTTGTTTTGTGAGATTGTACAGTTTTCCTGTTTGAATCAATGTCTAAATGTTGAATGTACCAATGAAAGTGTGTATCTTTCGTAGAAGTTTACCAGAGCACTCCGACTTGCTCTCTCGTATAACCCCAAGCTCGCCAGAATCCGAACGCTTGGTTGCCTGGTTCTGATTCGGCGCGGTTGAGGCGGTCGCCGCACAAGTGTGAAGCGATCAAAGCGGTGAAATTCAAACCTCTTGGAGACCGGACCGGCACCGCGATACACCGCTTGGCCCCTCGAGCCGCGTCGGCAGTACGCGGCTCTGAGACGGCGCCAACGAGGGTCTAGGGGTATGCACACACGTGCAGCCCAACACACACAATCAGTGTGTATCAGTTTTAGTTTCGGTTTCTTATTCATACAATCCACAAGTGGTTTTTATTTTTTGTAATTTATGAAAATTATTTTTTTTATAACTTAATTTTATATTATATGTGGTCATGGATGTGGACATGGATTTATTAATTTCATTAGTTCAAGAAAGGCCAGTGATTTGAGACAAAACTAGTGAAAGATATAAGGACAGAAATGAAACCTTTCAACCTTTCAGCTGGGTCAATTCCCATCATAAATGCACATTCCCTCATAAATGTATTTTGATGTTGAATAAAATCCCTTAGCCGTAGGAGCAGTTCATCAAAGGATGTTACTGACGTCCTGAAGTAATTAAAAACTTTGTCACTTTTTATTCTTTGATCCTGAAAAAGTGTGAAAAACGAACCATGTACCTTCCTTTTCAGAAGAAGAGGTTGGATCCAATTAATTCTATTCCGCCTTTTTCGTTTTATTCGCCTTAAAAGAACCATCATGGCTATAACACGTCTACGGTCCATGCTGAACTGATAGATTTTACCGCAATCAAACCTTATAGCAACCTGACGAGTGTGAACATATCGGCGAGGTTACCGCGACCGCCTCAACCGCGCCGAATCTGAACCGCGCCGCCGAAAACCTCGCATGTGTGAAACAAGCCTTAGAGTGGGTGGATCGTCCATATTATTACATATTATCTTATGTTATATTATTAGTTTTGTCATTAATTGATTGTATGTACAATAAATCGTAATTTCATTGGCAGAAGGACCCCGAGGTCGGTTGACCCAAAGCTTGTAAACCGATAGAAAACATTTTCTCGTTCCAAAGTTATTGTGATTTAGCTAAAACCTTACAAAAGTTTGTTTAATAAATTGCCTAATACACATATTTCACTTAAGATTCTAAAGTTGGTTGTAATTAAAACTTAAGATTAACGGTGATTTAGTGGTTTGTACAAAACTTAAAACAGAAGTGGAAAATATTTCCCAGTTTTAACCCTTAACCACCTGCCATACGTCTCACGTGAGAAAATTACTGCTACTTTGGGTCTGCGAGACGTATGTCAGGTAGTTAGGTGTTAAAATTGCGATTTTCTTAAATCTTTGTGAGAGTTTGCAACAGGGTAGTTTTAATTTTGATGAGCGACTGATTTAACAAATAAATGGATGCACAAATTAATTTCAACCTTTCTATTAAATTTAAGTAAATATGTTTTTTTGGCGATAAGACGACCCACACCTTAAAATGTAATTAATATTCCTACTTTTTTTGTCTTTGTTTTTGTATCGCGTGAAAAAACGGTGCAAAAACTAATCGCGGAGAGTTATTTGGCAATGTTTGGATTAATCTCTCGGCCGGACGAGTTCCAGATTTGTTGCGCGTATGGAATCGGTTATAAACCTACCTGATATTCACCGATCAGATGTTCTTTCTGTTCTTCCAGTTTGGTGAGGAGGGCACGTGAGAGAACTTTGTAGGCGATTGATAGAAGCGAAATGCCTCGGTAATTGTTTGGATCAGTCTTGTCGCCCTTTTTGTGTAGTGGGAGGATCAAATCATTTTTCCAGTCCGCTGGTATGATGCCGCTCTTCCATGTATTTGCAATGATAGCTTGCAGTCTGTCAATCAAGAGTTCACCTCTGACCATAAGCATTTCAGCCGTCTTCACCTTGTGCTTTGTTGTTTTTTAGGTGTAAAATGATGTTTCGTATTTCCTCATGTGTTGGTGGAACAGAGTCCTGGTTTGGGTCGGCTATGTGGCATTGGAGTCTTTCTTCAGGGGGTTCACAGTTGTGTAGCTTCTTGAAGTACTGTTTCAGAATTTTACTTTTGTGTTGGTTCCAAGCGTTCCATCAGGCCTACAGAAGCAGAGGCTCGGTGGCTTGTAGTTCATCTATTCTTCCCTAAATCTTCTGTAGAAGTTTCTCGTGTTATTTCTTTTGAACTCATTGTCGATTTCCTCTAAGTTTTTGAAATGGTATGTGCGTTTAATGCGTCTGATCGTTTTGGATGTCTCCCTCTGCATTTTTAAGAAATTCTGCTAATTCTCTTGTGTCTTGTTGCTATGACAACTCTTCCACGCAAGCATACGGCTCTGTCGCATTCCATGTCCACCATCTGTGTTTTAGTTTTCGTGGCTGTTGACCGAGTTTCCTTGCTGATTGCTGGATTGTCTGAAGAAGTTCGTCCCATGTTTGTGTGTCGGTCTGTAGTGATTGTGCGAACTCCTCCGCGTGTTCTCTTAGGTATTTTGGATCTATGCGCAGGAATTTAGATTTTTGATTCTTCCTTCTGTTAGGTAAGAAGCAGGTTTTGATTTGTGAAAGATAATGGTCGGACTCCACGTAACCCTTGCGTACCCTCACGTTCATGATTATCTTAATTTCTGGGCAGTATCATGATTCTCCCCAGAAAATTCTCCCCGGGATCCCCCAGGATTTTCTGGTTATCGCTACGTTACTTAGATATTGCATATTAAATAATAATTCATGTTTATTTAAAAAAAAAATTGTAACCAAAAGATGTTTTATTGTTGCAGGTGTGAACCGACAAGTACGTGCTGGTTGATGAACACAAACACTGACTGCAAGTGGTATAACTACATCTTTCTCGTGATGTTGCTGTTTAAACCGAAAGCAGCGGATCTAGAGGACACAACATCGATAAAAAACACCGCTCATACTTTTCAGCAGATAGGGGAGCACGGAACGACTTCCACGCGCGCTTTTTCTTCTGTATATGCAGAACATGCCAGCGCTCCCTGGTAACACAGTCCCATTAGAGAGTGACCAATCCTTCCACCACCGGAAACCACCGGACACGAAAAATAAAGTAAAAGTTTAGCAGAGAGTAAATGGGCGAAATGGTGCGAATCGCGAGTGAAAGACAAAGTGCTAACTAAAGTCGGGAGTGTTAATTTCGCGAAAAGTCGAATCATGAATTACCGCAAATTTTTTTAGCACGCGAGTGTAAAATCGGGAGTGTTAGTTTCGCGTGAAATAAAATGTTTAGGGAAAGTTTCCGTAAAATTTTGCAAATAAATTGTGCCGTCAACAAAGACACAGTGTTAGATTCGCGAGTAAACAAATAAAATCCGTGGTTAGGGTGGTGATGGATCCTGTCAATGGCTGGTGGATATGGTTGGGGGAGCGGCGCAGACAGCAGGAGACGCCTGTAGGGCAGGAAGGACGCTTGTTGCTCAGGGTCTCAAAACAGTGCAGGCTACCGTCCACTGCACAAAGGTAGCTCCTGCAAGAGATTGAGAGCCAAGATGCCAAGTAGTGAGTGATTTTTGCAATTTATTAATACGCGGTCGCGAGTGCTCGCATAGAGCTTTGGCGCTCAAGATTCGGATTGGGTTTTGAGTGGTCGAAAGTCTCGAACGTCCGCTGAGAATTTAAATGGCTGTTTAGACCGATCTGGAATAAGGAATTTGAAATGTACATTTTGGTTTTTCATTGAAAATGCGAAAATGTTAAATAGTGTAATTTTGACATTTTTAACATTTTCAAAGAGGTTTTTTTAAATTACAAGTGAGGTTATTACAAGGATTAATTTGCTACAAGAATCAATACAAAAATTAAGAATCGTAAAATAGTAAACCCTTCGTTTAACGTAAATATTTCGACCGTTTCAAAAAATATACTTTTCCAGAGTCTAACATCAGGCATCGCTAGTTAGATTTCTTGGTACTAAGCAGACTCGATCCAGAAATCGCGTCTGATTCGTACTTATATTTCGCTTTCTGCTTTGTCGTTTTGCACCGAACGATCCTATCCGGATCGTTTGGCGCGTGTGCGGCGACTGTCAAGAAGCAAGAAAAAGGAATGACACAGTAGATGAGTTAGATAGGTTTCAGGTTTGTGTAACTCGTAAGTATATATGTATTAAGAAATTGTTCTAAATTTTTGATTCAAAGTTAAAATCAATTTTAAGTTTCAAAATATTCGGTCAAAAATTGAACATTTCTAATTATAAAGTTTAAAATGAGATGTCATGGTTTGAACCAAATTAATAATAGAATTGAAAGTACTTTCAATTCTATTTCTAATTATCTTAATACATTTTGTTTTCAGGTTTTGTATATATGCTTACATACTTACCTTTTCACATGCTTACCCCAATGATATTTTCTCTTGCCAAACAAGCTTTCATTTATTTCTACAGTCACTCCGATTCCACCAAGCATTTCTTTTTCTCTTATACACATCTCCATACATATTTCTCGACAAAATTGCATCCAAACAGTCACAGTATTTTTATTCATTTTACATTCATCTATTATACTCTCCGCACTGTCTCTATGAATCCATTTATACGTAAATAGCATGATTGTAAATAATGAAAATTTTTTTCTTCTTCTGTTGGCTTTATAACCCGCGGTGGGTTTTTGCCTCTACAACAATCTTCTTCCAATTCTGTCCTTTCACCGGCTTTCTCTCTCCAATCCCTTACTCCCATCTTTCTAAGACTTTTCACCACGTCTTCCATCCATCTTTTCCTTGGCCTGCCTCTTAATAATAATGACAAATTACTACATTCAAACCAACCACCCTTCCTTAGACTCCTTGAAACCGTTTTGCGCATACCCACTTTCGCCTTGCTTTTATCGCACCGCAATTCCCACCCACCTTTTGCACGTTTTACTTTCCCCGATTTCATATCATCTCCACACTCAATACAAACCTTTTCGCTAACAATCCCAGATCCATCAACCATTCAGCCACTCTCTTGCATCTCCCTTAAATTTAACAATACAAAATTCCATTTTAAGAGTAATTTAGAAATGACAAACAAGTTACAAATTTTCTACTTGTTAAACTTCTACTTGTAAAAATGTTAAACTTTGGGGTTATAACCTTTATTTTAATTTTTCTGCCACGTACCCATCGGGTAGATTTTAGGAATAACCAATATTCCTGTGTGTGTCGATTTTTTTCAAACGTCCCGAGAGCTGCCTGAGTTGTGGAAAGAAAGTAAGGTCTGGGTTAATCTGTGTTAAGAGGCCCTACATGTATAGGCAACCCACCGCACGCATTATGCGCATGCGCATTAGAGGTATATAAAATTGTTTAAAATGATAATAAACCCTAACAACTCTAAACTAACCGGAGTTAAACCAACGGTCCTTGCCGCTTTGTCCTATATTGGATCGAGAGTTGGGTAGCCATGGGGGGGGGGTGGTTTGGGGGTTCAACCCCCTCAACTAAACCGCCTCAACCCCCAGCTTGTGTGTGTTGGGCTGCACTTGTGTCCATACCCCTAGACCCTCGTTGGCGCCGTCTGACAGCCGTGTGCCAAGCGGTGTATCGCGGTGCCGGTCCGGTCTCCAAGAGGTTTGAATTTCACCGCTTTGATCGCTTCACACGTGCGGCGACCGCCTCAACCGCGCCGCGTAAAACCTCGCAGGGTGAAACTAGCCTAACCGGGGTTAAACCAACAGTCTAATAAGTTTCAACTTTTCAAATAAATTCTTCGTACTAACCTTAAATAATTTTCGTTTCGTTTATCCTTAAATAGATTTGTAAAATACTAATAATCTTGTTATATGAATTCGTCGTCGTCACCTTAAATAATAATGCGTATTCAACGATTTACACGCCACTGGAGGTTTTATGTCAATTTCCGTTAGTTTATATTGAGGCACGGAGGGCGCTGAATGGTTAGCGCCTCTTAGCACATATTAACCAAAGTCTGTAAAGTTTGTAAAGATCGTAACAAGAAAAGGATTGCCATGAAAAATTGTTACTCCTACGTTTGGCTTGAATTGCTGGATAGCTGCTAGTGTTCTCGTTCCCTTTTAATAATAATTAATACTCCCAGGTATTTGAGATTCTCTTTCGGTATTATTATTGCTTCTTCCACTTTAAATGTTACGGAGCTAAGTTCTAAGTAAACTCAAGTTCTACAATTTCGTCCACGCTCTGACCATTTCTGCTGCCTGATTTGCCGTTCGCATCAACCTTTGTTCTGTTCTTGCTGTGACAACTAGTGCAATATCGTCTGAGAAGACATTTACAGTGGCCCCCAAATGCGGTCTTATTATAAATTCTCCGTCTATAAGAACGTTCCACGGGATAGGGCCTTGTACCGAAACCTGCGGCAATTACAATTTTTTCTTCTTCCCATATAAGGACCCATATCCTCCTCACACAACTCGTTCAAAACTATATGCATCATCAAATCTTCACTAATTATTTTTTAATTCTTCGTACAAGCTCTACACCGATGAATAAGCCGAACAAAAGCAACGTGCAACTGATACTTATGTTTTCAACTTGGTTGTCTAGTGCACTGCTTCCCAAACTTTTTGATGTCGCGGCTCCCCTGACTTATCGATAAACTACGGCCCCCTATTTTTTTTTTAATAATTTTGCTTTGTGTATACATATATATATATATATATATATATATATATATATATATATATATATATATATATATTCTATAATTGAATATATTATTATTAGTAACGACAAACTTATAACGGAAGTAAAAAACGTTGGAAAGGGATACTCACTAGGGGACAAAGAACTAAAAGTAATTTGCTACGCGGACGGTGCCATGCTGGTCTCGGAAGATGAAGACAACCTACAGAGAATGCTCTATCAGTTCGACAGCTGCCAAATACAACTTGGAGATATCGGTTGCAAACGCGTTAACCATCTCAAAAGAGCCCAGAAGATGTAAATTGGCTATATAGGTACAATAAACCAGTAGAACAGGTTATGAGTTTGAAATATCTCGTCGTCAACATCAGGAGCAGCAGAGACCTCCAAGAAGAAGTAAAGGCTCAAACAACCAAAGCAGCTTTAATATCAGGATTCCTTAGAGATATAATATGGCGAAATAAGCACATGTCCATTGTAAGCAAAGTCCGCATATATAAGACCTGTGTGAGACACGTTATGGCCTACGCTGGAGAAACTCCAGCCGAAAACTCCACAACAAAAAGGATTATCTGTACAGCAGAGATGAGGTCTCTAAGATCCATAGCAGGCAACAAACTAAGGGACCACAAAAAAAACGAAGACATCCGAGAACTTTGCGATATCCAAAACATAGTGAGATGGTCCCGAAACAGACGTCGCGAATTGAGAGATCATGTTGAATGGATGGACTTCAACAGATTGCCGAAAATTGCAAGGTCTCCCAAGATCCAGGAGACCACCAAGACCCACACATACGTTGGTATGA
This sequence comes from Phosphuga atrata, assembly GCA_944588485.1. Lineage (NCBI taxonomy): Eukaryota > Metazoa > Arthropoda > Insecta > Coleoptera > Silphidae > Phosphuga > Phosphuga atrata. Next base: position 3,497,006 of record OX155905.1, read on the forward strand.
AAGCTGGAATTCATCATCCCAGCTACAACTCTAAGAAATTAGAGAACAAAGCAGATGCCTTACAAAAAGGAAGAAGAAGATTATTAGTAAATGAAGAAAATTAATTTTTAATTAAATAGATAGTATAAAAAGCCCAGACAAGTAACCAGTACTTACTAACTAGCATCTTTAGTAATGTTTCGGGCGTTTTTAAGAAGTCAAATTTTGTGCAAAGTGAAATAAAAAGCATTCAACAAATAAGGGAAAAAAAATTAGCAGTAATTACATTATTTTTAATAGATTAAATTTAATGTGATTGATGTGTTTGAATATTATTACACAACAAATTTAGATCTGTCGTTATATTTCAAATTGATATTCTAAGATTATGCTTGTTCTTAATCTATGATCTATGTTTGTTCTTAATTAATAACATAGTTGAAAATGCCGATTCGTAGAGTTACCCTATTGGGAACCAGAATATTTAGTGCTGAGTCAGTTAATGAGGGATATTGTTTCGCCACTTTATCCAAAATTCTGAAATATCGCTTCCAGAAAATTCCAATGCGAGTATTGTATCCGATCTCAAGCAGTGTTACCAACTCCCAAAAATATTTACCCTTAAAGCCAAGTCAAAAACCCCTAAAATTGCCACAATTACTTGAAAATCCTCCTAAAAAATAATATTCTTTAAAAAATAATAAATAAATAATAATTAATATTCTATAATATTTTTTAATATTCTTTATTTATAAATTACTTAATATTTCAAATATAATTTCGTTTTCGTCTGGTTCAGACTTTTTGAAATCATACATTAAATAAGCTTAACATGTTAGGGGATGGATAAAATGTAGTGCAAGATCCACCATTTCGTTGCAATGTGAATCGGATCATCATCAAACTTTGTAGCATTTCAATAGATAGTCTATTGCGTAGCTTATTTTTCACAATATTATAGATGGAGAATGCGCGTTCAACACTTGCGTTTGAAATTGGCACCGTGACAAATGCTAGTCCGAATTTTGATACATTTTCAAAACGTACAGCCAGATGCGTCACAATCATTATAAACTTCAAAATAAAAATTAGCTGAATTAGAAGAATTCGACCATATTTTGTTACTCAATTGGTGCCACTTAGACTCTATGTCATTTTTGTTGCCATAGATATGAGTTCGCTGAATGTGGTTCAATATAGGTTTTATGTCGGGTTTGACTTGTGATGTCGCAACCTTTGGGTGCAAATCAGCAATTGCTTTTAGCATAGATAAATTATCTGGAAGCCTTTTTTGAATCTGCTCTGCCAGACAACATAAAAAGTTCTTGCATCTTCAATTCAATCTTCAATTTTTATATAATAAGAATAAATCTTCAAATAATTTAGTAGGCTCAACATCGTCACTTTGAAAAATCAGATTTAATTGAGTCACATTTTTTAATTCATTTTTAAGGAAAATCAAAAAAGCTTTAAAAGGTAATTTCGTCATAATGTCGTGAAGTTGTTCTGCCATATAACACTTATCATCAGATTTAGCAATTGAAAATAGCAACTTAAATTCCTCCCACTGCTCCAATATTGTGTTAATAGCTTGATAACGAGCGAGCCAGCGGGTTTCGTTAAGTCCTTGATTTTTTTTTTGGATCCTTGTTATCATTCATGGTTTCATATAGTGCTTTGTAATAGTCCAAACGTTTGGGGCTGTATGAAAACCAATGATGGGTTTCTCTCACAAGAAATTCTAATTGCCGTGGTAATAGTTCAGCCGCTTTTTCCGCACATAAATGCAAGGAGTGGCTAACACATTTGATAACAATTAAATCAGGCAGTTCCCTTTTGAATATAGCAGCCACCGAATTATATTTTCCAACCATAACATTTGAAAAAACACAATGTAAAAATTGTGCATAAAATCTGGTATATGTCCAACATTCTGGAAACAGGTGTACATTGTCCATGTCTCTAAATCTGGTAGTAAATCTCGTCTACAACTATCGTCTGATCTCCATATTGTCAACTCCGTCCAAAATTATCGAATTCATAATATCTAGTCATATCTTTTCACATTTCAAAAACATAAGCTCACTTAAGCAGCATGGCTTTTTTCGGAAACATTCCATTGTGACGAACTTATTATCAAATACCAATAATATCATTAATACCATGAGTGCGGGCCTGGAGGTACATGCTATTTATACTGATTTCAGCAAAGCCTTCGACAAAATTGATCACCAAATCTTATTAAACAAATTATCAGCTTACGGAATATCCGGTTGCCTGCTAAAGTGGTTCACGTCTTATCTTTCGGGTGGGACCCAGGTTGTGAAATTACAGAATTGTCTATCAAATAAAGAGCTTGTACCTTCTGGTATTCCCCAAGGTTCAATATTGGGCCCCTTACTTTTTTTCTATTTTCATGAATCACATTGACAATGGCCTTGCATGTGACTTTGAGTTATTTGCAGATGACTTAAAAATTTTCAAAGTGATTGCAAATCCAGGTGATGAAGGGCTACTTCAAAATGATTTGCTCTTTCTGGTTCAGTGGTGTAGTAAAAATGTAATGGTATTAAATAGGGATAAATGCTTAATAATCAATTTTAATCGGAAATTAAATCCTTCTGTGCCGTGGTATAGCTGTGGATAATGTCGCTTTCAAAGTAACAGTAAGGAATCAGTAGTCAAGGATCTAGAAATAGTTCTTGATAGCAAATTGTCTTTCACTCATCACTATGAATACATAATCACTAAAGCAAACAAAGCCTTAGGATGTGTAAAAAGATATGGCTATGAATTTCACAATGCTCGCACACTAACTGTCCTATATGTGATATTTGCTAGATCAATTCTAGAATATGGTTATATGGTCTGGTCGCCCTTTTAAGAAACTCATATTGAGAGAATTGAAGTTATTCAAAATAAATTTGCAAGATCAGTAAAATATAAGCTACCAATTAGTGTTAGAAACTCCACTAGTTTATGCAATAGTTATCTTGGCTTGTCTGAGCTAAAGATGGGTAGAAAATTTTGAAGTGTATGTTTCGTTTATAAACTTCTAAACAATATGTGTGATGCTCGCAGCCTTGTCATTGAGTTAAATTTATTCGTGCCTTATTATTGTACAGGAGATGCTCCCTTATTTTATATCCATCGCTACACCTCTTATTTTGCTTTATTATCACCATTTAATTCAGCTTTGGCAGCTTGTAACAGTGTTTGTAATGATTTGGACTTTGGCATGTGGTTCTCAACTTTTAGATCTAGAGCCCTTAGACTTCCATGTTCATGATCTCTGTGTTTATTTGTAGGATAAGTTTTGTCATGTATATTTATAAGTATGTCTTGTAATTTTTATTTTATTGTTTCTTAAAGGTACCCACTACCTTTATTAAATTATTATTATTTAATAACAACAGGTGATTATGCGTCATTACTTATACAGATATAAATATTCTATGGTAGATGATCATTAATATTGATTTTAATATTGTCTACCTTGATTATTTATAAATTACAAAAATGCCACCAAATTACTTTACCTTTTAAAGCTGGATCTGTTTCCCAAATCTGTGCATACTTCTGACTGTATTTCTTTTTTTCTATTTCTTTAGGCATCATTAACAAATTTGGCGACACAGCAGTACAATAGCAAAATTAAATTCAACAAGTAAACAACAATCAACGTACGTATTTCGAGTAAACATAGACGAATGAATCACCAGTCATTTGTTTTTCATTTAATTCCGAAATCTTAGTAACGAGAAACTGTACTACATGTCGCTAAGTCGCCAAGTAATACAATTATATTATTATGATTGGCTAGCTTGAGTTATCCCAGGGCATATATTTTTACACCTTCATTTTTCAATAAAAAATTAATAAATATAAAAACTCAAAAAATCCCTAAAAATACCCCCAAAAATATAAAACCCCTAAAAAAATCCCATCCCACTTATTTACCCCCTAAATTTGGGGGGAAAACCCCTAAGTTGGGAACCCTGATCTCAAGTCAATTAATACCTCTTGTAATTTCCAGGGAGGATGATCAGATTGTAAATTATTACTAAATGGTGTTATTATCCAGTCATGTTCTTTAAGTTAATTAATTCTGTTAATTGATTTACGATATTTGTTTTAAATTCTGTTGACAACAACTTGTTATTTTTTTCAAGAAATTCATGCAAAGATATAAACATGCTCGTGCTTCCTTGTCCAAAGCTCTTGGTCCATACGGACAATTTTTTTTTTTGAAAGGCTTGTTGCTTATTGTTAAGAATCAGTAAATTAGTACTTTTTCCCTGAAGAGAAAGATTCAGTTCATTAACCTTTTCGAAAAAATCTGCTAAATTCGAAATTAGACACATCCACCTATCATCGCAAAAAAGAGCAGCTAAGGCAAGGTTTCTTTTTTAGAAAAAATATCCTATAGTCCATTTTTTTTAAAGAATGCAGTACAGGGAAGATAGAGCTTATTTGACCTTGTTCTCTGATTGGCTTAAATCGAGGAGAAGTTCACATCAACGATATTTACTTCTCCACATCAACCTCTTTTCTCTCTTTCTTTTCACATACATTTGCAGCTGTTAGTTGTCAATGGCTGCCGTGTGAATTCACAATTATCTGATCTGTTAGTATTGTTTAAATCATTTAAATGATATCATTTTGCGTTTTTTCTCCATTTATTTGTTTGTATTTTATTACTATTGTTGCCATTTGGAGTATTTCATCAATAATAATAAGATATTCAATGATACCATTAATAAACTACCAATTTTATATTCAAGTAACTATATTTGAATTTAGCGCCAAATTTTGTAACTAGTTTGAAAATTTGTCATAGTGTAAATCATGTTTCTAGTTGCTGCATTCTTAAAAAAATGGGCTATAGGCTCGTCATTATTTGTATCATATCATTCGTCGTAATTTCAATATTTCAACGGAGTTTATAATTTTAATTGCAGTATGTGAATATTTGACAATTATACTTATTTTACGAAGATATATTTATGTATTATATTCGCGGCTCTTCGCGGCCCCCTTGCGGTTATGCCCCAGCCCCCCACTTTGGGAAGCACTGGTCTAGTGTGGGGGCAAGAACCTCAATCTTGTTGACGACAAGGTTGATGACTACGTTGCTAGTGGGGGTTGCTATGGAGCCCTTTAACGTTGATTTCGCTGATTTTCTTTTTTGATCGCCAATCACAAAACTTATTATCCATATTTTTGTACAAATCTCTTAATTTATGCGGGAGAAATCTTTTCGCAATTGCGTCACCATCTAACACTAATTCTTCGAATGTATTCATTTATGATTAATAAAACACAAATTAATAGAACAAAACTTTGACGCACGAATCAACAATTTCATCGTTGTCATATAACAACACAATCATGGCTGACCGACATGCTTCTCGTAACGAAAAAACACAAGATGGAACTTTTCCTTGCATTTAACTTGCTAATTCAAATGCAAAATTGAATAAAAGTTTGTATTACACTCGCGGACGCGCTATACGATTTAATAATACGCTCGTTAAACCTTAATTTTATCCGCTTTTATAATAAATAACTATTATTACTGAAAATTCGAATTTTGGCGCTGAAATAAAAATGGCGTAACATTGATCGTAATAAACTTAGTGGTTAGCAGAAAGACTCTCAGTGCAAAATGGCTTTACAGGCCGACTATAACATGCTAAAAAGTCCGAAAAATCGTTGCAGAATCTGTTTGGAAGCAACCAACGGAAAAATTGAGTTGGATCAAACGATACAATACAAAGAAACTGGGATTTTATTAACGGAACTGTTGGAGTTTTGTGTGAACGAACAGGTCAGTACTAGGCAAATTTTCGAACGCACTTATTTTTGTTGAAAACAATTCAAGGTGTACGAGAATGGAAAAGCTGACGGACTTTGTTTGGATTGTTTGGAGAAAGGAATGGTTTGTTACGAGTTTAAGAGACGATTTAAGGAATCTCAAGCCGTTTTATTGAAAGAAATGGAAGAAAATTATGGGTAATTTGTCTTTGTTTGGGCTTCAAATACACAAAAATAAATTTAGTTTTAGCTATGCAATTAAAGCTGAAGCGGAATTTCAAGAGGAAAGTTTCGAGGTTGAATTAGAAAATGTAATAATAAAGGACGAAATTTTGGAGGAAGAAGAGCTCGAGCAATTTAAAGAAAATCCTATTAAATGCGAACTTCTAACAATGACAACAGAGACAGAGAAATCAACAACAACAACTGCAAGAAGTGATAAATTAACAACAACATTGTCTGGTGATAAACCAATATTAACACCACTTGATGATCAACCAACAATTTCATTGGGACAAAAGGAAGGTGTTGACCATAAAAGGGAACTTTGCGAGAAAAACTTGAAATTGCGCTCTAGTCTTGTCCGCCAAAAACACACACAAAAACCACGAAAACCTAGCAGTTACGTCCAAGAATCTTCTACAGCGTTTGTACAAGACATTAGAAACGACATTCAACAACAAAATTTGAAAAATACCGGTCCACTACTACAATCAGCAGAGACTAATAAACCAACAACAAAGAATGATAAACACACGTGCGAATATTGCGGGAAGATTTTGACCCGCGCCGGCAATTTGATGATTCATATGAGAATCCACACCGGAGAGAAACCTTTCTCGTGCAAGGAATGCGGGATGAATTTCAGACTCGCCGCCACTTTGGTATCTCACAGGAGAACCCACACCGGAGAGAAACCTTTCTCTTGCAAAGTATGTGGAAGAAGTTTCGCACAATCCACGAATTTGAAAACGCACCAACTTGTGCACACGAAGCAAAAGGATAACGTTTGCGAGAAGTGCGGAACAACTTTTGCCACAGTCGAGAGTTTAAGAAGACATGAAGAGATACACTCGACGGAGCGACCGTCGTATAAATGCACTTTATGTAAAAAAGCCTTTGGAACGAATTGGGAGAAGAAGAGGCACATGCTCACGCACACACGGGGCCGAAATTACGCGTGCGAGTTCTGCGGGAGGCGATTCAAGAGGAGCTCCGGCCTCAACGTTCACCGGAAGACTCACACCGGCGAAACACCTCACATCTGCAACGTTTGCGGCAAAAGTTACTTACAATCTCAAAATTTAAAAAAACACATGAACACTCATTTGACCAAATAAAAATTAACAGTTGGGAAAGATTTTATTTGATTTGCCATTTCTCGCGTAAAGGTGCATTTTCATGGTGACGCTCGATGCTCGTTTCTTGCGTAAAATTCGGTCACGTGATGAAAATTTAAAATGCGCGCCATCTAGAAAATATCCGGCGTCTTGTAGGAAAAAGATAAATTTAGTTTAGCTTTTTTGCTGTTTTCAGCGTACAATCGGATGCATTATAATCGTTCGTTTAAGACGGAAAGTTTCAAATGAATTTTGTTTAAATATTAAAAATTTGTTACTTAGTTTGTTCGAAGTATTTACAATGAGTTTTAAGGTAAATATCAAATAGGCCTGCTTTACACATTTTTATTTTAACTTTTGTTTTAAATTAGGAAATACATGTTTTTACATGTGGGGTATGTGAAGAAATATGTGAAGATTATCGGAACCATCCATGCCTAAAGGGTTACGAAGATATCTACTTGGATGAAAATTATTATTTTTATCCTCTCTAAAGTCTTCTACAAAAATAGGTCGGCCAGGAGAATTTCCAAATCCTCTACGTCTCACAGACCGCCATTTTCCAGAATTTGTTCCATCCACAGAAAAAAAGGTAAATGCTGCCAGAAGATGTGTAGTTTGTTGTTCCAAAAGAGATGGAACAGGGAAGAATATTCTAAAAGAAACAAGGTACTACTGCAAGAAATGTAATGTTGGTCTTTGTGTAATACCTTGTAAAATCTATCATACCAGACTTTTTTTAACTTTGTATAAAATATATTTCACAAAAATACAATTTTTTTATCAAAACCATGTTTTCAACTTTACTAAAACCACAAATTTATTTATTTTAAACATAAAAATAAATAATTAAAAAAATCGGCAATTTCAGGACCATTTTCAGAAAAAAAAAAAATTCGACTGTTATGTGGTTCCCCTCCGTTTGGCGCATGGGTCCAGCCAGACCTTTTACGATTCCATTTGTTTTTTTAATGTAATTCTAATTGAGCTACCGACTTAAATTTCCTTGACTTTTCCTAAAATTTTATTAGCTTCCATTTAAAAGAAAAAATAAAAGGATACATTTCATACAAGGGTAACAAGGATATGTATTTGAATATACTTCGGTTTGGCACATGTGGTCTGTTCGGAGCCATATATATTTTATAAGAAAAGAAATGTATTTTGAACATTTTACCGCGTTTTTTTAGTTATATATCTTACTCATATATCGTCATTTGATCTATCTAGATCGCAAGCCACGTGTTTGGCCAGTTTAGCATCTTGCAAAATTTTTGTTTCTTTCATAAAAATGAATGACTAAGTTGAATTTGTGTATAATACGCGATTACGTAGACAAAGCTTGGATACTGATTTTCATTCACGATTCGGCAGAGGCTTCATCTAACGAAATTCAACGTAATCCTGAAGAAGAGATTGATGAAAATGTTGAACATGATCCATGCAGAGACGAGGACGACGATAATGATATGGATTATATACATGAAGAAGATGCGTCTGATATTGAAGAGGATTTGGTAATCGAACCAAACGAAATTCTAGAGAGTGACGAAGAAGAAGTAATCGGTGAAGCACATTCTAAAAATCAACAAGCTGCAATGGATGAATTTTTCTTTGGCAAAGACGTTACAAAATGGAATAGAAGATTTTTTTTTTTCAGAAAACATTACATTTGTGGGATTGGTGAGTGAGATGTGTAAAACTCACCTCTTATCCACTTAACTATTTATATTCAAAACGAACAATTACAAATCTTGTAATAATAAACAAAATAATACAAACAATAACAATAAAGTCAATACACAAACACGTACACGTAGAATCGTCTCAGCTCTCTAACCGCGCGGCACACACTCCTCTGTGTAAAAACAGGGTTTTTTACTCCTCGCAGTTGGTATCCCACATCACTCCCCCGCTAAGACCGTCACTACGGGCCATCGTATTCGGGAAAGTGAACTTTCCTACCCGAACGTGCCGTCTTCTGGATGTCGTTTGGGGTATGGCTACCTGTATTGTTCTCTGTGTAGTCTGTGTCCATTGTGTACGCCGGTTTTAGTCTGTCTATTGAAACTGTCCTTTCCTTGTCCTTAAAATTTTGAAGGTTTTATTTCCTCTCTCTAAAACTTTGTACGGTCCTGTGTATGTCGGTTGTAAAGCTGTACGTACGGCGTCCTGTCGTAAAAATACCTGGTCAGATGTATGTAGGTTTTTATGTATAAATGTCGGTTTTGGTGTGTGGTGTGCTGCTGGTGCTGGTTTTAAATTGCTGGCGAAAGATTTTAATCTTGAGATATAGTCCGTAATGTCCGGTAGTACTTGCTCCTTCGCGTCAAAAAATTCACCAGGCAAACGCAAGGGTTCACCATATAATATTTCGGCTACGGAAGCTTGCAAGTCCTCTTTTCACGCACTGCGTATACCCAACAAGACAAGAGGTAGGGATTCGGTCCATTGCTGGTTATCGTGGCACATGATAGCAGCTTTAAGTTGTCTGTGGAACCTTTCTATTATGCCATTTGCTGCTGGATGGTAAGCGGTAGTTGTTTTGTGTTGAGATCCAATAAGTTTTGTAAGAGACTTGAATAGATTGGATTCAAATTGTTTTCCACGATCGGTGGTTATACTCACTGGACAACCGAAACGTGAAATCCATCCTTGTAGGAGAGCCTTAGCTGTTGTTTCAGCGGTAATGTCGGCCATAGGTATTACCTCAGGCCATCGTGAAAACCTGTCGATTGCTGTGAGGCAATAGTTAAATCCGTTTGACTGTGGCAATGGTCCCACAAGATCGATGTGTACATGCATAAATCTAGCTTGAGGTAAGGTATAGGTACTCAAAGGTGATGAGACGTGCCTGTGTACCTTTGCTCGTTGACAAGAGAGACATGCTCTGTTCCATTCGCGGCAATCCTTTCGAACTCCTGGCCATACGAATCGGTTAGTAACCAGTCTAATCGATGCATTTGCTCCGGGGTGGCTGTGAGAATGTATTGATTCGAATGTTTTGTATCTCATTGACTTTACGACGAAGGGCCTTGGAGAAGATGTACTCATGTCACAAATGAGGTAAATCGACGTACCTGGTACGCGAATTTTCTGCAGGTCAAGCGAACATCCATCGGATAATAGCTTTTTTAGCTCTGGGTCGATCTGCTGTTGCTTAGCCAATTCCTTGAAGTCAATCAAAGCTGCGACAACGTCGATTTCGACTCTGGACAATGTATCGGCGACTACGTTGTCTTTCCCACTAATGTGCTGAACATCGGTGAAAAACTGAGAAATATAATCCAGGTATCGAAACTGCCTGGGAGAATATTTGTCTCGATTCGTTTCGAATGCATGCGTAACGAATGCATGAGGTCGATGATCTGTGTAGATTGTGAATGGCCTGGCTTCTAACATATGAAGAAAGTATTGGATGGATTTGTATATTGCCAAAAGTTCCCTATCGTAAGGGCTATATTTAATTTGTGCAGGGCTAAGTTTTCGGGAGAAAAACGCTAGAGGTTGCCAATCATTACCATGCTTCTGTTGGAGTACGCTTCCGATAGCCATACTTGAAGCGTCGGTTACTAAAGCTAGCTGGCGCTTGCAATCCGGGTGTGCCAATGGAGCTGCCTCCTTGAGTCCGGTTTTGCACTTTTCAAATCGTGCTCTAAGCTCAATTCTATAGGTTGTGAACCTGTAGCAGAACTTTTAAGAATGGCATTCAATGGAGCTTGCAATTCAGCAGAGTGAGGTAAGAATCGATGGTAAAAGTTATACATGCCGAGAAATCGACGCAACTCTCTGATTGTCTTGGGCTCTGGAAACTTCTTGATGGCTTCTATTTTGTCATCCATTGGTTGGATTCCAGCGGCAGAAACATGGTATCCTAGAAAGTTTATGGCAGGAACTCCAAATATACACTTCGATGTATTGAGCACTATTCCGTACTGCTGCAGTCTCTTGAAGATTTCGTGTAAATGATGCTCATGATCTACTTTTGTGGCAGAATAGATCAAAAGATCGTCAATAAATCCGTAACAGAAATTCAGGCCTCTGGTGACTTCATCTATAAATCTTTGAAATGTTTGTCCTGCGTTTCTGAGTCCAAATTTCATTGTCGCAAATTCGTACAGTCCAAACGGAGTTGTGATGGCTGTTTTTTCTATATCAGGTGGATAAACTGGTATTTGGTTGTACGCTTTAACTAAGTCAATTTTCGAAAAGATGGTGCATCCAGAAAGATCTAGGTTAAAGTCGTGTATATGCTTAATGGGATATTTGTCTGGGATAGTCCTGGCGTTAAGAGAACGGTAGTCGCCGCATGGACGCCACCCGTTGTCTTTCTTTGGTGCTAAATGCAGAGGTGAAGACCAAGGGATGTCGGACGGGCGCGCTGTACCATTCTTGATCATTTCCAAAAATTCGTCCTTAGCTATCTGCAACTTATCAGGTGGTAAACGGCGAGGTCGACTAGATATAGGTGGACCTGGAGTCGTTTTGATATAGTGAATTGTGTTATGTGTACAGGGACTAGGTGTTCCAGCTGGTCTTGTAATATCAGGGTACTGCTTTAAAATTGACAAATATATATTTTCGTTGTTGCTGCTGGTCTTTATAGACGAGACTTTTTCATTCGGCTTTACGGGATATGCGTCAGTGACTAATGAAGTTGTGTTGTCTATCAAACGTGAGTTTCTGCAGTCGACAAGAATGTTAAAGTAAGATAGAAAATGTACTCCTATAATGGCCTTTGTAACATCAGCTATTACAAATCTCCATGAAAAATCTCGACGGAGACCAAGATTGAGAGATAAATGAGCAAAACCATAAGTAGGTATTAAAGATCCGTTAGCTGCGAAAAGGTTATATCCAGTCTCTCGGTGTTTGCCTTTGGCTGCAGATCGCGGGAAAACGCAAAGATCTGATCCGGTATCCACGAGGAATTTTGTCGTTGTCTTGCGGTCTGTGACGAAGAGGCGGCCGGAAGTTTGATGACAGTCGTTGGCCGCTACTGACGGCTGTCTTGCAAGTTTACCGTTGCGTTGTACTCACATGGCGACGTGCATTTCTGGGCTTTGTCCTTAAAACGTCGGTGATACCAGCAAATACGCTGATTCGATGGTGAACGGTGTCTGGATGAACTCCTATTGTGAGAGACTGACCGCGTCCGCGGTCTAAATCTAACTTGAGTGGTTAGAGCTGCAACCTGACGAGTGAGGTCAGCCATGTTCTTCATCATCTGCTCTATAAGGGGTGAATTCTCAGCGCTAGGTTGTTGACTGCTGGTACTGGCTATTTGAGGTGAAAACGGTGCGATTTCATGCACTTTATCTGCCAACTTTCGCTAAGGGAATCTCGGTTTGTGTAGCTATAATTGTTTGCACGTGCTGGGGTAGACGGGTCGTCCACAAAGTACGCATGACGTCGTCTGATACGGCTGCCAGTGTTTGTAGATGACGTAGAAATTGGGATGGTTTACGATTACCGAGTTCCTCATGCATCAGTAATTGCTGCACTTTTTTTTCTTTGGAAGCTGACAACCGCTTTATAAGCTCTGACGCTCTGTCTCGTATTTATTTTCATTCGGAGGAGAAGTTATTAAATCGAGTATCTCGGCTGCAATCTGGTTTCCTAATTGAGATATAACGTAATAAAATTTGGTCGTATCTGCCGTCACACCAGACATGATAAATTGTGGTTCCAGTTGTACAAACCAAACATCGGGACGATCTGGCCAAAATTCTGGTATTTTCACTCCAACGCGGTATAATACCAAAGTTTCGTTTTGCAGCATCTTATGGTTGCTGTTTGAAAGACGAAACGGTGTTGCGGTGGGTAACTTGGATAACGTATGTATGGATCGGCGTCGTTTGATTGTTTTTTTTTTTTTTTATATTTTTGCGCACTGTTGTTCTAATTAGTTCTTAGTCACGCACTGTTATTGTTCTTAGACGGACACTCTTATTGTTCCTTGTCGGGCACTATTATTGTTCTTTGTCGGGCGCTACTATTGTTCTTTGTCGGTGTCACCAATGTGGGATTGGTGAGTGGGATGTGTAAAACTCACCTCTTATCCACTTAACTATTTATATTCAAAACGAACAATTACAAATCTTGTAATAATAAATAAAATAATACAAACAATAACAATAAAGTCAATACACAAACACGTACACGTAGAATCGTCTCAGCTCTCTAACCGCGCGGCAAACACTCCTCTCTGTCTCTCTCCTCTGTGTAAAAACAGGGTTTTTTACTCCTCGCAGTTGGTATCCCACACATTCATCATCACCACCGAAACTAATCGTTATGCGTAAGATACATTTCAAAGGTGGAATCTGAAAAATCCGGATAAAAAGCAAGAGTTTGGAAAGAGCTAACGAGCACTGAATTATTTTGTATTAATTGTTTTTGTTAGTAATTATTGGTATATTTACTCGTGCATTTTCCCAACGAACTGACAAAGCCGCACCAACAATTCGTGATATATGGATTTTTTTACTGAAAATCTTGCGAAACACTATGATACGCATGAAAACTTTACTTTTTGATGAACAGCTATTTCCATACCGCAGCAGAACAAAATTTACTCAATACATTCCATCAAAACCATCAAGACATGGCAACAAAATTTGTCCGATTTTTTGCGATTCAAGGTTTGATTTGCGATTCCAAAACAAAATATCCGTTGCAACGAAAATTATACACAGGCCGTGAAGATGGAGCAAACTAAACAAGGTTAACTTGAACGTATGTATTTGCTGTAGTTAGCTAATCGGTATAGTAACCCTGCCCGTACAGCTATTGCTGATATTTTTTCACCACATAGGAAGCAGCAAAGCGACTTGCTAAAATTGGCATTTCTTTGTTGGCACAATTCGATCTAATAAAAGATGTGTCCTTCACGTCCTGTTCTTGCATCTCATTTTGGATTCCATTATACGATTCCCATTTGCAGTTACGTGCCAAAAAAAGAATAGGGCCGTAATTTTACTTTCCATCGTGCACTACACCAAAAATTGTGTCGGAGCAGCAATGAACGCCTCCAACAATGCGATATTTCCATATGTTTGTGTGGAGATATACAGGGGTCTGGCCAGACCACATATGCCAAACCAAAGGTTAGCGGACTATGTGCCAAACGGAGGGTTAATAGAGGTTTCACACAATATTTTTGCCATTCAACGCTTCAGCTACTTCTTTTCAAAGCTTAGCTTGCGTTTCTCATGGACGTTTTTCTAGTTTTCTTCTATAGCTCTACAGCCCTTGGTAGGCTTGAGTTACAACATCCTTCCATCTCTCCCTGCTGTTAACCAACTGCAGCCAGTTTCTCACACCTAACATATTTATGTCGTCGATGCAGCCATCTCGCCATATCTGACGTGGTCTACCCCGAGCTCTTCTTTCATGTGGACTCCAGTTCGTCAGTATTTTCGGTTCTCAGGTGCTTTCCATACGCAAAACATGTCCAAACCATTGTAACCGTAGTGCCTTTACATGCCTTACGATGTCCGCTCCTCCAATTAGTCTGTCCAGTTTATGGTTCATTCTGCATCTCCATATACCACAGTTTTCCTGTACGGGGCCAAAGATTCTGCGTAATATGCTTCTTTCGCAGACTCGTAGTGCGTTTTCGTTGATCGTAGATATGGTCCATGTTTCGCACGCGTATGTTATGACGGGTCTAATAAGATCTTTAACTTTGATTTGACATTTAGAAGCTTCTCTCCCAGTAGCTTCTTATTCGCGTAATAAGCTCTCTTTCCTGCTACAATTCTCGCACTGATTTCTTCGCTGATTCTGTTAGATTCCCTAGGTAAGAGAAGGTTCTGACTTCTTCGAAATTAAATGCGTTGACTTGTAGTGGCTCTGGCCAGGGTGTTGGATCCCTGGTACTTCTCATGAACGTTGTTTTATTCACGTTTATTACTAGATTTCCGTTCTAAGGAGGCAGTGCTTCTTTTAGGCTTTCTGCTGTTCGTGCTGATATAATTATATCATCGGCATATGCGCATAGCTGCTGAGATTTTGTATGTATGTGGCCTGTTATGTGCAGGTTTCTAATAACTGATTCAAGTACAAAGTTGAATAGCATAGCAGATAGCGCATCACCTTGCCTGACCCCTGTCCTGATGTCGAATTCGTTCCGTGACTTTGGATGCTACTAATACTTGAGCACGTGTATTGGTTAGTGTTCGGACCGTGTCTCACGAAATTCCAAAATTCTCAAGTAAAACACAGGCTGGTCAAACCACTTACCTGTGAGGACTGCTAGCGTCTCCTCCACGTGGGATCGTCCTTCCGGTGCCTCTTTTAAGGGAGGAAATGGGGATAGTAGGATTCCCTTAAAATCGTCGTCTTCAGGACGTTGGGTTCCGCTTCAGCCCTTTGGGCTCGTGATCACCCCCTGGTTAGTTTGTCTTGAAAACTGAATCACGCGTGCATGTGCCGGTCGAAATGGGCTTCACGTTTTGCTCTCGCTCTCCACACTTCGCACCGTCCAAGCGTACTTTTCGACTGATATATAAATTCGCGAAAAAATAATTAAATCGCGCGATTTCGGCAAAGGTCGATTCACCTTTTCCCCTTCTATTGATCGGTGCCGAAATCTATGTCAATCAATCAATGTCAAATCAAATGTTAAATTTAAAAACCTAGGTTTGCTAAAATTGGCGCGAACAGTTAGAGTTAAGTTTACCATTCTTATAAGTTTTTGAGGGATTCCAAGGGCAAGTAACTGGTACAATAGTTCTTCTCTAGACACGCTATCAAAAGCTTGTTTGTAGTCAACAAACAGGTGGAACAAAGTGGAAAACATTTTTCGAGCATTTTCCTTATTAGATGTATTTGGTCCGTTGTTGATCGATTCCTTCGGAAACCTCCTTGGTAGTCCCCAAGTACAGTGGTACCTCGACATACGAGTTTAATTCGTTCCGCAACCCTGCTCGTATCTTGAATTACTCGTATCTCGAAGCAAATTTCCCCATACGAAACAATTGAACTACCATTAATCCGTACCAACCCCCAAAATGTCACCCCAGTTATTTTTGTTACGTGGTTTTGAATAATAAAAACGTATTTATAAATGACAAATATTTATTGTACAAAAACAAAAAAGATTATGTAAAGAAATAAATTAGATATCCTCACTGGTCTTTCCCTTTTTCGCTACATTTTTCTCGCTTTCACCTGTAGGCCGTTTAGAAAAAAACATGTCCAAGGAGGTTTGTTTCTTCCTCCCTCTCAGAATGTTCCGGAAATGAGTTAGGCAAGTGTCATTAAAAAGATCAGATTCACGACCTGTTGCAACTTTTTCTGGGTGTTTCTTTTCCACGAACTGTGAAACTATCTCCCACATTCCTAAGATCTCCTTTATCTCACTTGTAGAAATAACCTCCTCCTCCTCTGGCTCCTCGAAACTGACTCCTTCTTGCATAACCTCCGTATGCTGCTGTAACTCTTGTATCTCCTCAGTCGTCAGTTCCTGGGTGTGCTCTTCGAAGACCTCGTTCACGTCTCTCTCTTCCACCTCTAGACCCATGGATTTCCCCAGAGACACCTATTTCCCCCATCTCCTCCTCTACTGACATACCGGGTTCCAATTCTTCGTAGATCCTTTCAGCTACAGCTTCAGGCCACAGCTTTTTCCATGCAGAGGTCAAGGTCCTCGTTGTAACATCCAGCCAGGCCTGATCGATAATTTTTAGGCAAATCGCGATATTAGTGGTCCTTCCAGAACTCTCGAAAGGTGAGGTTTGTGGTCTCCGTCACTTCAAAACAGCGCCGAAACAGATGCTTGGTGTATAGCTTCTTCAAATTAGAAATCACCTGCTGATCCATGGGCTGCACGATAGGAGTGGTGTTGGGTGGTAGGTAGAGAACCGTTATAAATTTGAACTCCTCGAGGATGTCATCTTCGAGGTTTGGTGGATGAGCAGGGGCATTGTCGAGGATGAGAAGGGCTTGCACGGGTAGGTTTTTTTCTGTAGATATTTCTTAACAGAAGGGCCGAAAACCAGGTTTACCCACTCCACAAAGAACTTCCTGGTGACCCATGCCTTCGGGTTCGATCTCCACATAACTTGCTTTTTCTTTCAAAATCGTATGTGACTTAAATGCTCTGGGGTTTTCCGAATGGTATACGAGCAGAGGCTTGATCTTGCAGTCGCCACTCACATTGGCGCACAGTGCTAGAGTCAATCTGTCCTTCATAGGTTTGTGGCCTAGCATCATCTTCTCCTCTGCCGTTATATATGTTCTATTCGGCATCTTTTTACAGAACAGCCCTGTCTCATCACAGTTGAAGACTTGCTGAGAGATATATCCTTGGACTTTTATTAGATCGGAAAACGTTTTAATGTAATCGTCAGCTGCCTTCATACCTCACCATGCCTGACAACGGAGTGAATACCGGTCCTCTTTTTGAAATTCTCAAACCAGCCCCGGCTGGCTTTAAATGACTCTTCCGATGCCTCGTCGATGGAAGTCTGCGGGGTTTGTTTCAGCAAATCTCCGTAGATCGCTCTTGCCTTCTCGCAAATGATGGTCTGCGTCAAGGTATCTCCTTGGAGCTGCTTCTCTGTCATCCACACCATCAGCAGTTTCTCCATATTTTCATGAAAGGAGGTTCGCAGCTTGGAAATTATCGTAAGGCCCTTAGCTGGCGTTACACTCTTTATCGACTCCTTCTGTTTAAGCACAGTACATATCATGGACGTATTACGCCCATACTGCCTCGACAAGTCAACAACTCGAACACCTTGCTCATGTTTTTCTATAATTTCACGTTTTAATTCAATACTCATCATCTTTTTCTTAGCACTTGACTTTTCACAAACTTTATTCCGATCCATGGTTTTAAAAATAAATGAACTGCAATTGTAAATGTAAACGCAACACAAAACGCGAACACAACTTATCACAGCGGGAGCACGCTGCTAACTGATTCACTGACCATGGTGGCGTGGCACGCGCAAGCACGTGCTACCGGCCGACCTGCCAACTAAACCGAACTCGTATCTCGAATTTCGCTCGTAACTCAAAGCAAAAAATCACACGCTCGCTGGCTCGTATCTCGAAAAACTCGTATGTTGGGGCACTCGTATGTCGAGGTACCACTGTATCTCCTCTTCATATATTGATAGTCTATTGTATATTACGCTGGATCATATTTTGTAAGTGGTGTTGAGAAGGGCAATTCCTCGGAAATTGGAACATTCTTTCTTGTTTCCTTTCTTGTGTATGTGAAAAATAATGCCTTTTCTCCAATCACTTGGCATAATCTCTTCATTACACACCCTGACAATAAGTTTATGGATCCTTTCCCACAGTGTTGTACCTCCATTTTTCAAAAGTTCCGTGGGAATTGTATCACTTCCTGCAGATTTATGTTTTTAAGATGTGTATTATCTCGGTAACTTACTCATAGCTCGGTTCGAGGATTTCGGGTTGTGCTTCATGGTGCCATACAATTTCCTTTTCTCTTTCACCCATTTGGATTTCAGTGGAGAGTAGCTCGCTAAAGTGTTCATGCCATCTTTGGAGTATTTTGTCATCCTCGGTTAGTATTGTCCCGTTTTTATCTAAACACGCGATGGTTCTAGGTTGAAAAACCTTTGTTTGCTGTTGTACTGCCTTATAAAATTTCCTGCTTTGTTTATTTGTAGATTGTAGATTGTAGATATGGTGGTGCAGACTTGTACTGCGACCTTTATAGATCTATTGTACCCCACCCTCCTCCTCCAAGTGTTGGTGTACTTACCCATTTAGAGCGCCTCCTCTAATCCTGATTCCTTTAGAAATCTCAGGATCTGGGTGGGATTCAAGGCCTGCAGCTCCTCTGTGTTCAAGCAGTGAGCCCCAAGGTATATCTGTCTCTTGCGGAGTAATGCTCCGCAGTCTTTGAACAGATGTATGGGGGTTTCCTCTGCTGAGCCACAGAATCTGCATCCATCATCTTTCTCTAGGCCTAGGGCCTTGAGATGTTTCCTAAGTCTGCAGTGTCCCGTCAGGGCTCCTGTCAGAATTCTGAGCTTATTCCTGCTTAGTTTCAGGCAAGCTTTAGTTCTCTTCTGGTTAAAAGATCCCAGCATCACTTTGGATTGCCTTAGCCCTGGAAGTTCTTTCCAGGTTTTCATCCATTTTCCTCTTATTTCTTCATCTAAACTTTTGCGGATGATGTTCACGCTCATACCGCAAAAGGGTTCCGGACCTATAAAGGGGCTACTGGATCCCTTGTTTGCTAGGTGATCGGCTTCTTCGTTTCCGTCTATACCAGTGTGTCCTGGTACCCAGTATAGCGTTACTTTATTATCCCTGCCAAGCTTGTTCAGCTTCCCCACACAGTCCCATACCAGTTTGGATCTGATGGTGTATGAGCTAATGGCCTTGATGGCTGCTTGGCTATCTGACAGGATTGCAATTCGTTTTTTGCGGTACTTCCTGTCGAGGTTAAACTGTGCACATCTTTCGATTGCGTGTACCTCTGCTTGGAAGATACTTGCGGATGTTCCCATGGATTCGAAGTATCTGGTACGAAGTCCAAACACTCCTGCACCAGTGCCTTCCTTTGTCTTCGAACCATCTGTATACCACTTGATGGCATTTTGCTCTATGTGGTATGCTGAGGATTCGTCGCTCCAATCGGCTTTACTACTACACATTGCTGTGTAGTTTTTCTCGAAGTGGTATTTGCATACCATTTCGTCTTTTGGTACTTCCAGCCAGGGGATCTTGGCAGCGAGGCTGTTTCGGTCTCTGCTCCCGATTATTTTGCCTCTGCCCATTCCTTCCTTGCTGAACCTTACGATCGCCGATCTGGCGGCGCTCTCCACCACAAGGTGCAGCGGAGTCAGATCCAGCAGCAGCTCCAATGCTGCTGTCGGACACGACCCCATAGCCCCCGTGATGCAGACACACGCCAGTCTTTGAATCTTCTCAAGCTGTTTCCTCATAGAGGCCAGCTTGATTCTACTTCCCCACGCAACCGCCCCATAAGTAATTGCAGGTCTCACTATCATGGTGTACATCCATCGCAGGATAGTGGGGTTACAACCCCACGTTTTTCCTGCCAGATTTCTGCACACCATTAGGGCGCGTTTGGCTTTACCTACCACTGCCTCAGCGTGTCTATTCCATAGGAGTTTGCTATCTAGTGTGATACCCAGATACCTTATCTCCTGTTGGTATTCTACTGCCTTCCCATCTATGAGTATGGGATGTAGGCAGTTTAGTTTTCTCCTTCTTGTAAATGGTATCACCGTGGTTTTGCTCGGGTTGAGTCTCAATCCCACTGTTTGACACCATCTACTAGTTACTTTGAGGCCTCGCTGAACAATTTCACAGAGCATTCCCTGAAATTTTCCTCTGGCGATTATGACTATGTCATCGGCGTAACCTTGACATTTGATGTCTAGGTCGTTTAGCCTAACCAGTAGTTCATCAACTACCAGGCTCCACATTAGCGGTGATAGTACACCTCCTTGTGGGCACCCTCGAGTTGTGGAGATCTTAATGGTGTCTTTTCCCACTTGTGTCTCCGCCGTTCTAGTTCTCAGCATTTCTCCCATCCACTTTGAGATAGTGCTGTCGATATTCCTTCATTCGAGGGCCGCCCTGACAGCCTCGTGTGAGGTGTTGTCAAAAGCTCCCTCTATATCCAAGAAGGCACATATCGCTACTTCCTTTATTTCTAGTGCTGCTTCTATTTCGTTTGTCAGCTGATACAGGGCGGTTTCTGTGGATTTCCCTGCTCTGTAAGCATGCTGAATCCTGTGTAGTGGTGCACCTACCAGCACTATAGTCCTAAGGTAATTATCAATCACCTTCTCCCTTGTCTTTAACATAAAAGATGTTAGACTAATGGGTCTAAATGACTTCGGTTGAGTGGTGTCTTTCTTCCCCACCTTCGGAATAAATACCACCTTAGCCCTTCTCCATAGCTCCGGTATATATCCGAGCGCTAAGCTACTTCTAAAGATATTTAGAAGATACGGCATTAGTTCTCTCTCTCCCTTTTGTAGGAAGGCAGGAACTAGTCCGTCCACACCTGGGGTCTTAAAAGGCTGGAAAGTGCTGATAGCCCATCTGATTCGGTTTTCCGTACAGATGGACGCTGCCCTCTTCCAGTCGTCCCGACTTGGTTTCCGTGGTTGCATCAAGCCCTCGGTCTCCCTGTATCCTCTACATCCCGGAAAATGGGTTTCTAGTAAAGGGAGAGCTCTTTGCTCTTCATCCTCCGTGAAGGTCCCATCCGGTTTCTTGAGAGTGGTTGTCATTTCCACTTTATCCTTCGCTAGTGCTTTGTGCAGTCTAGCTGCCACCGGCGTGGATTCTATGTTTTCACGGAAGGTCCTAAAGTTTTCCCTTTTTGCCCTTCTGATCTCTTTGTTGTAGGTGGTAAGCACCTCAGAGTATTCTAGCCAATTTCCGTATTGCTTGGCTTTGTTGAAAAGCCTACGTACTTTTGCTCTTAATGTAGACAAATTTTTGTTCCACCATTTTTCGTCCTTATGCTCCTTCACGGTTTTTACCGGGCAGCTGGATTCAAATGCCGTGGTGATTGCTACATTTATTTCTCCTACAGCCTGCTCCAGCACGGTGTAGTGTTTGAAACTACCCCGCACTGTCACCTGCTCTAGGTTTTCTTTTAGTTGGGAACTAAACATAGGCCACACAGTTTGTCTGGGGTTTCGAATGGGGGTGTTTTCCTCACTCGCTCCTTCCAGCTCAAACTCTATGATCCTATGATCTGACATTGAGGGCTCACTTGAAACCCTCCACTTTTTAATTAGTTTACTTACGTTAGCGCTACCTACCGTAATATCCAGTACCTCATTTCTGACTTTAGTGACAAATGTTGGTGTGTTCCCAACGTTGTACACAATTAAGTTCTCTTTAATGAGGTATTCTAAAAGGTACTCACCCCTCTTATTAGTGTCCGTGCTGCCCCACATCTCATTGTGTGCGTTCGCGTCACATCCCAGGATGAGTGGCAGCCTTCTCCTAATACAGTGTTCCACCAGGTTTTGTACTTCAATGGGTGGTATGCTGTTACCATCGCCAGGGAAGTATGCTGATGCGATCACTACTTCGCGGTGGAGACCCTCGATCTTGATGAGGGCCTGAATCGGTACTAAATCCCGCGTTAAAAATTCTGAAAGACATAAGTAATTTATGCCATTTCTTACCATAATGCAAGTTCTAGGGGAGACCTCACGGCTGTCCCATACCAACTTACATTCCCTGTTGCTAAGGCCTCTGATCTTACCTCCGTAGGTCCAGGGTTCTTGAAGCAGCGCTAGCCCTAGGTGCTGCTTGGTGAACATCCTAGCCATCACAGCTGAAGCTGCTTTGGCATGATGGATGTTCACTTGGGCTATTTTGGTGCGCCTGCTGGTCATTCTTGTTTTGTGACAGGAGGCGGCAAGTCCTCCTCTGTCCCTACAAGAACATCTACCTCTGCCTCTGTAGACATGGCTGGACTGCTCATGTCTACGAGTGTGGGGTCAAGGTCGTCTTCCAGGGAATCCGGGCTGACTTCCTTGTTCTCTGTGTCGATTAGGTCCCGTACACATGGATTATTTTTACTTTTGGAATTCATATAAATCCCACGAGTCGCAAGGGAACTAAAGGTCCACCACATCAGAGCCCCGCTTGATAGTGGTAAGGCTGGATACCCTCTGAGGTCGCCAGGTATCAGAGGGGCTCCGTAAGCGATGGCCGGTTGCCCTTGGCCATCAACCAGTCCCTTTGGCACGGGTCGCATGACGCCTTGGGATTAAGGGTTTGGAAGTTCTTGGTTGTTCGCCCTCCGCCGAATGCCCCGACCGGAGTTGTTCCTGTCGTGACGTCCAACGGTATGTTGCGAAACTAAGCCCTCACACCGCGACAAGGTGACTTCCACTTGAGGGTTTTGTTTATTTACGTTGTATTGTTCTAGTTCTTCCACTTGTTTATTCAACATTATTTTCTTTTTTGCTTTGAAAAGTTTTGAAGCTGTTCAACTGAGGTGCTCGTAGTTAGCTCTGTTGGCTCGGGTTCCACTTTGTAGTACCTTTTTCCGAGTTGGGCTGCCCTGCATTCATTATCAAACCATGAGTTTCTGACTTTTATCTGTTTTCCTATTGTAATATCTGCAGCTTTAAGCATACTCGTCTTTATATGTTGCCATTCTTGTTCAACACCAGTGTTTACATTATTTGCTTGTAATCTTCTCGGAATATATTGTTTATACTCGTTTTGTTTTAATTCCTTTCTAAGAGCATCCGTATTCCATTTGTTTGTTGTGGGTATTGGTTTTCAGTGCGTTGTTTGATTAGGACTCTTAGTAGGAAGTGATCTGAGTCACAGTTGGTTCTTAGAAGCGTTCTGACATCCGTGACCATGGTAGCTCTGCGTTTGTTAACCAGAACGTTGTCTATTTATTTCACTGCTCCGCCACCGGGCATTGTCCACGTCCCTATATGTATTTTTTTGTGTGGAAAACACGTACCATGACCATGGTATACCATATAGACCATGGTATATGACCATGGCTAATTCTCAAGTTGGTGATCGCTGCAAGATGACATAGTCTTTCCCCATTGCTACTTGTGGTTTGGTGCAGTGAGTATTTTCCGGCTGAGTTGGAAAACTGTTGTTCTTTACCTATTTTAGCATAAAAATCTCCCAGTAGTATTAATGCATCGTGTTCAGACGTACTTTCGCATATGTTTAAAAGCTGATCGTAGAAAAGCTGGTGAATGATGGTGAGGATGAAGTAAAAGTACTTCATCCTCACCATCTTCTGTTGGAGCGTATACACAAACAAGTGCTCATCCACGTTGACTCGCGGGCACGGTGGCGGGCGCGGTCACGAAATATCAAACATATGGCGTAATATCGAAGTGTTCACGTACGAAACGCACGTGCGGTCTAAGTAGCGGGCAAGCTAACGACTGGCGCGCGCGGCGCGCTCGCGGCAATATGAAACGCGTGAGATGTTTGTGTGTGTTCACGTCCAACTAGCGGCGGAACGCGCGATTCACTCGCGACGTCAGTAAGTTCAACCAGTACAAACTTATCGCTAGAAACGATAGCATGTTTTCATCATGTCTTTCAATACAGAAGAGTTTATTAGTGCTGTTCAGCTTAGTATACTAACCAAAAATTTAACTTAGGTTAGTATACTAACCTAACCTGATAACAGTTCACACTCGCGCAAACGCCTGGTGGCCAATGTGAACGAACTCGCCACGTCTAACGCGCCCGCACCCGCGCGTTCCGACGTGAACAAACACTTAGGCATGGATGTAATCTTCACATATTTCTTCACATATCCCACATGTAAAAACATGTATTTCCTAATTTAAAAGAAAAGTTAAAACAAAAATGTTTAAAGCAGGCCCATTTGAAATTTACCACAAAATTCATTGTAAATACTTCGAACAACGAAAGAAACAAATTTTTAATATTTAACAAAATTGATTTGAAACTCTTCGTCTTAAACGAACGATTATAATGGATGCGATTGTACGTTAACGCTGAAAACAGCAGCATATCACAGCATACCACCAATAAGGAACTACGGAGGAAAACCAAAGTGGCAGACGTGATCGAGCGAATAAATACACTCAAATGGAGATGGGCTGGCCACGTGGGTCGAATGAAGGACGAAAGATGGACGATAAAAATATTAAAGTGCAGATCAAGAACCGATAAGCGTAGTAGAGGAAGACCACCGACACGTTAGACCGATGACCTAAAAAAGATCGCAAACTGCTGGATCCACGAAACTCAAGACAGAAGACGATGAAGTGCTATGGCAGAGGTCTATGTCCAGCAGTGGACGGAATCGGCTGGTTAATGATACCGAAAACGTCTCGCAAAAGCGCCGTCCAGCAGCTAAATCGTTTTCAGTCATAGCTTGAACCACTTGAATTTAGTAAATCTAATCTCAATATCGGAGGAACATCTGACACTGTGTCAATCCGAAGAGGCGTACGACAGGGCTGTATATTGTCACCACTCCTATTCAACATCTATTCGCAGGCAATTTTCAAAGAAGCTTTAGCGGAAGACATGGGAGGTATCAAAATAAATGGAGTAAGTATCACAAATATAAGATACGCAGACGACACCATAGTCTTTGCCGATAACATATCAGACCTACAAAATATGATTAATAGAATAACTGAATATAGTGAGCATCATGGATTGGACATAAATATATCAAAGTCCAAACTGCTAGTCTTCTCCAAGAGACCCACTGCTGAAACAATTTTGATTAACGGCAATGAGATTGAACAAGTCTCGTGTTTTAAATATGTGGGTACCATAGTCAACGCCTGGTGCGATCCGAAACGAGAGATCCATTCCAGAAAAGCTAAACTAAATTTAGCCTTTTCCTAGAAGACGTTGTATTTTTTTCTAGATGCCGCGCATTTTAAATTTTCATCACGTGACCGAATTTTACGCTAGAAACGAGCGTCGAGCGCAACCATGAAAATGCACCTTTACGCGAGAAATGGCAAATCAAAAAAACTAACTGTTCATTTTTATTTGGTCAAATGAGTGATCATGTGTTTTTTTAAATTTTGAGATAGTATGTAACTTTTGCCGCAAACGTAGCAGATGTGAGGTGTATCGCACGTGTGAATCTTCCCGTGAACGTTGAGGCTGGAGCTAATCATGGATCGATTGCCGCAGAACTCGTACGCGCAATTTCGCACTGGCGTGTGCGTGAGCATGTGCCTCTCTTTCTCCCAATTCGCTCCAAAGGCTTTTTTACAAATTGTGCATTTAAACGACGGTCGCTCCCTCGAGTGTATTACTTCATGTCTTCTTAAACTCACGACTGTAGCGAAAGTTGTTCCGCACTTCTGGCAAACGTTATCCTTTTGCTTCGTGTGCACAACTTGGTGCGTTTTCAAATTCGAGGAATGTGCGAAACTTCTTCCACATACTTTGCAAGAGTAAGGTTTCTCTCCGGTGTGGATTCTCATGTGAGTCATCAAATTGCCGGCGTGGCTTAAACTCTTCCCGCAATATTCGCACGTGTGTTTATCATTCTTTGTTGTTGGTGGTGTTGCTGGTTTATTAGTCTCTGCTGGTTGTAGTAGTGGATCGGTATTTTTCAAAATTTGTTGTTGAATGACGTTTCTGATGTCTTGCACCGACGCTGCAGAAGATTCTTGAACGGAACTGCAAGGGTTTCGTGGTTTTTGTGTGTGTTTTTGGTGGAGAAGACTAGAGCGCAATTTCAAGGTTTTCTCGCAAAGTTCCCTTATGTTATGTTCAACACCTTCTTTTTGTCCCAATGAAATTCTTGGTTGTTCATCAAGTGGTGTTACTGTTGGTTTATCACCAGACAATGTTGTTCCAACTTTATCACTTCTTGTAATTGTTGGTATTGATTTCTTTGTCTCTTTTATTGTTGGAAGTTCGCATTTATTTGGATTTTCTTTAACTTGCTCCAGCTCTTCTTCCTCTAAAATTTCGTCCTTTATTACTATATCTTCCGATTCAAACTCGAAACTTCCTTCTTGGAAATCCTCTTCAGCTTTAATTGCATAGCTAAAACTAAATTAACTTTTGTGTATTTGAAGCTCAAACAAAGACAAATTACCCATTATTTTCTTCCATTTCTTTCAATAAAACGGCTTGAGATACCTTAAATCGTGTCTTAAACTCGTAACAAACCATTCCTTTCTCCAAACAATCCAAACAAAGTCCGTCAGCTCTTCCATTCTCGTACACCTTGAATCGTTTTCAACAAAAATAATTGCGTTCGAAAATTTGCCTAGTACTGACCTGTTCGTTCACACAAAACTCCAACAGTTCCGTTAATAAAATCCCAGTTTCTTTGTAGTGTATCGTTTGATTTAATTCGATTTTTCCGTTGGTTGCTTCCAAACAGATTCTGCAGCGATTTTTCGGACTTTTTAGCATGATATAGTCGGCCTGTAAAGCCATTTTGCACTGACAGCTTTTCTGCTAACCACTAAGTTTATTAGGAACAATGTTACGCCATTTTTATTTCAGCGCCAAAATTCGAATTTTCAATGTTAATAGTTATTTATTATAAAAGCGGATAAAATTAAGGTTTAACAAGCGGTTTGTTAAATCGTATAGCGCATCCGCGAATGTAATACAAACTTTCATTCAATTTTGCATTTGAATTAGCAAGTTAAAAAACGCAAGGAAAAGTTCCATCTTGTGTTTTTCTTTACGAGAAGCATGACGGCCAGCCATGATTGTGTTGTTATGACAACGATGAAATTGTTGATTCGTTTTGTTTTATTAATTTGTGTTTTATTAATCATAAATGAATTCATCCGAAGAATTGGTGTTAGATGGTGACGCAATTGCGAAAAGATTACTCCCGCATAAATCAAGAGATTTGTACAAAAATATGGATAATAAGTTTTGTGATTGGCGATCTAAACCAGCGTTTCTCAAAGTGGGCGATATCGCCCCCCAGTGGGCGATGACGTCGTTTTGGGGGTCGCTAGGTAGCCAGGGGGCGGAAGGAACCCGGGGGGGCGATATAGGGGGCGGTAGGTATCACGAGCTATACAATGTATTTCTGTTTACTTAAAACAAACAAATTCCTTTCAACAAAATTCTTCCGTGATCAGTATTATACAACCGGCCACGCTGTTATTTGCTGCTGGTCGAGTATAGATAATCGCACGCACACACACACAGCCAGCGTTACTAACTCTACCAACTTTTCGGTAGATACCACCTACCACCTTTTAGCGTCTTGCCCAAATCTACTACCTTGAAAAAAAATCTACCAACTTTTCAAGTCTCTGAAAAAAAAATTATTATGTAATTTTATTTCTGTAAAAATTATAATGCTTCACTCTCTTTTCACGAATTTTTATTTCTACAGGGATCCCCATAGTAATTTTTATTTGAAATATTTCAAAAACTATTACAATTATTGTTCATTTCATTTATTATTAATCTAAATAGGTTCTCAGACCTAAACTTTTAACAATTTATTTTGAATGGAGATTGTTGTAATTATATTTTGTTTGAATGTCACCATACTCATGTACTATGTGTTATGTTGGTACCATAAAGGTTACCAGTTCTATATTGGCAACACTGCTAGTCTTGTAAGCATTTGTCGCAATGCGCCAACCATCTCACTCTACTTTTGTGCTGCGACCTTAGTGGGGTATAGACGCGTGTTACTCTGAGTTCTTTAATATTACAATTAAATCTGTGTGCATCCTTTTTATTTGACGACTAACATTGTTAATTTCCACATTAATTAATCATTAACCTCAACAGGTTATGGGCCCAGAACGAATTTTCTGTAAATTTCGAGTGTTTAGTGATTAAAATCTTGAACTTAGTAAGTTGCGCGAGTGTGAGCACGTGTTTGTGAGTTCGGACATTTTTTCTTGTAGTACGTTACTGCCTTGATTGTTTCAATAACAATGGAGCTTAAGGCTCAGATCGATAAACTGAGTGGAGCACAAAATTGGGCGATGTGGAAACGTCAAGTGTGTTTGGTACTGAAACACCACGAGGTGTATGAAGTTGTAACCGGCATGACGGTCGTCCCGGAAGCTTCGAACGACGAAGCAGCACAAGCAGCATTAAGAAAGTATAAAAAAGCTGACGCGCTAGCCCAACTTGTACTTGTTTCGACAATGAACGAATCGAATGTGGACTTGACAGCCACATGTGACACAGCTAAAGCTGTTTGGGAAAAACTACTCAGTGTATATGAACAAAGTTCAGGACAGCGCTTAGACAGGCTGATGGAAAGATTTTTCACCTATGAAAATGAGGATATCATGACACATATCGCTCGGCTTCAGCGCATCTTCAGGGAAATGAATGAAGAACTTACGACGGTTGCCCAAACGCAACTTCCTGACCTGTTACTCATGAGTAGAATTTTGTCAACCCTCCCCACAGAGTACTTCGAATTTAAGAGTGTGTGGGAGTCCGTTTCCATTGCTGATCGTTCGATAAACAAGTTAACCGAGCGTCTACGGTTAATAGAAATGCGTTTGCCAACGAAGAAAAACGAATCTGAAGCGCTAGTTGCAGAGGACAGGAAAGCCTATAAACGTAAGCCTATTTTAAAGTGTTACAAATGTCACAAAATGGGACATGTTGCTCGCGAATGCAGAAACAAAAATTTCAGCAATAACGAAAGTGCGGGTGAAGCTTTCATGGCGGTTGCATCGTTCGCGAATAGTGCGATAACTGACAGTGAGACTTGGTTTGCGGACAGTGGTGCAACGGCACACATGACGAGTAGAAAAGAATACTTTGCTTCTTTTAACAGATTCGAACAAGAAAAATCCGTGCATCTCGGGGACTCTAGTGTCATAAAGGCAATTGGTCATGGAACAGTGAACGTTCAGATGCGTTACAACGGTGCGTCAGTTGACAACTACTTAGAGAACGTCTGGTATGTACCAGATCTTGGGCGCAATCTCTTCTCAGTCAGCGCAACAATGAAGAAAGGCTTTAAGTTTCAAGCTGACATCCGCATGTGCAAGTTTGTGAAGAACAACGATGTGCGCTTAACGGGTACAATGACCACACGAGGCTTATATGCACTAAATATGACTGTTTCTCGGACAAATAATCTTTGTCTTTTTTCATCAGAAGTCGATGAGTGTGCGACCATGTTGGCGGCCGTGGCAACTACGAAAACGGCGTCACTCCAAACTTGGCATGAGAGATTCTGTCACCAAAACAAGCAGCATGTTCGTGAGGTGTTAAAAAGATACAACATTAGTGCGCTAGATCGTAATGACGCAGTTTGTGAAGCGTGCATTCTCGGGAAGCAACAACGAATAAGTTTTCGTTCGCGGAGAGACAAGGCAAAGAGTGCGGGAGAGCTCGTGCAATCCGATGTATGCGGGCCAATGCAGGTGACCTCTCTCGGCGGATCGAGATACTTTCTGTGTATAAAAGACAATTTTAGCAAGTTTCGGCGCGTGTTTTTTATTCGACAGAAAAGTGAAGTTCCTGAATGCGTTAAAACTTTCATAAATGAGGCGACTAGAGCCGGTGTAACAGTTCGCGAGTTTCAAAGTGACGGAGGAAAAGAATATGACAATCAGGCTCTCAAGTCTTTCCTCTCGGCGAATGGTATAGTGCAAACAATTACAATGCCTTATTCGCCAGAACAAAACGGGACCGCGGAACGCGAAAACAGGACATTGGTTGAAAGTGCGCGCACTTTAATACACGCGACAAAGATGTCGTTAAATCTTTGGGCAGAGGCTGTCAACACCGCTGTGTATGTTTTAAACAGAACGGGCCCTACCTCTGTGGAAGCAAAAGCTCCGTACGAAGTGTGGTTTAACAGGAAACCAACCACACCGTTACACTTTAAAACGTTTGGAACAAGGTGCTACGTCCACATTCCTCACCAGATGCGTCGAAAACTTGATGCTAAAAGCAAGTCCGCTTGTTTTGTTGGATACTGTGGAGAGAAGAAGGGGTACCGGGTCTGGCTGCAAGATGAAAAGAAGGTAACTATCAGCCATGATGTGATTTTCATGGATAAAAATTTACAGAAATCCCTCGATCACATTGAACCATGTGCAGTGGATGTTAATCCAGTCCTGGAGGCTTACGGCGACGACGTTCATCAAGTTCCAGAGGAAGTGACAAACGACGATGTCCATCAACATCGAGAGGAAGAGATGAATCATGATGACGATGATGATGTCCATCAAGTTGTTCAAGGTGAAGTGAACCAGGACCATGATGACGACGATGGAGTCAATCAACCTCGCGAGGAAGAGGACGATCATGACGAAACAACGAAAACCAAACGAAGAAGAAGACGTCCAGTACGAATGAATGACTATTTGTTGGAGGAAGAAATTGATGCTGAAGTTCTGTTAAGCGAATCGTCTACTGACGAAGCAAATTGGAAAGAAGCCAAAGAAGAAGAAATTGCATCTCTCATTGAGAACCAAACTTGGGTTCTGGTGAGCCTTCCCAAAGGAAAGAAGGCTGTTGGTTGCCGATGGGTATTAAGGCTAAAGAAAAATGCAGATGGCTCAATCGAGAGATTTAAAGCACGACTGGTGGCAAAAGGTTTCGTGCAGAAGAAGGACCTGGACTACAATGAAACCTTTAGTCCGGTAACCAGGTTTGAAACAGTAAGAATAATATTAAGTATTTCAGCATCCAAGGATTTTGATCTGGTTCAATTTGACGTTAAAACGGCATTCCTCTACGGAGAACCAGAGGAAGAAGTATACATGGCACAGCCAGTGGGGTTTGAAGATGGGACGGGACGCGTATGCAAGCTACAACGTAGCATCTATGGGCTAAAACAAGCACCTAGATGCTGGAATAAACGGCTCGTAGACTGCCTGAAGCAACAACACTTTGATCAAAGCAAAGCAGATCCATGTCTTTTTATCAAACGTACTTCGTTGTACGTCATCATGATCGCCATATATGTTGACGATGGACTTGTGGCCACCAACAACCAAACAGAAGTCCAAAAATTTCTCGTCGAACTCAAAACGAACTTTAAAATAAAAGTGTCCAATTTAAATTGTTTTCTTGGTTTGCAAACCAAGCAATGTGCTAATTCTTTATTTGTAGGTCAAAGCACATACACAAAACAAGTACTGGAGAGGTTCAACATGGAGGAGTGTAATGCGGTTGCCACTCCGAGTGATGACTACTTGTCAGACAGCGAGGAAGACCCATTCCTTGACAAGTCAACGCCATTTCGCGAAGCAATTGGTTGTCTTATGTACCTGTCGGTATCAACAAGGCCCGACATTAGTTATGCCGTCAGCGCAGTCTCCCAATTTCTGGAGAATCCGAGAGCATCACACTGGGGCGCAGTCAAGCGCATATTTCGCTATCTTCGAGGTACAGCTGATTTGGGTTTGCTGTACATGAAGGAAGATTTGGCGATTCCAAAACTGGAAGTTTACAGCGATGCTGACTACGCGGGAGACAAACCTACCAGGCGATCCCGAAGCGGCGTGGTTTGCAAAGTCACAGATGCAGCAGTCTCATGGAGCAGTAAGAAGCAGACTTGTGTTGCTCTATCAACAACTGAGGCTGAATACATTGCAGCCTGTGAAGGCACAAAGGAAGCAATCTGGCTGAGCAGATTGCTGAACGATGTAAACGGGACAGACAGTAATTTACCTACTCTCTATACTGATAGTGCTAGTGCACTAAAATTGGCTAAAAACCCAGAATTCCATAAAAGGACCAAACATATTGAAGTCAAATTCCACTTCGTTAGAGAGAAACTAAATTCTGGAGATATAACAATCGAACACGTTCCAGGAGACGCACAAGTGGCAGATATTTTAACGAAGCCACTTCCAAAGCCTAGATTCATTAAACTACGTGAAATGTTGGGACTCAAGAAAATGAACTAAATTTTGCATGATAACATTAGAGGAAGTGTTGTAATTATATTTTGTTTGAATGTCACCATACTTATGTACTATGTGTTATGTTGGTACCATAAAGGTTACCAGTTCTATATTGGCAACACTGCTAGTCTTGCCATCTCTCTCTACTTTTGTGCTGCGACCTTAGTGGGGTATAGGACGCGTGTTACTCTGAGTTCTTTAATATTACTATTAAATCTGTGTGCATCCTTTTTATTTGACGACTAACATTGTTAATTTCCACATTAATTAATCATTAACCTCAACAGTTTGGTTTCTTTAAATTGAAAGTGCCATGTTCCCGGGAGTTTTAAAACATCTTTAAGACTTTTTTTCCAATCATAAACAATGCATTCCTTACCCAAATGGGTAACTGTTTCCATTTTTGAAAATAGTTCTAGATATTTTTCAGGTTGTGTTATTACTTCAAGTTTTTTTATATTTTTCTCAATGTAGCCAAACACCCTATCAGCAGGTAAAAAGGAGTGGCCTACTACTGGGAAGACAACTTCCAACTTGTCAACATTCAATGGAGCATCAGCTGCCAACCACTTACAACACATTCCAATAAGAACACTATTCTTGATTTGACCGCTGCATCCATCTGCCATTTACCTAACAGTAATATTTTGGTTACTTCTGAAATCTATTTTATTAAGCCTATCAAACACAGCGGATGCTATCTCATTGGAACCTTTACCATATTCATTTTCTGTCCAGTAATAGGAGAAACCATTTTCTTTGCCAAGTTTAGATTTTGATGTACCCTGTACAATTGTAAAGTTGTACAAGTACAACTGCCTTGAGTAGTAGGCACTTTGATCTGGTACTTTTGGAAGAACCAAGTTCTTTTGGCAGTCAAACGATATTGTCACCAAGTCCTATATCTTCTCTTAATAGTTTAAAAAAAGCATCTGCCCTTTTGTTTGTGATTTTTTTTATCGGTTGATAACTTCTTCTTTTCTTCTTCTTCTGCACAGCGATTTATTTTTTCTGTAAGTTGTAGACAAGTAGAGCACACATCAGTGCGAGGTGTTGTAAAACTTAAATTGTACTTTGTGTTAAAAATTGTTCGAAAATACGACAGCTTTGCTTTTTCCTCTGGAGGAGACTGCGCATCATACATTTTATACATTTTTTGGATAGATAAATCTGAAGGAAGGTATGATCTCTTGGTAGATGAATGGCAGCAATGAGATTCAATGCACTTAAAATTGTTAATAAACTTTTGAACAGTCTCTTGCTTCATTTCGAATTTAGGAGTTTTCCTGTCTCCCCCTCTATTTTCAGTTTTTGCTTGGCCGGTACTCGCAAAATGTTTCATGACGTGTGACAAGCGATGTTTTGTAATAAATAATATTTTTAAAAACGACGACTGGGAAACAGGAACGTTCTCTTAAAGAATTTGTTACAAAGCATTTTACAGTTGTAGCTTTTGCCTTGTGTTCCTCATTTTTGAGACGACGACGTTTGCACACCTCAACCAATACTTTAAAATAAACGCATCTTGCAAAAGTTTATCTTTTGTTGCATAAAATGCGGTATGAAATTCTTTAATTTCTTTCATAGTCAACGATGCACATTGATAGGATTTTGTATTATGGCCGCAGGTTGGATATTCTGGTAATTGTTTTGAAGAGTATCTATAATGTAAAAGATTTCATATTTTTTAGTTTACTATACACATCATGAGCCATTGTATGAAAGTATTTACTACAAGATAAATAATTTACCTGGCACTTTTACGCACATTACTTTTCCATGTCGTTGGATCTCGAATTCTTTTTCGAGCCCTATTCGGCTCAACAGGAGACACAAACACTTCCATTGCAGCATTCAATTCCATATTGTTCACTAAACTAAGCATAAACAAGGTTTGTAACACGAAACATAACGCACGTGCAGAATTGGTAATCACGTGAACTCCACCACCATCTCTGATTGACCAAAATAGAGATTTTCCTCTTTGATGCTGAAAGTGTCACGGAGATTGCCGGTTTTGTTTCTGAGCAAAAGTTTTAAAGCCGATTTTACATAGAATTTTGCCATATTTGGTACTCACTGAAAACATATTCTAGTAGAGCAGAAATGTACAAAAAACTTGACGTATGCAACTTTTTTTGGTCAAAATTGGAGATTGCCGGTTTTTATTCTAGGCCCCTCATATAAGACCTTTCTATGGGGATAGCACAAGATAATAATTCATATTCTATTTGTTGATATATTTTTGAAAATATAAAATAAATTCATAAATGTACTAATTTATTTATAATGATTTAGCTTTCGACTACAACAATTGTAATTTTTGTTAAATATCTTGAGAGGTAAATGTACTCTTGAACACAAGGTTACTTTAAGTTATAATAAAATATTGTAAGAAAGGATGCCCCTTGTTTAACTATCTGTCAAAACTTTATAAATTCTTTTACTTTCTTTTCTATTTCTGACATTTTAACATTCAGGTTTTTCATTCAGGCAGATTGCTTGTGATGTGATTTCAGTTTGTAATCGAATTAATGTATACTTTAGACTCTGAACTAGCAAATTTGGTTGATACTTTCCCTATCCATTGAAGTGTAACAAGCATGACTTGTTGAAAGGAAAGTAACCCTTGCGGTTAATCTGCGTTAAGAGGCTTGATATGTATAACACATCTTTCCCCTTAATAAAAGATTATACAAGAATGATTTTTTTACAAATATATGTATCATGGCTATATCGTATCATGGCTTATTGTTGGTTCTGATTCTGGAACATCAAATAACCTTCCAATATCTAGTGACTCAAGTTGTTCGTTAGTTTGGGTTCCACGTAATGTCGACTGTAGAAAGGTACCAGGTTGATTGAATCGTTTAATCTGATAGGAGTGTGCCATTAGTACTATATCCTTTGCCATTAGCAAGTACGTGCATCTGCTTATCTGTTTTAATACTATCGCCTTTATCCACTCCTTTGTCAGTTTCAGATATAACCACACCTTTTCTTCGTTTTTATATGTGGTTTCCATAGATCTCTATTGCGTATAATTCCTTTTATTTCTTTGGATCACTCCATTCACAGCCCACGTAGTTTCAAATCAATTTTGTAAATTATTAAAAATTTGTTACTTGTTGTTCGAAGTGTTTTCAATGAGTTTTGAGATTAATATCAAATAGGCCTGCTTTACATATTTAAACTGCGGTAAGAGTGCTCATACGTTCAGCGCCCCCCGTGCCCCAATTCAAACTAACGGAAATTGACATAAAACCTCCAGTGGCGCGTAAAAAACACCACCGTAGCTACAGATTTGAACAAAATGGATGGTTAGGGTATGGTTAGATTTGGTTATATTAGGAGCAGTTCAATCAGGACCACATATCGCACGGCAGCGCAACCTCTCGATCCGAAATAAAAAATAAAAACCGGCCAAGTGCGAGTTGTGACTCGCGCACCGAGGGTTCCGTACAAACTTGTATAGTATAGTATTATTATGTGGATTATCAACATATTATGTAGATTATAAATTAGACGAAATATAATATATACAGGATGTTACGGGACTTGAGTATGTCGCATGTCGGTTATAAAAAAGCAAAATTTAGACATAATATATACCCTGTTTATATTATGTATATAAAGCGTACGTGATGAAATGCATAACGAATATAAACAAAGAAAATTCAAAATAAACATAGAATAGGACCTAACTGTATGCAACCCATATGCTTCTGGAGCCTGACAATACCACTACGACAACATTAGTGAATTTTCATAAGTTTCTAATAGTAAATTCGCATTTTTCTTGTAATTAAACTACATATTTACGGTTTTCAGATTTTTTCCTTGACAAGTGCTGTAAGACACCGCTTCTTGCCAAATTTCATGATTCTAGGTCAACGGGAAGTACTCTATAGGTTTTGATTCCCCCGTGAAATCGCAAAATATGCGACATAAACGGTCATATCTTTTGATCGCGTTGACTTACAAGTTTGATTTTTTCACAGCTGAAAGAGACCGCAGACCCGAGTATTTGATAAAAATTTCAACTTGTTACCTCTACGCGTTCCTGAGAAAAAGGTCTTGACAGGCAGACAGACGGACAGACAGACAGACAGACAGACAGACAGACAGACAGACGGACAACAAAGTGATCCTATAAGGGTTCCGTTTTCGGTACGGAACCCTAAAAAGGGAAAAAAGTTTTAGTTGGTATGTTTAGACAAAAAAATCAAAATAAAATAATCTTATGATGAAACATGGTTTTATTATAATTATAATTTATAATACATTGGATGGAATATCCGCAGCCTTTACGAAGCAGGTAAACTCGCAAACACCATCAGAGAAATGAAAAGATTGAACATTAACATTCTTGGAGTAAGCGAAACATTCAGGCCAGGTTCAGATAAATTACAATCAGAAAACAAAACTATGTATTACTCAGGAAATGATACTCATAGACATAGAGGTTGGTATAATTGTAGTGGAAAATAAAATACCACCCGCGGACCAAACAAACACCAGCGACAGTATCAAGATTTGGCGGCTGGTAACAGCATCTGTTCCCTCTATTAAGGGCGGCTGTTTAAAGATGGAAAACTATAAACCCTTCAGAAGGCAACGGGAAACCAGTATCCCACGAAAAGTCACATGGAAGTTACAACTAACACACGGCCCTCAGTCTACGGCTCATCAAGGGTGCTAAGAATCAAAGAAGTAAAACAAAAAGAAAATATAGAAAAAAATATAGAAATGAAAAGATTGAACATTGACATTCCTGAAGTAAGCGAAACATTCTGGCCAGGTTCAGGTAAATTACAATCAGAAAACAAAACTATATATTACTCAGGAAGTGATACTCATAGACATGAGGTTTTATACAACTGCTTTTATACCAAACAAAGATAGAACAATGCTCTTAAAAATAAAGGCAAAACCTTCTCTATGAACATCATACAGGTGTATGCTCCAACTTCGGAATCGAGTGAGGATGAAATCGAAGAATTTTATTCCCAAATGTCCGAATAATAACAACACACAAAATCGCACGAACTGATCAGGATTATAGGGGACTTTAACGCAACAGTTGGATCTGATAAAATAGATGGAATAGTTGGTGCGTTTGGACTAGGAGATAGAAACGAAAGAGGAGACAAATTAATACAATTCTGCCATGAAAAGAACTTCAAAATAAGCAATACTTGGTTCCGGCTCTCGCCCAGAAACTATACACCTGGAAATCTCCACAAACAACCAATAACATATCGTACGTAACCAAATCGATTACATACTAATAAATAGAGGAATTGAAGAACTGCAGCAATTATCAGTGCATGCTCATATATGCATACCAGGAGCTGACGTGCCTTTAGATCACACCCTACTGAAAGCGAAACTCAGAAATAAGATTACGTCAGAACGCAAAACACCAATCAAACAAAAAAATGATCTTGAACAACTGAAAAATTCAAATATTCAACAAAATATTTCAAGGATAATCAGCAACAAGTTGAACGAGCTTGATTTTCAGAACATAAACCATTTGGAATTGTGGAGTCAAACAGCCGAAGTTTTAAAAAGCGCATTAAAAGAACTCCCTACTAGAAGATATCAGCCTTAAAGTCAATGGATAACTGACGAAATCCTTGAATTAATGTATGAAAGACGAGTCTACAAGAACAAAGATGGTGCAAAGTACAACAGTTTGCAAATAATGATAAGATCAAAAATTCGACAAGTAAAAAACACCTGGCTTGAACAAGAATGCTCGGAGATAGAAAGGCTCCAAAACTTGATTGCACGATGATTTTAACTTACATAAAAAGATAAAAGAGGTATCAGACATATACAAGAAAAAAAAAACACGAATTTGCTATACGATAAGTACAACAAATTGATTCCTGGCGCTGAGGAGAAGTCTGATGTTTGGGTGCACTACATTAACAAGCTATTTGAAATTACGCAAAAAAATTACTCTCTTCATAAGAAATTTCTTGAAATTTCTATTGTATCCCTTGCAACAACGCAATGTACCACCAGGGGTACATGTACACCAGGTTAGGAACCAATGGTTTAAAAAAATTAAACCACTTTCAAATTCATTTTCTCTATCCCTATGTGTCTTGCATTCGCACAATGCGTTCATTGGGTTGCCTATCTATGAGCACTCTTACCACATTTTTACCCATATTTTTATTTTAACTTTTGTTTTAAATTAGGAAATACATGTTTTTACATGTGGAATATGTGAAGGAATATGAGAAGATTATCGAGACCATCCATAAATGGTTACGAAGATATCCACTTGGATGAAAATTATTAATTTTATCCTCTTTTAGGTTTATTGTTGCAAATTGTACCGTAACAAAAAAGTAAAACAATTATTAAAGATTATACATATGTTATTTGCAGAAGACCACGAAACAATTATTCGGTGAGCAATTCTTCCAGACGGAAGTGAGGGACTGATTGAAGAATCTATTAAGGAAAACTAGGAAAATACTTGTCAAAATTCACGTTCAAGTAATATTTTAATTTTTATATAATATTGTAATTTAATTGTGATTAGTTTCTTATCTTTTTGTATTATATATGCATATGTATTTTTATATATTCCAGTAAAATCTCTACCAGCAACAAAAAAACTACATTGAATTGAAAAATTCACTTTGTTTTTTACCACACTTATATTATGTAAAAATATTATATAACTTATTATTCACAGTTATATAAATTTCTACATATATCACGACTCGAGTTTCGACGTTTGACGGTCATTTTCAAGTGACTTAACAAATTGATAAAGTTGAATATATACCCTTATAGTTTTGGTGGGGTGGGGGGGCGGCGTTTGTCCGAAGATGAGGACTTATCTGTTTGAGATTGGGTGAGATTAAAAAGTTGGGAAAAGATTAGGTCAGTTTGCTCGTTTAGGAGATTAACTGAGGGATTACGGGTTTTTTTGAAAATTTCTAATGACTCTAGGAGATTTAGTTTCGGGCCTTTGTTGCAATTATGCAAGATTTTTAGATTATCTATTTCTGGGAATTTATGATTGAATTCGAGACAATGATTTGAAAAAGAACTAGTGTCTTTTTTCAGACGAAAAGCGCGAGAATGTTCTGAAAACCGTGTTGAAAAACTTCGTCCTGTCTGCCCTATGTACACGCTATTGCATTCGGAACAATGAATTTCGTATACGCCGGATTTTTTAATGGGATCGATTTTGTCTTTGGCATTAAACAATATGTTGGACAACTTAGAGGAGGGTTTAAATGCAACCTGAAGATTTTGCTTTCGAAGGACATTTGCGATGTGTTCGCTTGTTTTGCCAAAATATGTCAGGGAGATGAAAGTTTTGTCTGAATTTGAGGTTTTCGGATAAATTTGGGCCATTGCGAATTGGGTTCGTTTATTATTGATAATGTTTTGGATGAGTTTTGTTGGGAAACCATTCTCTGTAGCGATTGAAATGATGGTACTTAATTCTTTGATTCTCTTTTCTGTGGAAAGGGGGATTGAAAAGGCTCGATGTATCATTGAATGATAGGCCGCTAATTTGTGTGTTATCGGGTGAAATGATGAATACGAGATTGTAGAGTTAACATTGGTGGGTTTTCTGTATATATCAAATTCGATTTTGTTGTTTTTGTGAATCAGAGTAAGGTCTAAGAAGTTTATTTTGTTGTCTGTTTCTACCTCGATGGTGAATTTAATTTTGGGATGAACGTTGCTTATTAGGTTGAGAAATTGGTCTAATTGACGTGTTGTACCATTAAAACACGCTATTACGTCATCGACATATCTATACCAAAATAACTGTGAATAATAAGTTATATAATATTTTTACATAATATAAGTGTGGTAAAAAACAAAGTGAATTTTTCAATTCAATGTAAGTATGGATTACCACGTAGTAACTGTCGCAACCATCCTATTCATAAAATCAGCCTGTACGGCAACCCAGACAAAATTGTACAACAAATTGATGAAAAAATACCGTTTCGTTTCACAGGATATCTGGTTCAATTCAGAATGCCTTCGGTCCAAAGTCGTACCCAACTATGTAAATATTAAAACCCGCTCCACGTCTTCGGCCGCAATAGCAGCCATAAAATCTGCCCAAAACAGTTGGATTAGATCCGAAATAAAAAATCTTCATCGGAGGAGAGATGTTATTCAACATTATCTCAAGATATTGCATTCAGAGTTGACATTTAAATTACATCCAGTAGAATTCACGATCTTTGATGACTTTGTTCGTGACAATGTAAGTAGGGTCAACCACCTAAAATATTTAAATTTAAAAAAGAAACTATCCGTTCTCGTAAAGAACAAAAAGTCCGAACCTCAAAAAATAATGTCAAAACCGAATCTAGTGTCTAAATTCATCAACTTCTCAAAAGTTATCTTCAGTCCTATTGAACAATCTTTTCTTTCCCAAAACCCCAACTACACCCCATTCATCAATAACAAATCCGATAAATCCACAATAATTGTAGAGTCAGAAATCGCGCTAAAAAAAGTGCAAGAACCTCTTATACCCCGAGCCAAAATAGCCGATCATATAAAATCGTACGCCCGTAATTCTACCACAGACTCCGCAGTGATCAAATCGATAAAAACAAAAATTGAGTCCAATTCTTTAGTCCTTACAAAAGCCGATAAATCCAATTCGATAGTCGTCCTGGAAAGAGAACAGTACATTAATAAAATGAACTCTTTCATTTCAACAGAAAAACTAACTCCCTTGAAAAAGGATCCTACACAAAAATTCCAATTTCAAATTAGAAGTCTCTTAAAAAATATTACAACTTTGTTCTCCGAATTTGAGAAATTTAAAATCATAAATCAGAATCCCACAGCTCCCAGACTCTATGGTTTCATTAAAACTCACAAACCCGATTCTCCCATTAGACCAGTTGTCTCCTATATTAACAGTGTAGCAAGAGTTTTGGCAATTAAACTGAATACTCTTTTCAAAAAATACACCAAATTTACCCCAAAATATTCTGTAAAAAATTCACTCGCCCTTTCGGAACTCCTCAAACAAATAACAACCCCAATAAACTCCAAACTCGTATCTTTTGACGTCAGTAGTATGTTTTCTAATATACCTACTAAAGAGTGTCTCGAAATCATACAACATTTAATTGATAAAGCTAATTGTCATCATCTTATAAAATCTGAACTTTATGAAGCCCTGGAAACATGTGTTAATCAAAATTACTTCCAATTTAATAACACTTACTATCAGCAAACATCAGGTCTAGCAATGGGATCGCCATTAAGTCCCCTTTTAGCCGATCTATTCATGTCAACTATCGAAGAAAAAATCTTCAAACTAGATTTCTCCAAAAAACATATTTCATTTTGGTATAGATATGTCGATGACGTAATAGCGTGTTTTAATGGTACAACACGTCAATTAGACCAATTTCTCAACCTAATAAGCAACGTTCATCCCAAAATTAAATTCACCATCGAGGTAGAAACAGACAACAAAATAAACTTCTTAGACCTTACTCTGATTCACAAAAACAACAAAATCGAATTTGATATATACAGAAAACCCACCAATGTTAACTCTACAATCTCGTATTCATCATTTCACCCGATAACACACAAATTAGCGGCCTATCATTCAATGATACATCGAGCCTTTTCAATCCCCCTTTCCACAGAAAAGAGAATCAAAGAATTAAGTACCATCATTTCAATCGCTACAGAGAATGGTTTCCCAACAAAACTCATCCAAAACATTATCAATAATAAACGAACCCAATTCGCAATGGCCCAAATTTATCCGAAAACCTCAAATTCAGACAAAACTTTCATCTCCCTGACATATTTTGGCAAAACAAGCGAACACATCGCAAATGTCCTTCGAAAGCAAAATCTTCAGGTTGCATTTAAACCCTCCTCTAAGTTGTCCAACATATTGTTTAATGCCAAAGACAAAATCGATCCCATTAAAAAATCCGGCGTATACGAAATTCATTGTTCCGAATGCAATAGCGTGTACATAGGGCAGACAGGACGAAGTTTTTCAACACGGTTTTCAGAACATTCTCGCGCTTTTCGTCTGAAAAAAGACACTAGTTCTTTTTCAAATCATTGTCTCGAATTCAATCATAAATTCCCAGAAATAGATAATCTAAAAATCTTGCATAATTGCAACAAAGGCCCGAAACTAAATCTCCTAGAGTCATTAGAAATTTTCAAAAAAACCCGTAATCCCTCAGTTAATCTCCTAAACGAGCAAACTGACCTAATCTTTTCCCAACTTTTTAATCTCACCCAATCTCAAACAGATAAGTCCTCATCTTCGGACAAACGCCGCCCCCCCCACCCCACCAAAACTATAAGGGTATATATTCAACTTTATCAATTTGTTAAGTCACTTGAAAATGACCGTCAAACGTCGAAACTCGAGTCGTGATATATGTAGAAATTTATATAACTGTGAATAATAAGTTATATAATATTTTTACATAATATAAGTGTGGTAAAAAACAAAGTGAATTTTTCAATTCAATGTAAGTATGGATTACCACGTAGTAACTGTCGCAACCATCCTATTCATACAAAAAAACTAGCTAAACAGCATAAGTTAACAGCTCCAACAACAAATCGAAAGAAGTTAAATGAAGTGGATGTTGAACACTTAATAATTGAGGTTCAACATGGAATTCTTTTGTAGAATTTTAATATTCCACTAGAAAAACGTCCACCAGAAGCGCAAGCTAAGCTTTGAAAAGAAGTAACTGAAGCGTTGAATGGTAAAAATATTGTGTGAAAGCTCTATTAACCACATAACAGTCGAAATTTTTTTCTTCTGAAAATGATGAAATTGTCGATTTTTTTAATTATTTATTTTTATGTTTAAAATAAATAAATTTGTGGTTTTAGTAAAG
Source organism: Phosphuga atrata (assembly GCA_944588485.1). Lineage (NCBI taxonomy): Eukaryota > Metazoa > Arthropoda > Insecta > Coleoptera > Silphidae > Phosphuga > Phosphuga atrata. The sequence continues at coordinate 3,540,431 of OX155905.1, forward strand.
TTGAATACAGGATTTTGATAAAAAATTGTATATTTGTGAAAATTATTTTATTCAAAGTTAAAAAACTTTTTGGTGTGATTTTACAACAAGGTATTACACAAAGACCAACATTACATTTCTAGTAGTAGAACTTTGTTTCTTTTAGAATCTTCTTCCCTGTTCCATCTCTTTGGAACAACAAACTACACATCTTCTGGCAGCGTTTACCTTTTGTTTCTGTAGATGGAACAAATTCTGGAAAAAGGCGGTTTGTGAGACGTAGAGGCTTTGGAAATTCTCCTGGCCGTCCTCGTTTTGCCGAAGACCTAAAAGAGGATAAAAATAAATATATTCATAATTATTTATGATATAAAATATAATAATAATTTTCATCCTAGTGGATCTTCGCAACCCTTTAGGCATGGATGGTCTCGATAATCTTCATATATTTCTTCACATACCCCATATATAAAAACATGCATTTCCTAATTTAAAACAAAAGTTAAAATAAAAATGTGTAAAGCAGGCCTATTTGATATTTACCTAAAAACTCATTGTAAATACTTCGAACAACCAAAGTAACAAATTTTGAATTATTTAACAAAATTGCTTGGAAACTCTTCGTCTTAAACGAACGATTATAATTGATGCGATTGTATTTTGACGCCGAAAACAGCAGAAAAGCTAAACTAAATTTAGGTTTTTCCTAGAAGACGCTGGATTTTTTCTAGATGGCGCACATTTTAAATTTTCATCACGTGACCGATTTTGCGCTAGAAACGAGTGTCGAGCATCAACATGAAAATGCACCTTTACGCGTGAAATGACAAATCAAATAAAATCTTTACTAACTGTTAATTTTTATTTGGTCAAATGAGACTTCATGTGTTTTCGTAAATTTTCAGATTGTATGTAACTTTTGCCGCAAACGTTGCAGATATAAGGTGTTTCGCCCGTGTGAATCTTCCGGTGAACGTTAAGGTTGGAGCTCCTCTTGAATCGCTTATCGCAGAACTCGCACGCGTAATTTCGCACTCGTGTGTGCGTGAGCATGTGCCTCTTCTTCTCCCAATTCGCTACAAACGCTTTTTTACATATTGTGCATTTATACGACGGTCGTTTCGTCGAGTGTATCACCTCATGTCTTCTTAAATTCTCGACTGTGGCGAAAGTTGCTCCGCACTCCTGGCAACCGTTATCCTTGTGCTTCGTGTGCACAACTTGGTGCGTTTTCAAATTCGAGGAATGTGCGAAACTTCTTCCACATACTTTGCAAGAGAAAGGTTTCTCGCCGGTGTGGATTCTCCTGTGAGATGCCAACGTGCCGGCGAGTCTGAAATTCATCCCGCATTCCTTGCACGAGAAAGGTTTCTCTCCGGTGTGGATTCGCATATGAGTAATCAAATTGCCGGCGTGGCTCAAACTCTTCCCGCAATATTTGCACGTGTGTTTATCATTCTTTGTTGTTGGTGGTGTTGTTGATGGTGTTGTTGGTGGTGTTGTTGGTTTATTAGTCTCTGCTGATTGTAGTGGTGGATCGGTATTTTTCAAAATTTGTTGTAGAATGACGTTTCTCATGTCTTGCACCAACGCTGCAGAAGATTCTTGGACGTAACTGCAAGGGTTTTGTGGTTTTTGTGTGTGTTTTTGCCAGACAAGACTAGAGCGCAATTTTAAGGTTTTCTCGCAAAATTCACTTTTATGTCCAACACCTTCCTTTTGTCCCAATGAAATTGTTGGTTGATCATCAGGTGGTGTTAATGTTGGTTTATCACCAGACAATGTTGATATTAGTTTATCACTTCTTGTAGTTGTTGATTTCTCTGTCTCTGTTGTCGTTGTTGGAAGTTTGGATTTATTTGGATTTTCTTTAACTAGCTCCAGCTCATCTTCCTCCAAAATTTCGTCCTTTATTACTATATTTTCTGCTTCAACCTCGAAACATCCCTCTTGGAAATCCTCTTCAGTTTTAATTGCATAGCTAAAACTAAATTTATTTTTGTGTATTTGAAGCCCAAACAAAGACAAATTACCCATTATTTTCTTCCATTTCTTTCAATAAAACGGCTTGAGATTCCTTAAATCGTCTCTTAAACTCGTAACAAACCATTCCTTTCTCCAAACAATCCAAACAAAGTCCGTCGGCTTTTCCATTCTCGTACACCTTGAATTGTATTCAACAAAAATAATTGTGTTCGAAAATTTGCCTAGTACTGACCTGTTCGTTCACACAAAACTCCAACAGTTCCGTTAATAAAATCTCAGTTTCTTTGTAGTTTATTGTTTGATTCAACTCGATTTTTCCGTTGGTTGCTTCTAAACAGATTCTGCAGCGATTTTTCGGACTTTTTTGCATGATATAGTCGGCCTGTAAAGCCATTTTGCACTGAGAGCCTTTCTGCTAAGCACTATGTTTATTAGGATTAATGTTACGCCATTTTTATTTCAGCGCCAAAATTTGAATTTTGAATGATAAGAATAAGAAATTTATTAATCTTTTTCATTGTGATTACAATATAAGACAAGTCGAAATAAAATACAAATTAAAAATATGATTAAACATAACTGGTAAAACAATACATTTATTAAAAGATATAACAATATACAAATTATACAAGGTTTAGCTTGATGCTTCAAAGTTTCTTACTTGGTTTGTGAATTCAGCAACACTATAAAAAGCATATTGGTGTAGAAATGATTTTAATTTTGTTTTAAAGTTATTGATAGTTACCGTTGTCATTGAGTGCGGCAGTCTGTTATATAAATCGATACCTGATTTGTAAGGTGCTATTTTAAAAAAAGTATGTTTAAAATTATATGTAACTAATTTTCCGTTATTTCGTGTCGCGTAGCCGTGAACGTCGCTATATTTTACAAATTTGGCTTTATTGCTGTGAATAAAACAAAGTATTTTTAGAATGTATATACATGGTAGTGTTAATATTTTATATTCAATAAATGTGTTTCTACAAGTTTCGACGTAATTCAAATTAAACATTAATCGAATGATGCGCTTTTGCGTTACAAATAATCTGCTGGAATCATTAGATAATCCCCACACTGTTATATTGTAACTTAGATGTGAGTATACTACAGCATAATATATAGTTAAAATAGAATCAAGGTTTAGTTCATTTTTGAGTCGTGATATTAAGTAATATGATTTATTTACTTTAGCACAGGTGAAATCTATATGTTTCTTCCACTGTAAATACTGGTCAATTATTATCCCCAGGTATTTCATGGTTTCAGATGTCTCTATCAACTTATTATTAAAAGTAAAAGTAATGGATTCATTCTTCTTATAGATGTTTGACAAATGCATAATTTCTGTTTTTTCAACATTAATAATTAATTTATTTAGTTTACACCATTCATTAAATTGAGACATGACTGAAAATATTCTGCTTTTAGCCTCATCTAATGTCTCAGCAGAAACTTCGATCGCAGTATCGTCTGCATACATAAAGACCTCTCCGTCAGTTATGTGATTCGGTAAATCATTTACAAAAAGTAAAAATATCAGTGGGCCTAGTATACTCCCTTGAGGAGTCCCCATATTCATTGTAAATATGTCTGAGAGTGATTCCTTATATTTTACTGTATATTCTCTATCGCTGAGATATGATGTAATCCAGTCATTTATGAAGTTTCGAAAGCCTATATTAAATAATTTAGTACGTAATAAATCGATATCAATAGTGTCAAACGCCTTTTTTAAATCAAATAAAATGATAAATGTGTGTTTTTTGTTATCTAAATTGTTTAAACATGATTGTACTAAATTTATGCACGCTGTCTATGTAGACCTACCGTGGCGGAATCCATATTGTTTATCATTCAATATATTATATTTTTCAAGAAAGCAAAAGATTCTCTTACACATAATTTTTTCAATAATTTTGGAGAAGATACTTAATAAACAAATCGGTCGATAGTTGGTTATATCTGTATCATCCCCTTTTTTAAATAGCGGTATTATTTGTCC
>OX155905.1:5461171-5721171 GCA_944588485.1 Phosphuga atrata
GTTAGCCCATGACCATATCAATGTAGATGTCATATTAATAATTATTCAACATAAAATTGGAATACTTCAGTAAACTAAATTTAATTTGCTATAAAAAATATGTTCTCCAAAAGGAGTTTTCAAGTATGCTAGCTCTACGCGGGTCGGACAAAATCTGTCCGGGGGGCCCTCGGGCCGTAGTTTGGAGACCCCTGATTTAAACCAATGAAATCAGAATTTTTAAAATCATAGTAGTAACACTCAAATTTCATACTTTCATGCCTATTTCGTAATATTAAGTCACAGTCTAAAGCAACATGATGTGGATTGTTTGGTAGTAATGGATCAGTTGCAACATTTACTGACAGAAAGTTTTGCGAATTGGAAAACACTAAGTCTAAAAATACATTATTGTTATTAGGTATTATATTGATTTGTTTTAGGCCACAAAAGGAAAAATGCGCATTCAGTATCGATGTTTTGATGTTTCTTGATGTTTCCCTGCTCTAGTAACATCCCCCTGTTTGCTTCTCTGTTGTTGGTGAAGAATTCTGTTTTCTCCGGCGACACTTGAAGACTCACTTTGGCCGCCTGTTTACTGAGGCAATTTACCTGCATTGTTGCCATTTCAAGAGAATCAGCAAACAGTGCCATGTCATCTGCAAAGACCAGGCAATCCAGGCAATCAAACCAGTCCCTCGTTCTTCCCAGGTATATACCACTTTGAGCACCCAAATTGATCAGTTCCTTGCGCCATTCTCTCATAACCTTTTCTAGGACACAGTTGAAGAGCAGATTTCCTGAAAGCAGATATCCAATCGGATGATAATTTTTCTGTTTTCCAAATGTCTTGGATTATACGACATCTTTTAAAAAATAGGGGCTTTTGCGGCCTTGTCGTTACGTAAAATAAGTCTTCTTGCGTGCATCCTTCTTCTAGTTGTGGGCAAACCAGTATGTGGCTCATATCCTGGGGCTGACCACACGCACACAGAACATCGTCGTTCTCAGACATTCTCCATCTCAACAGATTTGTCTTTCACTTTGCCACTCCTGTCCTGAGCCGATTTAAGGATTCACATACCGCGAAAGGGAGGTATTTGCCTGGGGCCATTTCTTCTCTTGGGGGTTCCCAAGTAGTTAGCTGTTGGGTCCACCTAGTGATACGGTTATTTTCTATGGACCCCTCGAGTGTGTGTGATCTTGCCATGAAGCTCTTCCTTGATCTTAGGCGTCGACCGGCCGGCTCGTGTTGGTGCAGAGGATGGCGAGCATCGGTTTCCTCTTTCGTCCTTTCAGCGTCCGTGGCGACGGCTCTTCGCACAGATTGGGGTGCCACGCCAATAGGTGCTATTAAACTATTAACTGGAGCTGGCTTTAGGCAGCCTGTCACGATTATTGCTGTCTCGTTGATAGCGACGTCCACATGTTTCGCGTGAGCTGAAGCTGCCCAAACCGGTGCGGCGTATGTCGCAGTGGACACACAGAGCGCCAAAGCCGAGCTTCTGAGCGTTTCTGGTTGAGCTCTTCATGTTGTGCCTGTTAGTTTTCGCAATATGTTATTACGCGCACTAACTTTGCCTTTAGTATTGATGCAGTGTTGTCTGAAGGACAGAGTACGGTCCAGGGTCACGGCCAAGGTATCTCGGTGTGGGGCAGTGCTCCAGTCGATTGCCTCGCCAATGTATCTCGAGCTCCCGTCGTGATTCTTTGTTTTTCAGGTGCAGACCTGAGTCTTGCTGGAATTCGGCTTTAGGTGGTTTTTCTGGTAATAGATTGCCAGTTCTTCAAGGGCCACCTCCAACTTCTCCTCCACTTCCGTAAACTCGGTACCCGGGGCTGCTACAGCTGTATCATCGGCATAGATGAATTGCCTTAAATTGTCAGGAATCGGCTGATCGTTCGTGTACACGCTGTACAAGAGTGGGGACAGGATACTGCCTTGCGACAGTCCATTCTTCTGGACCCTCCATCTGCTATTCTTGTTTTAGAGTGAAACATAAAATCACCTGTTCTGGAGGAATAGACCGATGACCATAGTAAGCCTATAGTCTTTTGTTGTCTCATAAAGCTTTATTAACAGCCTTCTGTGGTTGACAGTGTAATAAGCGGATGTCACATCGATGAACGTCACTCCAGTAAACTTCCTTGATGCAAACCCATCCTCTATGTGCTGGGTTAGGTTGAGGATTTGGCCACATCATGATTTCCCTGGATGAAAGCCGTCCTGCTGTTCGATAATCTTGGCATCCAAGATCTCCTCTGCTCGGTTTAGAATCAGCCGTTCCAGCAGTTTGAAGAGTTGGCACAGAAGGGACACGGGCCTGAAGTTCTTAGGGTCAGTCGGTTCCTTGCCAGGTTTCAGTAACGCGACAACACGTACCTTCCTCCATTCTTTGGGGATCTTCAGTTGCGTGACACATACGTTGAACATATTAAGGAGCCATTGCAGGGTCTGTAGTCCAAAGTTCTTAATCTGTTCTGCCCTCAGATCGTCCACGCCCGCCGTTTGGTTGAGTTTCATCCCTTTAATCCCAGCCACAAGTTCAGTCATGGAAAAAGGGGCACCGAGAGAGTTGTTCTCATATTCCATGTCTAGGATGATCTCGGTTAGCGTGCGCACGGCATTGTTTCCAGCACGTTTCAACAGTTCAGCAACGATAGAGTCCTCTCCAGCTGCCTTGTTATTCTTAAGGAGTTGAATGATCTGGTCAACTTCTTCCAATGAAGGTGACAGCGAGTCTGGGTTTGGTGTGGTTTGTTTATAGGCTTGGCGGAGCGTATTTTCTGAGTGTCTGCTTGAAGGTTCCAAAGAAATCTCTGAAGTTATTCTTAGCAAAGCTCTCTTCGATTTGGTTCTGGGTGAAGGTTCGTTTGATTCCTCGAATTATCTTGGCTGTAACCTTTCTTTGTTCCAAAAATTTATGCCAATTTTCCATGCTCTTTTTAGAATTCCACTTCACCCAGGCTGTCTGGCTTTGGGCTATTGCATTGTCACAGTCTTCAGTCCATTACGGATGCTTCCTTCTTCTAGCGAGAGGGGCGAGTTCATTGGCCGCCTTGACACGAGTTTCCTTCAGTTGGTCTCAGCTGTTTAGATCTGTATTTTTCAGTTTCTGACTTAATTTCTTAACTGTTCTTGAGTCGCTCTATGTCAAATCTTACCATTTTGGAGGTTCTGGGTAATATAGTGTTTTTAAGCTGGAGTCTTATTTTGATCTTTGAGAGGTAGTGGTCTGAGTGCAGATTGGCGCTTGTTACTACCTGCACGTTTTGTATTTCCTTTTGAGATATTCGTGAAATGGCCACATGATCTATCTGGAATTTACCCAGGTTGGTATCAGGTGAAATCGAAGTCCTCTGCTTTCTTGACAAGTGTTTGAAGGCTGTAGACTTCATGAGCAACCCAACAGTCCTACACAGATTCACCAATCGTTCTCGGTTGCGATTGGTTCGCTTATGCGCCGGATATGTTTCTGTATTTTTCTCTCTTTCCAATTGAGCATTGAAGTCACCAAGCAGTATGACGGTGTGCCTTTCTGGAAGTTTAGAGATAATATCTTCTAAGTCTTTCTAGAATTTATCAGATTTGTCTGGATTGCGTATGTTGTCCTGGTTGATTGGGGCATGTACATTGACTATACTGTAGCCCTTGTTTGCCCATTTAAGAGAGAGAGAGGATGGATACACGACTGCTCTTGGAGATAAAGTCGGTAATTTCAAATATTGTATAATTCGTGGTCTGTAAATAGTATGAGACAAATAGTAAGCAAGTATTTTTTGCAAAATAGTTTTTAAGAAACAAAAGATACCACAATGTTCAGAAAGCAAGAGAGAAAATAAAACTAAAAAAAAAACAATTAAATAAATATAAACTAGCGTTAAGAATCCGTTATCGGCGTGGCTTCTATGGAGCTCCAGCGATTAAATTTACAATCACAACTTTTGAAAACTAAACAGTGGGATATTCACACACAGTTTCACACACGTGTATTGCAAACACGTATTATTGTCCACATCCATGCAACGACAGCCAGTGAATAGAATAAATTTTGTATTGTCCCACTATTATTTTCCTTTATAATATTATTAATATATTGTTATTTGGAGTGAATATATCTATCACGCATGATGGATGATAGGATTACGAAAATCGCGCCGGACGGCTAGACAAACACAACACGGTAGGCTAATAAAGAAGTCGAAAGCGGCTGGGCATCATTATCACCGGAAAGCGAAAAGTTTGGCCTACACAAGCCATTAGCCTATCCAAAAGAAAAAGAAGATTTTTTTATTTTAATCTAACCGGTTGGTATGTGCACGTGTGGAAGATAATATTTAGGCTTGTCGCAAACTGGGTCCGCTCATGTCCGCTCAGCTTAGCCTTTCAGCCCAGAAAAATACAAAACCCGTGTATATAAATAGAAACGCACATACTGCGTCCGCTCAGCTCAGCTTGGCTCTGTTCCGCTCCTCTACACTCCTTATCCTCTGTTTGTCAAGAATACTAGGCCGGATGTCGGATGCTGGAGGATGGTTCACGCAGGGTGTTGCGCCTTCTAACGTTTTCATATATGCGTTAAGCCATTTATGCAACCAGGATAGCAGCACATATTTAGCTCTCCTGATGGAGAGGTGGGAGGGGATTGAGTGTGTGGAAAAGTGACGTAGCCGAGTGGATGCAATTTGTGGAAAAAAGACGGAGCTGAGAGGAGCGGACCCGATCGGATCTGATGTGAGCTGATCCAGTGTGCGACAAGCCTTGGTCGATTTTACTGTTTAATATCCTTCTTACATAATTTCCTCATGTGTAGACGACCCCTTAATGGATGTACTATAATTTCTAGGGTTTCTTGTGTATAATGCTAGTTGGAACACCATATCTCTTTGTATAATAAAACGAGATTCGTTTGTTCTCTGTTTTATGTGTGTATGTACAAAATAATACAATATAATACAAAAACAGATACTTCAAAGTATGTAGAAATATATGTACATATAGTATACATATAGCCGTATGCAAGTGTATGAATGTACATATATTTCTACATACTTTGAAGTATCTGTTTTTGTATGCATATTTATGAGTTATGAGGAACAATAAATGAAATAAATAATATTACAGATAAAAACGAATTTCAACTTAACTTCTAGCAATTTGAGGCAAAAAAATGGGACGCGATAGTTATTGCCAAATTTATGGTTTATAAATCGAGGATACTGATATAACGCTTCATCGATGCCGGCAGAAAGCTTTGCATACGTTTATCATAAATTTCCGTAACAAAGCTTGGATTCTGTATTGCATATTGACTTTTCACATTTTAAACAAAGAGGAGTTCACCATTCTTATCATCAATTTGATTGCTTTTTTAAACTCGGATTATAATTTTTTTTAATTTTTTCGACAAGTTGTTGTTAATCTTTGAAGAATTTACCATATCTTTTTTATAAATCTTGTTTGTAATTTGTTATATTTTAGCATTTTGCTCGTTCTTTGGGTGCAGTTCAAAATGAACTGATTCATATGTGCACTACATTATTCGTTTTTTATTAGTATTATTCGTTTCTATAAATTAAATAAATAATTCTTTTACTCCACGAAAATCTGAGGAGTTTGTAGCACATGCAGCGCAAACCAAACTCCACTCTTTATATATTTTTCGGAAATGTATAATCGTATATAACAGGGGTGACAAACCCAGGGGTGGCGTCCTTAAGCGTTGTATGGGACGTCTACGACATGATTTTAGGGATTGCAATCCGGTGTGATACTCAATCCGGCCGGATCCGGCCGGATTTCCACCGATCCGGGTCGGTTGAATTCTATCCGGATCGATGGAATTAAATCTATCATATTAATCTTTACTTAGTCTACTGAAACCACAACAATTACCATGCTAACAAGAGCACATGCAATCTACTGAGATCAGAACTTTTAGGTATTTAAGCATGCTAACAAGTCATATTCTTATATTTATGACAGACATCATGATGAATCTGTCTAATGAAATATAATATCTATTTAAATGTCTATTTAGTTTAATCAACTTACTAGAAATACCGTATTTGCCGGTGCATAAGCCTCACTCTAAAATTCAACCCACTTTTTGTGCGCCTATAACGCGGGCCTATATTTTAGAGCCCATAGTTAATATTTCATATCCTCCATTTGAGGTCATCAAAAGTATGTAAACTATAACTAAAAAAGTATGTAAACTATAACATAAACTAACAATAAGTAACTAAGTGCTAAAAGTATGTAAACTATGATTAAACTGTAACTATAACTACAATACATACAGTGCTTTATAAATCTTCATTTGATGAAAATACGTATTCGCGGACCAGCGAGAGAATGCAGCTGTACTGCGCCGTGGTATGAGGGGTAAGGGACGCGCCGAAGTACGCGCAGATTAGTTTGAGTTAAATAAATACGCACAACTAAACACCACGCACTCGAAATAAAGTGGGGGAATGCGCAGAACAATGCCAAACTCGTCGAGACGTGTATAAATTAGGTATTAGGTTACAGGTACGTGTATAAATTAAAACACTAGATTTATCACCCCAGACGAGGAAGGCCACGAAAATATTAAGGTTGCACCTTTTTGTCATCATGCTAGGCCTATAACATCCGAAAAATCAACGATATATATTGGAGGAATATTAGGTAACTGATCCAACATATCGTTGATTTTTTCTGATGTTATGGGTCTGATGAAGATAAAAAGGTGATATTATAATATTTTCAAATTTTCGTGACCATCCTCATCTGGGGGGATAAATCTCGTGTTTCAACCTACGTATTTTTTGCATACGCATGGTTTGTTTTTTAAAACCCGTATCCAACATATACAGCCAATTTACCTTTTCAGAAATAAGTACTTTTCCGTCTTCTTAGAAGTGCATTTTCTAGTGATTTCGTCGATACAAAATCATCTGATTTAATGTCATGTCACATTTAAAAATGAAGGAGAGAAATTATATAATATAATTTATCTACGACCACTATTGTAAATGCCCATTATTGTACCACCTCACCAAAACCCACCTCACAAAAAAAATGCCTTTCATCTCTTGCTGCAAAATATATTATTTTTATATTATTTTCAATGGATAATCATAATCCAGTTTTAAGCAGAATTTGCTTGAAATTACATCGCAATTAATAGTAATAACGAGAATGTGAAAGTTTGAAAAAAGAAATATTCTGGCTTTTGCCAATGATAGAAAAAAGTGAAGATATTTTTCATGTTTTAGAAAATTAGGTTTTGGAAGAATACTTTTCTTTACATAAATTATTATCTTTACTTGACTGATAAAGCTCCAGAAATAATCGTTAAAAATAAAGGATTTATAACTGTAGATAAGTAGTAAGTATAACTGTAGAAATGGTGAAAAAACGTACTAGGAAAAATAAATATTTTAGAAATTTCTATTCGTTAGATATAGAAATCATTTGATAAACATTAGATTATGTCTTTTATTTTTTCTAAGTTTTTCTGAATTTTAATGTATCTTTTTTTATTATTTAACTTTATTATTATGTAACTTTATACTTTTATTCGGTTACAGAATTTTCTTAAATAAAGATTAAAAAATAAATGTTATTAAATATAATTACCTTGGCACTGATATCCTTGTTTTCCAAAACCCCTATAAAAGAAAAAAAAAACATTTTAATAAATGTTAATATTTTGTTACAAATTTCATTCATAAATTTATAACCATGATTTACATGTTAAAATATATTTTTTATCACTCAAGCACAATATTACTACCTTGGTGCACGTTTTTTAGTTCGATAAATTGTTCATATTAGTTGTATTTTACATAATTTGAATAAAGCACGCAAATATTCAATATCTCTAGGTAACATTAAAATAAACAAATAAATAAAAATAAAATGAATACAATCAAGTCCTCGGTATTAAAAAAGTGACGTGAGAGAGTTTTTCCATAACAAAGTAAAAATAAAAATTAAAGAAAACGTTTTAAAATGAGTGTAAATTCTATGGTGATACCGGAGACTGAGGAGAGTTCTTATGACGAATCCACACCACCGGAGACAATTGATAAAACAAATTCTTCATTTTTGATTCCATTTTTTTAGATGGATCCAAAACTTGTAAGATATATCGCATGAGTGATAAAAAATATTGTTTGTAGCACGGGCGAAATTGTGAATTCTCGTCTCGAGAGATTGCGCGCCCTCACTTGGTTCGTGCGCACACCTTCGCTCTCGACTCATATTGACAACTTTTCGCTCTAGCTCAGTGGTTTCCAACCTTCCTATATCTGCGCCCCACTTTTTTATAGAAAAAAATTGCGCCTCCCTTAATTTTTGTAATAATTTAATTTTATAAATCAAATTAAATAATAATAAATAGTTTATCTTAATTTATTTAATGTGCTATAAATACCATATTATGTACCAACGTGGTCTGCATGTACTTTTTCAAGATGAAGTTTTAATTTATTGGGTTTCATGCTATCTGTTGCCAAAATATTCATACAGAGCAAAAACATTGATGGTTCTTGGCCATTAATAACCTTACATGTAAATTCCAATGATAAGTACATTGTATCACATTTTCTACATATCGAATTACTATTTCGCGTGGTTTATATTTATTATATCCCCGCTATTTTAATTATTTTTGCTCGTACGATAAGTTTTTTTTTAGTATCTATTTTAGTATCTGCTGCGCGCCCCACTTGCAATGGCCCCGCGCCCCCCTAGGGGGCGATCCCCACAGGTTGGAAACAAAAGCTACAAAATCTACTAAATATTAACATATTTTATTAGTATTGCCGATATTAGCTTACTGTTAGTAATGAATATGGACTGAAGCCACACGTACTTAAACCTACGCGAATAACCAACCACATCGCAACCTGGACAGACAATGTTTTCTCAAACTACAACCAACCACCGCATCTAATGGTAAAACTATCTCATTTTAAGTAAAAAACAGTAAAACTTTCATTTTAGACCATTGTTATTAAATATGCAAATTTGACATAGTATAGGTATTATTAAGTAAAAAACATATCAATCGTATATATCGTATTGTAATAGAATCTTCAAATAATGGATTGGTCAGCATTAACGAACACTGTATATATATATATATATATATATATATATATATATATATATATATATATGTCGCAGGAGATTTTGTTCTAATAGTTCTAATGTTCTAATAGAAATTGGCGATTTTGTTCTAATAGAAAACGAAGAGCGGAACCAGGTGAAGCTTGCTCCAAAGTACAGAGGTCCTTATAAGGTTGTTGAAATCCTAGATGGTGATAGGTACGTTTTAGAGTCTTTGGATTCTAAGCGTACTTATAAGTATACGCATGACAGAATGAGGAAAATGCCTGAGGGTCAAAACTCGGGGTCACACGAAAAAGGTGGGTCGGATTCCGACTAAGCTCAATGGCCAGTCGGCCTGTTAATTATTGTTTGTAAACGTGCGTAGCTTAGTAAAAATTGATATCCTTTAAAAATGTAATTAATGTGAGAGCACTACATGACTGATATTTGTAATATGGAATTTGTTGCGGCACTGGATGTAAGTGTCCGTAAAGTTATCACTGGATGTAAGTAATAGTTTTAAATCTTATCGCTGGCAAAGTGATAATGATTTATGGTTGTTCGTAATATCATTGGTTGTAAGCGATAATTTTATTTGTTACCGAAAGGAAATAATGTTTGTCAGTCGCTGGATGGAAGTGACTTTGACTTAAGCGGGTTGTGCCTGGGGAAGGCTATGAATTATGTATTTTTGCCCCTAAAGATTACTTAATCAGAATTTAATCAAATTGTCAGGAGGCCGAGTGTATTATTGTTATTGTGAATATTATCAGTTCCAGGTGCGTCACACGAGGACGGGTGAATTGTCAGCATGGCCGTGTCGCAGCCGGCGAGCTAGGCGATAACGCATCTCACGATTAATAAAAACATCAAACCTACATGTCAATGTTATTGTTGCGATAAATTGGCGTTTGGGTGAAATCAAGAGGGAAGGAGGGCGACCGACCGACACAGCGAGTTCGGTGTTCTATTGTCATTCAGAGTCCGACCGCCAGCCCGAGATCACCTGCGTTTCGTGTTTTGATTTGATTAGTGTGTTTATTTAATTATTGTGTTTATTGAATTATTGTGTTTCATTGAATTTGTTTTTTTTACCTTTTCATGTGGAGTATATTTGGAAATTATTAAATGATATTGTTGATTACAAATCTCGTGTCCATAATAACCTCTGCCTGACGTAAGGCCCAGAATATGAAAATGTGGAACAATTGGGGGACGGTGAAACACCGGCGGAAGAGCCATCTCCGACATATATATATATATATATATATATATATATATATATATATATATATATATATATATATATATATATATATATATATATATATATATATATATATATATATATATATATATGTATGTATATGAATGAAAAATTTCAAATATTTTACGATGCATTTTTGGAATATTACAACATAGCTTTTCCAGTGTGTAATATAAGGAAGCGAGAACACAGCAATAAATGGTACAATGTTGAAATCAGAAATTTACACCATTTTTTATGCGAAATGTCTAAGAAGACGAAAACGACAGAGAATATCAAATATCGACACCGACATAAATAACTTAGATACAAGTATAAAAATATAATCAAGAATCATATCATTAGTATAAATAACAACAAAATGTTTATATCTCAGAATAAAGTACGAGAAAGTTGGCGCATAATAAATAATCAAGGTAAATACAAAAAAAATCATGATATAAAGCTACTGCGCGAAAATAACAAGGAAATCTCTAATAACAAAGAAATTTATGAGTACTTCTCTAAAATATTTTCTAGGGTGTCAGTAAGAAGAACAAATTACAGAATTAGGAATTATAACAAAAATAAACGGCCATAGCAGGATCCCCTTAATTACAGATCAATCAGTAGTAAATCAGAGTCAGAATTTTCAAAAAATAATAAACTGGCAGAAAGTAATAATATACTGGCAGACAGTCAAGAGACAATTGATACAATTGGCTACGGTAGCTAGTGCTCCGGAAGTCCTCCTTTAGCTTACAACGTCAGCCTGCATAGGAGAAGCTTCCATCCCCGGTGGAAGAGACAACGCCTTGTACCTATACCTAAGGGCAAAGCGGGCTCGTATCGACCACTGTGTATGATTGACACGATGGGCAAGCTGCTTGAGCGCATGATACTTGCGAGGCTCAATGAGGCCATTGAACATACAGGGGGATTATCCGAAAGACAGTTCGGCTTTCGCAGGGGCCGATCAACGATGGATGCCATGGAAGCGATTTTGAACATAGCGCGTATGGCGAACGGAAGGAAGGGGCACAGGGCTCGGTACTTGGGCCGACCCTGTGGAATATTATGTATGATGCCCTTCTACGAGTTAACATGCCAGATGGTGCAACTTTGGTAGGTTTTACAGACGACGTTGCTGTCATAGCAACGGCGCGGACGCCTGAAGTGTTAGAGATGGTACTGGGAGAGGCGGTGAATACTGCATTACATTGGCTCGCGAGTGTGGGATTAGAAGTTGCGGTTAATAAAAGCGAGACTATACTACTAAGTAGAAGACGTACCACCCGTACATCAAAAATAACAATTAATGGAGGGGAAATACAAATTAAAAAAACCATTAAATATCTCGGGGTTATAATTGACGAAAAGCTAAATTTCAGTAAACATATCGCGAAGACTGCGGAGAAGGCGCTGATGAAGGCACAGGCGCTGGCGCGAATAATGCCGAACGTGGGGGGAGCAAAACATTTCAAACGACTGTTGTTGATGAGTGTGGTGCACTCGGTATTATTATACGCTGCGGCTGTGTGGTGCGGTGGCCTATCTGTGGCGAGGAACAGACAGACTATGATAACTATACAGAGGCTGGCCGCTATTAGGGTAACTTCAGCATACCGCACAGTGGCGACCGGGGCGGTCTTAGTGCTAGCCAGCATTCCTCCCTTGCACCTTCTAGCGAGTGAGAGGAAGCGCATTTACGAGCGACAAAAAGAGATGAGGGTAAATGAAGAACCAATACGCAAGGCCAGAGTAAAGAAGGAAGAGCGGGAAAGAACTCTGGAGACATGGCAGCGAGAGTGGCAGGAGGACCAAAAGGGCAAATGGACACGTGAGATACCAGTGACATACCAGATGTCAATTTATGGTACTCGCGCAGACACAGTGAGGTTGATCTCATATGCACTCACAGGTCATGGGTGTTTTGGGTCTCAAATGGGACTCAAATATAGTGAAACAAACACGGAAGCTAATTGAAAAGACAATTGAATGGTGGCGGATCAACTGATCAATACCTTAGAGCCTGTACATAAGGGACAGGGTGAAGTAATGCTCGCGCGGTTCCGCTCTGTCTCAGGCAAAAAGGGGGGTGGTTTTTAGTGGGTAGGACAGGTGCTAACATCAAGCCGGGCGAGTCCCACACTCCTCGAGGCATGATGGCTTCTTTTGGAGGCATGATGTCTCGGGGGTCGTACGTAAAGGTATTTTCCCCTCCTTCCCCAAAAAAAGGTCAATTGATACAACTCTGCAGCATAGAGTTAATTTTTAATATAATAATAATTATAATACTTCTTTAAATTGTATGCAGGAGGTTCTTGCTTTATTTTACGACCTAAGCAAAGTATTTGATTTTATTGATGACAAGCTCCTTTCCAAAAAAAGGGAATATCGGAGTTAGAGACTTAGAGTTTAGACTTAGTTAGAGTTTATCAACAATTGGGTAAAATCTTAATTAAACTGTTCTAAATCGTCAAGTAAAGTCGACATATTCGACTTGCTCTCTTTATATTCTACCTGCTCCCGAATCGATAAGTCCTATCTCGTTATCAGTTTTATACTTTTTTATTTTTTTTAAATTCAACTTCTAAAATTCTGTTCTATAAATTATACTTAAATCAATTAGAATGTCGGTTTCTTGTTCAAGCTGCAAAAAAGAAGTTTCGGTCGACGATAAAGTAATCCAATGTGATAGCTGTTGAATATGGTTTCGCTTAGTGGAACAATGCAGTGGATTATGTGGGAGAGAAAACCAAGCCATAATAGTTCAAACAAGAATTGAGTTGTTAAATAATAAAAAAAATATCGATTTTTTTATGTAGGTTTTTAAAACCTTATTATAAATAATTCGGATGTGCGATACGAAAAAGTTAAAAAGAAAAATTTTCAATGAATTATAAACAATTTAAAAATAGCCCAAAGACAGATAGCCTGGGTGAAGTGGAATTCTAAAAAGACCAAGGAAAATTGGCATAAATTTTTGGAACAAAGAAAGGTTACAGCCAAGATAATTCGAGTAACCCAACGAACCATCACACAAAACCAACTAACCCAAATCGAAGAGAGCTTTGTTAAGAATAATTCCAGAGATTTCTTTGGAACTTATAAGCAGGCACTCAGAAAATACGCTCCGCCAAGCCTCCACTTCAGAGACTCACAAGGCAAACTAAGCTAAGGCAAACTTATAGCTTATAACAACAAGGACAACTGACACCTTTTAGCTCAGTACTTACTAAAAATCTACTCAACTGTGACCCACCCAGCGAAGACATCGACTATAAACAAACTACACCAAACCCGGACTCGCTTCCTCCTTCATTGAAAGAAGTTGGCCAGATCATTCAACTTCTTAAGAATAATAAGGCAGCTGGAGAAGAATCGTTGCTGAACTGTGGAAAGGTGCTGGAAACAATGCCGTGAGCAAGCTAACCGAGATCATCCAGGACATCTGGGAAACAGAGAAATTACCACCCGATTGGAAATCTGCTCTGATCCATCCGCTTCACAAAAAAGGAGATTTTACTGATCTAAACAACTACCGTGTAATTTCTCTCGTCCCAGTAACATACAAGATTCTCTCTAAGGCGTTACAAACAAGGGCAGAAAATCAGTTGGATAGTCAGCTGGGAGAATACCAGGGGGGCTTCAGGAAGACCCGATCCTGTGCTAAACAGATACTCAATCTTAGAACTGTACTTGCATACTCCAAGATGAGAAACCGCAAGGTGGTCGTGACCTTTGTTGCTTTTAGGAAGGCCTACGATTCCATTGAAGAGAAACGCTTAAAAAGTACTCCAGGAACTAGCACTAGACAACAAAACCCGCAGATCCATTCTAGAAACTTTGACCAACACCTATTCCAACGTTAAATTTAGAGGTGAGATTTCAGAAAGCTTCGAAATAAAAACTGGAGTGAGACAAGGAGATGGACTTTCCCCACTTCTCTTTAACTGTGTTCTTGAAAAGGTTATGAGAGAATGGCGCTAGGAACTGAACAATTTGGGTGCTCAGAGTGGTATCTACCTGGGACGTAAGAACGATGGACTGGTTGTAGATTGCCTGGCCTTTGCAGATGACATGGCACTGTTTGCTGATTCTAAAAAAAAAATGATTCTTTTCTGAAAAAAAAAAATTGATTCTGAAACTGCCTCAGAAAACAGGCAGCCAAAGTAGGTGTTCAAGTGTCGCTGGAGAAAACAGAATTCTTCACCAACATCAGAGAAGCAAACAGAGAGATGTTACTAGAAGAGGGAAAAATCAAGAGGACTGAGAAATTTAAGTATCTCGGCGAATGGATTGAACCCAACTTATCAGAAAGAGCATCATTATCCAAGAGAGTCAACAACTTAGAACTAGCCCATCGGCTGACTAAGAACAACTACAAAAAGAAATGCCTGTTACGCAACCTGAAACTTAAGCACTACACATGAGTCTTACGACCAGAAGCCCTGTAGGCCATGAAGTGTCTTTCCTTGAACCGAAGATGTCTGGTAGAGAAATTGGAAATCAGAGAGAGGAGAATCCTCAGGAAGATTATAGACCCGGTAAAAGAAGACGGGCAATTCCGAAGGCGACATAACTCTGAGCTCTACGAACATATTGAGAGGCTCTCTGATTTTTCAAGGAAAAGAAGAGTAGATTTCTATGGCTACGTTGCAAGATTGCCTTCAAACCGACTAACCAACCGTCTGTTAACCTTGCAAAACAAGAGAAGGTTCCAACAGTTTTTGTAAGGACAGATTGAACAATTGAACTTCCTTTCAACGACATAAACGAAGAACACGTTAGTAACTTGAAATTAAATAATTTTGACAACAAATAGATAAATTTGGAAAATATTAACCGTTTACTATTCAGGGCAGAAAGGGCTTTCAAATGAGTTATCACTTACCCCACCGTGCCATTTAAAATTATAGGGGTTGTGGTCCCAGCGCGAAGGGGTTAAGTGATTTCGCTACAAATTTTCTTATAAAAGGTGTCCCCCTCACACACAAAGTTGAAGTATCCAAGTGTTTTTTGAAAATTAATCTTTAACTATCCGAAAATCCCTCTGTTTCATTTTTAATGGCCCACCTAGTATTTCTAATTTTATTTTTTCTATTGTATACAGTTCCCATTCCCATTGTAAACAGTTGTGCATTTTTTTCGAAGATATTTCTATTATATGAAAAATGTACACAGTATCAAATACATATTATTATAATGTTATTATAATGTGATGTAATTGATACTAAGAAAAGTTTTACGATTTAAATTAATAGTGAAATGATCAATCGTAACATCCAAACTACATTTTATCGTTTAAAGTATCGTCTATAGTAGAAAGACAACTTTTATGTTTTTATTTTTAGAACACACTATATTCCCGAAATATAATCGATGAAATTCGTTCTACAAAAGCAACAGGATTGATAAATTAATACAACCAAAGGTTATCGAATGGATATTAAAAGCATCGGGAACATTTTATAAAATGTGCACGAATTGTGCAAAATGTGATAAATTGGTTTCAAAATTCACGATACTTTAATTTCCTGTAAATACGGGTTAATTACATCGACGATATGCTTTCCGTTTGTATAATTAGATAAGTCACGACAACATAAAAATTGATTAATTCTATTATTTTCGTGAATGAATCGAACGATTGCAATTAATTGTACTTCTTTTGTAATGTCCGTAATGTTCTGCATTGCCTATAACAGGGGCATATTCCCAGGCTTATTCCCAAAGTGTGCGCCGCGGTGTCCTGATGTGCTGTGGCGAGTAAAGAGAGGGACCGTGAGGCGCTCTTGTTTACCATTTTCCGGAAACTAAACTGAGGTATTGGCGGGTACAAAATAAACAATTCAAATCGCGATAAGCAAATGGCATGCGTCGTATGTTTTGTGGGGGTGTTGCTCTGTTCAGTCGGGGCAGGTTAAAAAAAAAATATATCTGGACCAAATGCAGGAGAATCTATTATCAATGAAGGTGACGCGATGGAAAGCTAAGGCCCGCCCGGAATAGATTGGAATGGAAAAAAATTCTAGAGGATGCCAAGACCCATAATGGGTTCTGGAGCCAAAGCTGATTCTTATTTAATAAAGTTTAGAATCTAATAGAGTGACAATAAATATATTTCCTTGTGTCCCGATTCTTGTGTCGCTTTGTTTGTGTTTTCGCCAAAAGTTGGATTACAATGGTAAACTAGAAATATTCTTATTAAATAAGCAAGTCGGTAGTTTAAGTGAGAGTGATCAAGCATTTACAAGTAGTGGGGCAGCAAAAAAGCGGATATATCGCAAATACGGTGATATCTATTTGGACGTTGGCTTTACTTCAATAGAAATAAACAATCAAGAAAGACCGCATATTGTCCTCTCTCTAAAGATCGCGTAATCTTTTAAATAGGAAGTTGCAAATGTTACAAAAACAAAACTGTTCACTCAACAAGCCCCAGTACCCAGCAACGCACTGTTAGCATCTTTCAAGGCGCGTACAGGGTGGCGGCGAATTGCAAAATACCTCACACTATCGCAGGAGAGCATATTCTACCGGCTGCTCTCGACATGGTGAATATTATGGTGGGAGAATCGTAAGGAAAACTAATTTCCAAGGTCATGGAAACTCCAGATACTTTACGGAACCAGACTCTTTGCTAAAACTATCATATTTTTGCGATATATTTGGCAAACTAAATAATTTGAATCTGTCTCTGCAAGGCAATAACTTGTTGTGGATAAGAAAAATTAAGATGGAGCAATGGCCCAATGTTATAATAATAAATATGCTGCTTCTAATGAGCTTGTTGTCTCACAAGACTTGAGAGGTAATATTTTACGGAACACTTTTCGCTTACAGAATGGTTTTTGAAATAGTTTTCCGAAGACGATGTTGAAAATTTTGCGAGGATCTAAGATATTTTCCATACACAAGCTATAACAGAATACTTTTTTGTAATAAGAAGAGAGTCTCATTGAACTCTGTTGCGACAGCAGCGTTGAAATAAGATTCACGTGTTCCGATTTGGTGGAGTTTTGGAAATCGTTCCAAAATGAATATCGAACTTGAAGTACAAAAGCTTTAAGAATTCTCATGTCCTGTCTAACATTTTATTCATGTGAAATCAGATTTTCGGGTATAGCTGCAATAAAGAGCAAATGTCACTCAAAAATCAATGTGGTGCAAGAAATGTGAGTAGCGACGTCAAGCTCTCATCACTTGCTCTGAAAATATATTTGGAGATCACCAGGCTCACACGCCACATTGACTAAGTTGCCATTGTATTTTATTTAATATTTTGCTTGAATAACTAATATATTCTGGTGTGTCAACATAAATATAAAAACAGCTTCATATTGTGGATATTATAATTTGTGTGCCTATCTACCTAGATTCATTGTATCGAATAGCTAGGACGCAAGTACTTTTTTTTGGGAGGAGGGGGAAATACTTTACGTACGACCTCTAGGTTTCCCTGGAGAGTGTGAGACTCCCTATCCAGATGGTCGGGATAGGTTTACCCACTAAAAACCCCTCCTCGGTTACATGGAAATCAGTGGAATTGCCTTGAAGCATAACTACGCTGAGATCCACAAATTCTTTCATCATCTTTCATTCTTCATTTGCCTTTCTTCCTCCTCCTTCTTTCGGATTATTTCCTTGATTGATACTTCTACGGAATCCAATTTATCGTCGCTTTTAGCATTATCTTTATTCTGTTGTTCTTTGTGAGTTGTTCTCCTATTTTGTCTACGGCTTCTTCTCTTATAGTCTGCCACCTATAACACCACAGGACCGTGTGCTCCGGCGTATCTCGTTGACCGCAGTATCTGCACTCTTCGCTTGGGACTAATTTGAATCTGAATAGGTAGCTATTAAAACAGCCATGTCCGCTAAGGAACTGAGTAAGGTGGTAACCCACTTCTCCGTGTTCCCTTTGAATCCATGGCCTTAGTTTACTCGTCCACTTAGCGGCAGTACTATCCTGCGACCATTCTTCTTCCCACTAACTTAGAGTAGCCTCCTTAGTCTTTATTTTTTCTTCTTTTTTGTTTCCTGTTTTATCGTAGGTACGCTCTAGTACCAGCAGATGGATTGGTGTCGTGCCTGCAATCACCTGTATGGCCTTTGTGGATACAGTCCTATAGGTACACGCAATCTTAAGGGCTGCCTTTCGTTGAGTCTTTTCTAGGATTCTTCTATATTTCGTTTAAGTGGCCCACTCACGCCACGCCGGTGATCCGTAGAGGAGTATAGAGTTTACCACGCTGTATATCACTTTCCTAGATCCCTGTCTTGCACCTCTTGTGTTTGGTATTATTCGTGCCAGTGCGGCTATAGTTCTATCTGCCTTCTCCGTTACTCTTGTGATGTGGGCTCCCATATTCATGTTATGTACAAAGGTGACACCTAGATATTGTAGCGTGGGTTTGTTGCTTATCGCTGTCTCGCCTACTCTTATGGAAATGGTCTTCAGTTTTTTCTTGTCGACCTGTATTACGGTTTCTGTCTTCTTCGGGGTGCCAGTTGTAGTTTCCTACCTTCCATCCAACTTTGCATCTTTTTTATAGCTATCTCTGTATCTCTTTCCATATTTTCTTTGTTGTCTCCACTCACCACAAGTGCCAGGTCATCTGCGTAACCTATCAGTGTGGCTTCGTATGGCATTAGTCCTCTAAGTATATCATCGTAGAACAGGTTCCAGAGAGTGGGGCCTGTTACTGAACCCTGTGGAACCCCGCATATCATTTCCAGGCTATTCTGTTCACCTATAAATATTCTCCGGTTGCCGAAATAGCTACATATCACTTTCACCAGTAGGGTGATATCTGCCATTCTTGTAGCGTTCTGATGATGTCCGGCCAGGAGGCCGAGTTAAAGCATTTTGTACGTCTAGTGTTACCAGGGTGACGTATTTTTTATTCGGTTTTTTCCTCTTTTCCTTGACCAGATGCTGCACTAGTTTCACCGCGTCTATGATGGAGCGCCCTCTACGAAAACCAAATTGGGTCGGTGCGAGGCCCCCGAGTTTTCTTCGATCTCGTCTACTAGCCTCTTGTTCAATATTTGTTCATATAGCTTTGCCGCCGTATTTAGATGCTTATCATTGGTCTATATTTCTTATTTTCCCCTACTGCGTTAGGTTTTTCGATTAAGGTAAGCTTCATCTTTTTCCATTCTTCTAGGAACATCCCTATTTTAATTAGTTTTTCTATTGTCGTCTGGAATAGTTCTGGGTTTATCTCGGTGATGCTTTTAATTACTTCTGGTGGTATTCCATCCGGTCCCGCCGCTTTTCCAGCTCGTAATCTCCTTCCAACTTGTTTTATTTCCTCTAATGTTACATCCGGAATTTTTTCGGGTGCAATTGTAAGTGTAGGCCATATCCTTCTTGGGTGGTTCGGAAAGAGACTTCTTGCTATTGCTAGCTGCTCATCATCTGTTAAGGTTATTGCTCTTCAGATTCCTAGTTTCCCCGTGACAATTTTGTAGCCCATCCCCCATTTGTCATTGTCTATTTCCTGGCATAGTGCGATCCATGCTTTCCTTTTGTTACTTTTATCAGCCTTTTTTAGTTCTTCGCGCTTCTCCGTAATTCTCTTTCAAATACTCTATCGTGTTGTGTGTTGAGTTTGCTTTCCTATTTTCCTTAGTGAATGCTCTATTCGCCTTACAGCATTTGGTTCTTTGGTCGGCGATTTCTGTATTCCATCAGTGTGCCGCTTTCCTTGTGTGTTTCTGTTGTTTCTTTTTTAGGATCTTATTGTATGCCTCCTGAATGCTCTTTGTTAAATCTTTGACCGTGTGCCTATAGTTCGGTTGTTGTGCCAGCAGTTTTATCCTGAAGACTAGTTGACCTGCTTTTTTTGAATATCCAGCCTTTCCTAGTGATACATTTCTTTTGGTCTGTTTTATTTTTCCCAATTACTATATGTATATTTCGATGATCGCTAAGGTTTTCTTCATCGCTCACTGCCCAATTCGTGATGTGTTTTCTCCGGTTATTCGTGCATATTGTTACATCAATATAGGAGGTTCCTCTGCTTCCGTTGAATGTCGGGGTGTCGCCGGTGTTTAGGATTACATAGTCCTTCCCACTGATCCATTCTGATAATACATTCCCTTTTTTATCATCTACCGGGGAGCCCCAGCTATGCGCCTTCGCGTTGAAATCTCCACCAATTAGGATGGCTTTTTGGTGTTGTCTAGTACCTCTGTCAGGTATCGTTCGAAGTTTTCTAGATTTAGCGCGGGTAAAATGTAACATGCATAGAATACAATGTTCTGGCATTCAATACATACAAACCCGTCTCCGTATCCCGTCTTATAGATTGTTGTTCTATTCTGTGCTATTTTTGTTTTTCTATGCTTTTGTTCTATATATGGCTACGTCAATATTGGAGTCGGCTATCCATCTTGGGTTTTCATTTACCACATGTTGGTTGGGTTCTGCGAACAGTGCGATGTCGAAATTGCCTTCAGCGCATTTCTGCCCTAGCAGGTCCATCGCTCTTTTTCGCCTGCCAAGGTTTGTTTGAAGTATTGCGTGATTATCCATTTGAGATAGAGTGTTCCCTCCTCCTCGCTTTTGCCAGAGACTTTCTGAATGCTGGGCATTTTCCTTTTCCTGCACGGTGCCTCTCCTCTTGGCATATGGGGCATCTTGCACATTCCTTTGCAATCCTTTTTCGTATGGCCCTCCTCTCCACAGTCCTTTCAGGGCCATTGCAGTCGTTTCGGCTGTTGTTCATAACTCCAGCACTTAATACATCTGGTCATCTGTATTCATTTTTCCACCCGGCACCGGACTAGGCCTACTTTAATGAATTTTTTCAGAAGAATTTTTTCAGTGTTCGTCTTATTTATGGTGAGCGTTGCTTATCTAGTGTTTCCCGCTGCTGGTCTCAGTTCGCTGAGCGTATATACCATCTTGTACGATTCTTCGATGTTTTATCGGATGGCCTTTTCACCTTCGTCTCTTTCAGTAAGAGCGTCGATGCCTTTTATATGCAGAGACACCTTTCCCATTTTGTCCTCCTTTGGTCCCATCGTTTGCGCCTTGGTTCTGTAATATATGATGTAGTTTGTCCAGCGCCGTTTTATTCTTTTCCATTGTAATAAGAACCTTGCCCTCCTTCGTACTTCTTATACCTAGAATGCTGTCGTTTTCGTCTTTTCCTTCCAGTGCTAATTTTACTGTCTGTAGATTGTCCTGGTAGCTTCTATCCTTGTTTTCCACAACAATGGCTTAAATTCTACCTTCTTGTTTAATCTCACTTCTTCTTGTTTTATCACCACTTGTGTAGATTTCTATATTTGTTGTAGACTTGTGGAAAACAGCCTCTGCCAGTTTTCTGAAGGTTTCCGTGTCAAAACCTTCCGGCTAGTGGGTAATAATACATTCGTCGCCTTCAGTTTCCATTTTGAGTTGCAGCAGTAGCGAGAAGATTTTCTTATCCGTCAGTTCAGGTATTATTTTAAATATCTTTTGTCTCGCTGTTTGTCCTGTTTTTTTGTGTCTTAATTTTGCTTTCGCGTTCCAGCATGGCAAAATCCTCATAAATATCAGTAAGTTCAGGATATATATCCGTAAAAGCCTATTGGATCCCTCTGTTCCTGTTCATATCGTTGTTATTAACCCAGACTGATATTACTTTATCAATGTTGTGCCTTGTGTTTACTATGGGATTTCCACTCCGAACTTTTGTATTTTTGTAAGTTTCGTCTGTTCATCTATGATTTTCGAGCAATCGATAATGCTCGTTACATTTGCAGGGCTCAAACTCCAACAGGTCATTTTCTTCTATTGTCTGGGTTCCGGCATCGTTGCCCTTGTATGGGTCGGTCTGTATGTCCACGTCGAAAATCATTTTTTCCAAACTCTTGTACTTATTTTCTTTTATCCAATTTTGTATGACAGGGGAACTCAGGCAGCTTATCTGTCTAGATAGTCTCTTTGTGATTTCTTTGATCTCACGTTTGGTGTTCTGTTCGATATTCTCCTCGAGTTCCAGTCGTAACTTGATTATCATTGCAATTGCCTCTTCTAACACAAATGCATTTGAGCTTTGTTTTCTGTTGTATGCTGAGGTTTTTTCTTCCTTTTCCATTGAGGTGTCTGCAACCTTCCCTTTCTTCAAAGCCTCGAAACAGGTACTGATAGAATTGCTCCTAGCCTTTACCGTGCCGAAGGAAAATCGAGTTGTCTGTTTGCTCCCCACAGAATCCTTGGAGCGGCCCGAGTTTAAATCGGGGTGGGATTCCGGACCATTGAGGGCGCAAGTACTAAACCTGCAATTGCGCCGCGAACTGAAAAAGTTTGGGAACGCCTGGTCTATAATATCGTCTATTTGTAGAGTTTGAATAAGTTTGAATTCGCAAGAGTTTTTGCGATATTTTGTTCCATATTTCGCGACATATCTTTAATTCTGCGATGAATTGTATCATTTTAAAGTGTATTAGAAATATCAATATCTGCTGAAACACCAATCATTATTTTTACAATTTTGCAACAAGCTGGTAATATCATTTTTTCAGCCAAATTATATTAGGTTATTTACTATATTAGCTCTTAATTTAACAACAATGAATTCAACTATTTCATATTCATAAGAAGCTATCTACGGCATTTCAGACACACTAAATTGTTTTTCAAAAACTTTAACTCGTTTGTATTTTGCAGATAATGATTTTTAAAAGTAGCTTTTGTCTTTTGATACAAGTGAAAAAGGGTAAGCAAGTACTGTTCGAGCTTGCTAGGAACCATAGCAATACTTGATAATTTACAACCACATACCAGACACTCGGAAATAACTACATCATTTTCCATTGTAGACTTAAATTAAAATTTTAAACAATCAATATTTCTTGAAGGAGAAAACATCTTTACTCGTACTGGACGCCAATCAAAACCGAGGACAGTGGAAGAAAAGATAATCGATAATAAATAATAAAATATATCGATGGGATCAGCATTCTCCAGAAAAATATGAAGCGAGTATGAAGAAAGTAGACGATTAAAGGTCAAGGACCTCGAAGAGATTTCCAAACAAATGAAAGCTTCCTTAGTATCAAAATAAGGTGCAAGGAATTAAAACTGGTTTGGAAGGGAAGGCAGTCTTACAAAGAAAAAAATCCGGGAAGTAATGAGGAAGTGGAGATTGGTAAAGAGTAGTAAAGAGAAAGTCAAGATGGAAAAAAGCTCAATGTATGTATCAAGACCATGAGGGAGAACTACGAAAAGAAACGATTGGAAGAAATAAAAAAAAAACATTAGGACTGAGGCAGGGCTATGGAAGGTCCTGAGGAAAACTGAGGAGAAGAAGGAAGGAGCCACGTATAAATTCCACACAGATGACTAGAAACATTACTTCTCCAAGTTATTGGGGGTTATGTTGAACAAGAGCTAGGTACGCAAGAAGAGAGTGAGGAAGGATTCGGAATTTCTGAAGGCGAAACGCGGCAAGAAACGGAATTATCAGAAGAGGACTTAGCAACTAAAATAAAGAGCTTGAAGAAAGGAAAGGCAGCCGGACCGGACGGAATACCGAATGAGGTCTGACTACTGGCGTACAAGCAGTGTCTTCAAAGAGTGACGGAAGAATTTAATAAAATATGGGGCAGAAAGAATGCAGGCTGGTTATATGAAGATGCAAGTAAATGGTCTCAACAAGAAGTTGAACATGATGAAGAGGAAATCAATAGAAGAAAAGACAGTCATCGCTACCATGCTAAGGGTAAGTGAATCAAATAGATTTTACGAAAAAATATCCAAATATCGAAGTAATATGAGACTGATTGCATGGATATATCGGTTTATGCAGAATTGCAAGAACATGCACAACTTAAAAGGAGGCGAATTAAGCGCAAATTAATAGCAAAACCATGTAGAGAAAAAACTGATTTGGATAATATCAAGAATCATTTTCTGAAAGACAACAGCTTAGCTACCTTGAATATTTTACGAGATGATGAAGATTTGCTAGGCTTGGAGAAAAGAATTTCTCGCAGAAATGACTTACAGAATTTTCGTTATCAGTACGTGTTACCAGGACAACATCCGGTAGTCAAGAGACTAATTTATGACACCCATGTGAACTCCAGTCATATAAGAATACAGGGACTGCTAAGTTGCTAAGCATATTACGCAAACGCTACTGGATCATAGGCGGACGTCGTTCAATACGATCAATTATCTTAACGTGTATGAAATGCAAAAGGTACACGGCAAAGAAACTTTAAACAAATACGTCAGCTTTACCAATTGACCGAATAAGGGATGCCGCTTGTTATGAGGCAACAGGTGTAGATTTTGCAGGCCCGTTGTACTTAAAAATAATTAAAAGATAACAAAAAAGCATGGATGTCTTTTTATATGTGCCATCTACAGAGCCATACATTTGGAAGTAGTAACTACATTATCAACTGCTGGTTTCATACAAGCGCTTAGAAGGTTTGTAGCGAGACGTGGAAGACCACTTGCCATTTATTCAGATAATGGCAGAACATTTGCTGGAGCCGACAACAATTTCTGCCAATTAAATTGAGAGGAACTAAAGAAATATAGTGCTGAATAACGAATATGTTGGCGAATATGTTTCAGGAAAAACCTCGAAGGAAAGGTACCCCCTGGACAGAAGAGAGAAAGGAGTTACACCGGCAGAACATGCGACAATAGTGGGCAAAGATCAAAGCCCAACAGTTGAACATGCGTGGTTCAAAGTAGGCCTATTCGAAAGAAGAAGAAGAAGAATATGTTGTCGTTTTAGTCCAATCCAGTTAACAATTATCTCTGCAAATATAGAGGGCATTTAATCCGCCTAAGAAGAAGTACTGCAAAACCTTTGTATCCAGCATGCCTATCATGTGCTATGCATACAAAAGACACATAGAAGCTATAAAATGCACAGACAAAAAATAAAGGGAATGGTCTTTGCAATAGAAAGACCTCATGATAAGTATGGAAGTCTCATCTTTGTCCATCCAGATGTTCAAGTCCTCTCCACGGCACTCACCAAAACAACATTGAAGTTCTCACTTTAGAAACAGCCAACTGTACGATTTCATCTCTTTATAAACCACCTGGCGCTGATTTCATCATCAATAAGCCATCCAATTTCCAAAATAAAAGCACACAGATTGTGTTTGGCGACTTCAACAGGTAAAGCTGCATATGGGGATATGGTCACGAAGGTGAGAATGGAAGAGCAGTGCATGAATGGGCAGAAATAAATCACCTTACGCTGATCCACAATGCAAAACAGCCTGCATCATTCAATAGTGGTAGATGGAAACGAGGTTACAACCTTAACCTCATTTTCAGCAGAATCACAAATTATGTGTAAAATCTGTCTTTTATCCAATACCTAATACACAGCACCGGCCAATAATGTGCCAAATATTTGTTAGACCTAAGAAGGTATCATTCCGCAGGAGGTACAACTTCAAGAAAGCTGACATTGGTCGAAATTTGCAGATATGTTAGACACCGAAGTGTCTTCAATAGAACCCACACCAGAATCCTATGACATCTTCACCACAACTGCAAAGAAGAGCTCCAGAAGGTCTGTACCCCGCGGCTGCCGGACTTCATTTATCCCTGGTCTCACATTAGATGAATGCCCTACTCACAGAATACAGGAAGTTATTTGAAGAAAACCTTTTCAGTGAATCAACAGTAGAAGCTGGGAACAGACTCGTCTCCGTCATTAGACAAACAAAACGGGATCAATGGGCTAGAACTATAGAAGACCTGGATCTGAGAAGAGACAGCCATAAGGCATGGAGACTTTTAAGACGTCTAAGACCTCTGTACATTACAACTGCCAACCAAATAGCACATCAGCTTTTGACGAACGGGAAACCCATCCCCAAGCACAAAGTGCCCAGACAAAGAGTAATTCAAGAGAAAAGTAACGATCTTATAATTCCACTCAGAATGGCAGAACTGGAGAAGGCTATGAAACAGACTAAAAATTGAAAATCAGCCAGCTTGGATGACATTCGGACAGAACAAATTAAGCATTTCGGCTTAATAACAAAGGAATGGATACTCTAGCTCTTCAATAACTGCATGAAGAATTATCAAATCCCAAAAATATCGCGGAAGAGCCGTGTGATAGCTCTGCTGAAACCTGGCAAAGAAGAGAAAATCGGGAAAACCCGAAGAGCACCAGTTACATTCCTGTGTCACCTCTACAAACTACTAGAAAGAATGATTCTGAATCGCCTTCTACCCTAAATTGATCCTCTGCTCATACCCGAACAAGCTGAATTTCGTGCCGGCAATAGCTGACACTTTCACGTCTACACTACACATCTACACGTCACATCTTCACTACTACAGTGGCTACTGGACAGTTGCTGAACCTTACGCAGTGCATAGAAGATGGTTTCGAAGCAACTAAGATAACTGGAGTGGCATTTGTTGATTTGTCGGCAGCCTACGACACTGTTAACCATCAGTTCTTACTTGCTATGTTCTACACGTTGACTAAGAACTCCAGCCTAACCAGGTTCATTGCCTCTCTCCTGCAGAATCGGAGGTATTTTGCGGACTTCTAAGAGCAAGGTAGCAGATGGAGATTATAGAAGAATGTCCTACTCCAAGCAAGTGTTCTCGCTCCATTTCTGTTCAATGTGTATACAAATGACCAGTCCATAGCTCCAAACACCAGGAGTTTCTTGTACGCTGACGATCTTGCTGCACAGTGTACAGATTTTGAATCAGTGGAGAATAACCTCACGAGTGCCCTTAAGGGTCTGTCGAAATACTAATTCGCAAACCAACTGAAACCAAATCCCTCCAAGACACAAGCATGTGCCTTTCACTTGAGAAACAGGGAAGCCTTTCGTGAATTGAAGGTAGTATGGTTAGGAGTGGAACTGGAACACTGTTACACCCCAAAATTTCTAGGAGTGAGATTGGACAGAGCTCTTATCTACAAGAAACATTGTCTGAACACCAAGTCAAAAGTTTCCACCACGGAATAATCTTCTGAGAAAACTGACTGGTTTACCTTGACACCAATCGAACATCTGCAATGGCATTGTGCTATTCCGCTGCAGAGTAATTCTGTCCGGTTTGGTATAACTCAAGTCATGCTAAACAGGTGGACGTAGCTCTCAATGAAACAAGTAGAACTATAACTGGATGCTTAAGATTAACACCAACTGAGTGCCTTTGCCAGCTTGCAGGAATAGTACCACCCTCTATTCGTCGAGAAATAGCTGCAAACAAAGAAAGGAAGAAAGCTGAGCAGGAAGCAAACCATCCTCTACATGGGCATGAACTATATGCTCAGAGGTTCTAGGAAGGGAACATCCAAAGAATTGAAGAAAACATGCGAAAAAGCCAGGCTAGAATTATGGAAAGCTAAGGAATCTCTTCCCCTGGGCTGCAAAAGGATAGCCGAAACTTTACCTCCTGCTCATGATCAAGGATGGTTAACATGGAAATCCTTGAATAGATTAAGATCAGGAGTGGGCAGATCTAAGACCAATCTTGCAAAGTATGGCTACATTAAAGAAGATAGCATTCAGTGTGACTGTGGAGAAAACCAGACTGTGAAACATATGCTTCAGGGTAGACTGTGTCCGATCCCCTGCATAGAAGATGAACTTTATGAAGCATCAATGCAGTGAAAGTGGCTAAGTTTTGGTCAAATATTATATAATGTTTGTAGTCATAGTATTTGTATCTGTGTTTTGTTTGATGTTTTTTGACACGAGAATAATAATAAATAACACGTAGTTTCGATTTTATTGAAGAGACAAATCTATACGTTCTCCTTTTCAATTTATAATGCATTTTATATTATACCCTTATAAATCCTATGTAATGACCTGTCAATACGTTTATCGCAACAAATGACAATTATCCATTGGACTACATGATGCGATTTTGGAACGAATAATTCTGATAACAATACCGGATTAACTACGTTATCCGAGACCATAATATCCGCCGTCGACTGTATAATTAAAGCAATTATTTTTCGATCAAATTTCAACGTGATTGTTCCGGTACAATAAAGCACACTTTTAATATTTTAAAACTTGCGAAATAAAAATGCTTTCAACTACGTAGAAAATATAAGTTGGAGTATCTTTAACACCTAGGGATGGCTCTCTAATATTCACAACTTTTTTGTCTTACACAACTTATAACCTATTTCAAAAAATATATATCATGTCTCAGGGTGAAGACAGTATATCTGCGGAATTAAATTAGGAAGCTACGCTCTAATTAAACGAATACATGAAATAATTTCGTTTGTAGGAACGTGTGTAGGTTTATGGTACCTCTACATAAGAAAGGGGACCTGGAATGTAAAAACTATAGAGGCATAACACTCTTGAATATAATATATAAAATTTTTTTAAACTTTTTTTTTAAACATCATGTGCAGAGGGACACGGAAAGAGCCTCCTCGTAGAATGTGCACCAGAACATTCGGGCGCACCCTTTTTTTATGGTGGTTTGGGGAAGCTCTGCCAGCCTGTGTGTGGGACTCTCACCCACTAATCCCCTACTTTCACTTGGCTTACTATGCTCCACCCCGGTATCGCTTACGCATTTCTTCAGGGTGGGCAGCCCGGATGACTAGTGTCGCCCTAGTTGTTAAGGGGAGAGTCTGTTGCTCTCTTCTTCTTCCTTCTTTAATTTGTCTCTTGCTTGGTCTTTTTTCGACATTATCTTCTCAAAGTGGTCTTTTATGTACTTCCAATTGTCTGCACTTTCTATCATTATTTTAATTACGTTCTCTTTTGTTAATGCCTTCCCTACTTGCTCTTCTACGTGATTTCTTTCTTCCATTCTTCACAAAGTAAGATGTGTTCCGGATCATCTTTCTCTTTAAAATATATACATCCTCTTCCATCTGTAATTTGAATTTTTTAAAGTATGTGCCGAAGCATCCGTGTCCTGTTAGAACTTGTGTTAAATGGTATCTTGTATTTCCATCCTTTCGTTTGTACCACTTTTCTATGTCCGTGATAAGCGTTCTGGTCCACAGTTCTTTGTCCGTTCCGTTCCATCACTTAATCATTACCCGTTTATTTACATTACTCATGCCCGAACTTACCTCATATAAAAGTTCGGCCTCTTTTTGACGTACATAAAAGTTCGGCCACTTTTTGCCGCATAACATGGCAGAAATTGACACATGCGCATAAAAAAATTTCAACTATGAAAAGGTCTATTGAATGACGAGATGTTGAATTACGGATGATTTATATAAAATTACGGATGAATTATATAAAATAATTGTGTTAATTATAATTTCAGTGATGCTTCTAGAAGTGTCGGCATGTTTCTGGCGTTCCACGATGTCGCTCAACAGTTGGAGTGCGAGAAGAAGATATATATATTTGTTCAGCGGTCAGAACTCTGCGATTCTACAGAGACGATTACGTAAACGATCTGGTAAATAAATCGCAGTCAACACGGTCAATTTGTTTCGTGGAATAAATCTGGTTGGATATTTCTCCAAAAAAACATAAAGACACAATAAGGCTTCCGCTCAGCTAAGCCTTTCAGCCCAGAAAAATATAAAACCCGTGTATTTAAATAGAAACGCACATACTGCGTACGCTCAGCTCAGCTTGGCTCCGTTCGGCTCCTCTCCGCTTGTTCGCGCCAATTTTAGCGCATCCAGGTTTTTAAATTTAATATTTGAATTG
This sequence comes from Phosphuga atrata, assembly GCA_944588485.1. Taxonomy (NCBI): domain Eukaryota; kingdom Metazoa; phylum Arthropoda; class Insecta; order Coleoptera; family Silphidae; genus Phosphuga; species Phosphuga atrata. The sequence goes on from OX155905.1 coordinate 5,491,177, forward strand.
ATCTCGGCACCGATCAATAGAAGGGTGAATTGAAAAGGTGTATCGATCTGTGCCGAAATAGCGCGATTTAATTATCAGTTCGCGAACTTAAATCGGTTGACTAAGTACGCTCGGAAGGTGCAACGCGTGGAGAGCGAGAGCAAAACGTGAAGGCCACTTCGACCGGCACATGCACGCGTTCTTTAGTTTTCAAGCCAAACTAACCAGGGGGTGATCTCGAGCCCAAAGGGCTGAAGCGGAACCGAATGTCCTGAAGACAACGATTTTAAGGGAATCCCTATATCCACTATCCCCATTTCCTCCCTGAAAAGAGACGCGAGCAGCCCTCACAGGTAAGTGGTTTGACCAGCCTGTGTTTTACTTGAAAATTTTGGAATTTCGTGAGACACGGTCCGAACACCGCTCCTTATCCTCTGTTTGTAAAGAATACTAGGCCGGAGGTCGGATGGTTCACGCAGGCGCAACACTAACGTTTTCATATAATGCGGTAAGGCATTTATGCAACCAGGATAGCAGCACATATTTAACTCTCCCGCAGGCGAGGTGGGAGGGGATTAAGTGTGTGTCCGTTCCATTATCTTGCCATTTTTAAATAGTTCTTTCCCTTTCCAGCGATTTCTCCTCCTTACTTTTCCGGAACGTCATTTCCCGTTCTGCTGCAAGTAGTTCGATGGGAATTATTCTTGCTATTACCCTTGCGGCCTCCAGCGATGTTGTTCGGTAAGCTCCTGTCACTCTAATTGCCAGTTGTCTCTGACAATTAGTTTCGTTTTTCACCTCGCAACATTTTGGCGTCGGTTAAAATGGGTCTGTTGATTATTATGGATTTCACCTATTATGACCCATGCAGTTCGGGGTGAGTTTTTTGTATAAGAGTGCGAGCACACAAATCGCGAATATGATACATGGATACTCTATAGTAGAGATGCATTTGGTCGGTATGCCGAAGGAACGGTGCTTGCGAGAGAAGATGGGGTAAAAATACGTTTAAATTTACGAATTTTGAAAAATACTTGCAGACATATCTAGTTAGTTCCATCGTCTAGTGCAGTGTTTCTCAAGCTTATTTATCTCATACCCCACCTATGATATGCTTAAGTTAATAACACTAAATGGTATTAATAATACCATACTGATGAAGCCAAAAGGCAGAAACGGGTCTATGGATGTTCATTAATTAATTGATAAATATCTTTTGTATTTGATGTATAATTTTTTTTATGAAAATTTCCGGGTTATATAGAACCCAAAAACTTTTTTAATGTAATTCAATGACAGTCGTGGTGTTTGCCAGTGAATCAGTTGTTTTTAAGAAATGTTTCTTTATAGAAAGATTAGTTATACTAACGATGTCAACTTGGTTGACGATACGTACACAATGATTTCCTAGAAAATATCATCTTTGAAGAAAAGATAGAAATGTAATAATATCAAAATCTTCAAACTCAACAAAATATAAATAATAAAACAACATATAACCTAAATATACCTAAGTAACCTAACTTAACCTAAGCTAAGTAAATTTATTTATTAATAGTGGAACGGATGCGATTGATGTTGCGATATCAATTTATCTAATTGATTTAAAAAAAATATCCAGTCTATTTCTTTGTTTTCTTACAAACTGACAAAGAACACTAATCCCTCGTTCGACTAAGTAAGTTGTAAAAGCTATTAATAATTTCCTCGCGACTTTGCACAAAGATGTGGTCAATGAAACCAAAATACTTCATATGTGTTTTTGAAACTTGTTTTTAGTCGATATCATTCTGCAACCCGACTAACTCTTCTTACAAAACCGGGCCTGCGTTCTCAGAACACGAAAATAGCGTTATTATCCGGATAACTTCCAAATAAAACAAATCTTTAAATCTCTTTTTCATGTCATTATTTTTTGGAATATATGAGAAAATTTTTCTATGTTGATGGACGGATTCATTCGCAAGTGATATGTGAAAGAAAAAATGAGAAATGATACTGTAACATACATATCGTCAACAAAGTTGAGATCATTAGTATAACTAACTTTCTATAAAAAACATTTCTTAAAAACAACTACTTCACTGGCAAACAGCACGACTGACATTGCATTACATTACCCAGTAATTTTTATAAAAAAAAAACAATATTCTGATCAAATACAAAAGATAATTGTCAAAAGATAGTTATGTTTAATATTTACTACGTTTTACTATTTTTCAGTAAAATGCTGATTACTGCTCGGAATGCGCTATTTTAAATATTCGCTGTGCTTTTATTATTTTCGAAATTTTGAAAAATTCTTTGAGGGTACTACCACAGCCTAGTAGATCGTGGAAATTATTTCGGAAAATTTTGAGAAATAATCAACTTAGTCGTTACGCATTTGGAAAGCAAGTCGGGGCAAGCGTTAACAAAATCTTTAAATCACTAATATGTGTGTATGCGTAATTTTAGGAAAATAAATCAAATTTTGATCACATAGATGAAGAGGCGGCTTACTACACAACGGTTCTGTGAAGAAAATTTTGAAAAATATTTATAATTAACGAAGTTATAACCTTTTCAAATAAAAATGTTACACAAATTTTTTATTGCTGGAAGTTATTGCCAGATTCACATCGGTTTCTAACTTTGAGAATACAATTTTTACGTAACACTGTTTAGGACATACATTTACAATTTTTTTTTATAGAGTAATATCAAGCGATGCGTTCTATAAGCGGACACATTTAAAAATGACTAAAAATAGCGAGATACTAAAATCTAAAAGCGAATATGTACTTTATTTACATCCAGGAATATCTATCTCATAGTTGATGTAGTGCTGTATTTAAAATTGTTGTTTTTCACTTTTCAATGTAGTGCACGTGCCGGAAACCAAAGAGAATCCAAAATAAGAAATAGTTAATGTTTAATTGAGAAAACCGATTGTGAATCAATTAGATTTCGAGACAGAAAACACATTTTTTTTAAATCCGAACAAATTTTTCTAAATTATTGTTTTGTCAACTAAATTTGTCTCAATTACAAACGCGACTTTTGAATTTTGTCAAAATGTGTTGCAAATTTATTTGAAAACAAAATTTTGTCTACAAAACTAAAATTCGTTTCGTAACTAGATTATCTCAAACTGTGTAAATTTGTTTCGATTTTCCTAAAAGCTCACAATTTTCGAATAAAATTTCACACGATTCAGACAATATTTGTTACACAGACTAACTACAAGAAAGACACCAATTTAAAAATGTTTAGATTAGACAAATCAAGGCAAATAATATTTGCTTCGGCATACATATACTAAAACCAAGGCAAATATTATTATGAATACACAGAAAGACATACCTATACGAAACATTTTGTAAATTCGCAAAAATAAGTTGTCTGGATTTAGTTAGGTTTATGAAGAAAATTTGTTTAACCGTCCGATCAGTAACCGGGTACCCGGGTATCCATTTCAGTTCCAAAGGAAAAATTTCCTCTTAAAAAAAAAAAATTCTAAGACCGGCAGAATCCCCAAAGTTGAAGTAATTTGATGCCAATTTCTCAACAAATTATATACCTCCTCCGTTCAATAACCGGGTACCCGAGTACATTTGAACATTTTTTATTACAAACAATAAGTAGTAAAGATTGTAGGTAAAAAACATCACGTTTTTTTCATTTTAGTTATTTTTAATTTTATTAGTGAAAAAATATACCTATTTCGCATGAATATGTTGCGGTAAAAGTACAAAGTCGGAAAATGTAAACTTTTACCGGTATATGTATACATCTACCAATTTGATAGGTAAATGTGAATTTAAATTTGAGATCAGCTTTATATATCTACTTTTACCGAAAAGTGTGAACTTTTAGTGTGTTACAATATCACGTGTGTCTTGTTGGATAGTCCATCCGCTGTGTATGTTAATGTAAACCTCTATACAGTTGCCAACAACATAAGGCATATGTAGACATTTGCCGGAAATAATTGGTAAATGTGAGTTGAACCCGCACCTACCAATCAAGAAGGTAAATGTGTACATATACCGGTAAATGTGTACATTTACCAAACTACTTACTTTTACCGTAACACATATATTTATTAAACTTTAAGATATAGGAATATGAAACTTTACACACATATTTACGAACCTCTCTAGTTTAGATTACATATGTGCAATATGTCCTCCATCAGTGACACAAACAATATTACACCGATACTCAAATTCCTCCCATACTCGGGCAAGCATGTCCTTCTTTACTAATGTTATGGCAGTACGGATACGGTTCTTCAACTCTTCCAGGTTCTGTGGGAGTAGTGGTAAATAAACGTTTCTCTCTAATGAAACCCCACAGAAAGAAGTCACAGGGTGTCAAAGCCGGTGACCGTGGAGCCCAGCTGAAACATGCTAAGTCGTCAGCTCCTTGACGGCTCAGTAGAATTTCATTCAGATATTCACGCACCTGGCGGCTCCAGTGAGTGGCGACTCCCCGAAAAATTAAGTTGTCTTTGTGACAACGTTTTGTAACATCGCGACGAGGTACTGCTGACTGTTAACCGTGTTTCCAAAAAAACAAAAATGGACCTGAATGGACAAAAATTCGTATGTCTTAAAGTTTAATAAATATATGCATGCGAAATACGTACATTCTTTTTTGAAACACCCTGTATTATAACAGTGCCATAAAAAAACAAATGAATGCAATTACAGTCGAACTTCCCTAAGTCGAATTGCCATAGTTCATGAAAAAAAATTCGAGTTATACAAAATTGGAGTTACAGAAATGGAATTAAAATGAAAAATGTATATAAAAAATATAAATATATTTTATATAAATATATAAAAACTGTAAAATGAGTAAAATACACTATACACAATTTATTCAAAGTTAATACATATGTATATATTTATAAACAAAAAATAAATATTTATACATTATTAATATGATGTTATATAATTATAATTAATTAAAAATAATTTTAATTAACATATTATTTTTTGAAAATGTTTTTAATTATTTTCTATAATATATAGTAGCTTGTCGGTGATCTTCGATTATATCGTCTATTTTTGGATTACCGATTCTCGAGAGAATAATATCCGGTCGTAATCTTCCTAAAGCATACCCGCTGGTAAATTCTTAGTTTTGCTTTATTCGAGTTTTTGGTGACCATAAAATATGAAAAATAAAATGTTGCTAATCTGCCCGAGAATTACACTATTGACGGGTTATGATAGGCGATATCCGGTAAGTTTTGGAAAATACGCGGCGGTTAAAAAATTGGAGTTATAGAGATTATTTTGTATGTAAAATTTTACCACTGTACAAATTTTTACTACGAGTTAAGGAAAAATTCGAGTTAAGGAAAATTTAAGTTATGGAAGTTAATTTATATGTAAAATGCTATCTAAACGTATGATTTTCTAAAAATAGTCGAGTTATAGAAAAATTGGAGTTACAGAACTTCGAGTTATGGAAGTTCGACTGTATTTCTCAAATACAAATAGGTAACTCACATACTGAACATTTGCGGATTTACGTGTTTTGCGATGTTTTCTTTTGAATACATGCCAGTAATCTTTAGTCCAGGTTGAATCGAGCTGTGCCTGGGGTTTCGAATTCAGATGGTGTTAGCTGCACATATGAATTTATAAGTCTTCCAAAAAAAAAACTTTCAATCGCCACTTTCGTTGTGAAACGCTAGAGGCCAGCTTCGCGAGGATCTTCTTGTAGTATATCTACCAAGCATTTTATCCATCGTGTCTACTCCAACTTCGTGTCCACCACAAATTCCATAATTTCTGGTTGCTTCTTTGCACCATCACCCATCTTTGCTTCCTGTTGCAAAGATGATAGCATAATAACCGTTTTCTTTTCTTTTTGCACATAACTGCACATGGTTACTTTTTATGAAAGTGAAACACAGTAGATAATTCTTCTCACGTTCCAAGGATCATCGCCTGTGGAATGTACGTATTTTTCTTCAAACTGTCAATAATTATTAAATCCCAGGATAGTAAAAGTTTTGCCAATGTCAGAGAAGTGAAATAGTTATCCATTGTAATGATTCTACCGGATCCATTTACTCTGCCAAAAAGTCTAATAACTTGTGTGCCCGACACAGTGGTTGCTCGACATCGAGAGCGTGTAGATTTAAATAGCGAGAATTCTGACTTTCTTTATTAGTTAAACTAAATCTAATTATAAATAAAATATGTAGTACTCTATTTTACCAGCAAAATATCTAGAGAGGTACGTTCAAATAAACCAACAGGTAAAAGTGAATTAGTAACAGATCCAGTGATAATTTATCTACGTTCGTGTTTCAAGGACATCAGTAATGGTGCCGTAAGAAATGAAGTAGAACACATAATATAGTCCAAACTAGTGGAAAAACTTCTTCTTAAGGTGCCATTTCTAGTCCTGTAGTGTGGGAGACCTCGCGCGCATACTTGTGGAACGAATCGTCACACTAATATGCGGGACTTTCAGTTTATCGCCGGTTCCGAACGGCACTATTTGAGAAGTTTTACCAGGCAGAATTACTCGTGTTAGTTCGCCATTGCTCTCCACGAGGTGGCCACAGCATAGTTCCGTGAAAAATTTCACGGTTTGTCCGGGGATTGAACCCGGGATCTCAGGTATAGCGAGCGGATGCGTTCGCCACTAAACCACTGTGACCTAATACTACTAAGAGGAAATGTTGGAACTTACACAGCGAATAAGAAGTTTTAAAGAACAGAATGTCATACTTTTAGAAAAACTAGCATCTTCTAACCAACCAAATCCTTTGTTCAAACAATTTAGTGACGTTCTAATATAAGACGAATGGGTTATTTCTGAGAAGATAGGACGGTCAAAGGCGAGCGTCGTTAACGTGGGTGTCCCTCAAGGGAGTATTTTAGCACCTGTGCTATTTTTTCTGTATACAGCAGGTATGATAACATTTAATGGTCAAAAACACTGCACATTATACGCTGATGACTTAAGCCAGATAATCTAGGGGAGGGATCCTTGGCACAAACTATCATAAAAGCAAATACGATTGTGGAAAAACTGTACAAATAGTTCTGCGCTAACAACTTATACCTTAACATCGGTAAAACTAACTATGTAGTGTTTCAGTGTAGTAGAAGGATGCCCTTAAATGATATTCTACTTCAAATTGGAAACTGCAAAATTGAAAGAGAGAAGAAAGTGAAATTTTTAGGTATCTACTTAGAAGAGAACATGAAATGGAAAGCAACAACTGAGAAAATAATGAAATAACTATACAGCAAGGCATATTCGCTACGTCAAATGCGTCAAACTGTGGGAGAAAAAAATCTTCTCAAAGTCTATTATGCCGAAATCCATTGCGTCTTGTCCTATGGCATTTTAGTATGGGGAATATCGACTGCATCACATGGAGTTTTTCTTGCTCAAAAAAGGGTGCTCAGATCACTAGCCGGCCTCAAAAATACCATTCCCTGCAAGTACTTCAAAAAGTTTAAAATTCTGAAGCAGCTTGGCCATATATACAAAAACAGACATACAATTAGTACTAAAGAAGATAGTCATGGGTACAAAACTAGAAATTGCTTGAACGGTGAAAAGCAACCTAACCATTTCAAAAGGCGCACCCAATCGTATCGGCATTCAGATCTACAGTCATATACCTGGGGATGTTAAAAATAAATCCAACTATATTTCGTTCAGCAGCAGTCTAAAATTGTTCCTAATAGATAATTGTTTCTATAGCGTAAGGGATTTTTTTTCATAGTTTATTATTGTTTGGACCGTGTCTGACGAAAATCAAATCCAGTTTGAAACAGGGCTGGTCTAATCACTTACCTGTTAGGGTCGCTCGTGTCTCCGCCACATGTGGACCGTCCTTCCGGCGCCTTTTTTAAGGGAGGAAATGAGGATAATGGGTGGAGGGATCCCTTAAAATTGGTGTCTTCCAGACGTTGAATGCCGCTTTAGCCCTTTGGGCTCGTGATTACACCCCTGGTTAACCTGCGCTATTAATTGCGTGCACATGTCGGTCTAACTTGGCTTCGAGCCTCGACTCTATTCCGTTCGCTTCTCACACTTGAAGCATACTACCCGAATAATATAAATTCGCGAAGTAAATTGATAAATCGCGTGATTTCGGCCCAGGTCGATACACCTTTGCCCTTCTGTTGATCGGTGCCGAAATCGATTCAAATGTTAAATTAAAAATACAGATTTACTGAAATTGGAGCGAACAATTATAGTTTCTCATAAATTGTTTTTTTTAAATCTTTATCTTATGCATGTTTTATGTCTATTTTTTCGTGACTTGTTTCATATGTAATATTTACATCCTTAGAGAAATATAATTGATTTTGATTTGATCTTCGAATGCAACTAAAAATAAGTAATTTCCGTTGCTCTACACTAGGCCTGATTTTATTAATTGTTCTGAATGAACTGTGGTCATCCCAATTAAATTCCGAAATTGCAAAATTATTGCTCGGGGCATTCGGCCGCTTTGGCAACTGAGGCAGTAGGTGGGTAGCCGAGTGCTTAGTTATTGAACGAATGGGAAATCTTTGGTTACTGACCGGACGGTTAAATTAAAAATACGAATTTAGAATTATGTCCATAACAAAATTGATACGTATAAAGACGAGTAAGTTACAAAAACCGAAAACCTAATGTGGGAGTATAATACGATTAGATTTAACAATTGTCTTAATTGATAACAATTATGTAATGCAAGTTGGGTATTGAGGCGAATATAAGACGAGGTTTTCGTTCCTGAAATATCATTAAAAAATAAGACTCAACTTATATTCCGACCATTTAATTGTCCAGTATTTTCATGCCAGATTATTCACAAAATAAGGTTTATTCTGATTCGACTACCTAAGTTCCTTTACTGAAGTTCTTCCTGGCTATGCGCTTTATTATATTTGCCGTACAAACATCAAAAGTGCCGACAGCAGTCTCTAATGTATAATCTTTATAACGTGGTTATAAGACGTAAATTTAGTTTGGTCTATGTTTGCACAATTCAATTTTTTTCATTTAGTTTTGTGGTAGGATTAATTCAAAGTAGTTTGCAAGGTAGGATCAGATCAATTCAAATTTGTACATTTAGTTTTGTCAATTAGGGTTTGTGCAACTCAATTTTGTACAACCAGTTTTATCTATGAAGCTATGCTCTACTAGCGCAACTTAATATTGTCTGTTAGTAGTATCAAATGTCGTAATTTTATTTTGTCTATTTAGTTTCGTTTGTGAGATCCAAATTTATTGCTTTAGTTTTGTCTATTAACGTTTTTGCAACTCAATTCTTGTGCATTTAGTTTTGTCTGTTAATGTAATGTGCAACTCATTTTCTGTCCATTTAGTTTTGTCTAAGGTCTGTGTAAATCAAGTTTTTCCATTTATTTCTGTATATCAACCAGAACCGAATAAAAGCTGGCCTGAAACTAAACAGTAACAAGCTTAGACAAGCTTAAACAAGCTTTCTGACAGGACTATTGACGGGATACTGCAGACTTAAAGAAAGCACCTCAAGGCCCTAGACCTAGAGGAAGATGACAGATATGCTCAAAGATATGTAACATGTGACAGGTGCAGATTCTGCGGCTCAGCAGAGGAAACCTCCATGCATCTGCTCAAAGACAACGGAGCACTGCTCCGCAAGAGACAAATGTATCTTGGGGCCCACTGCTGCAACCCAGAGCAGTTGCAGTGCTTGGACCCCACCTAGATCCTGATATTCCTAAAGGAATCAGGACTAGAGGAGGCACACTAGATGGGTAAGTATACCACAGATTATAGGAAGAGGGTGTGGTACAATAGATCTATGAAGGTCGCAGCACAAGTCAGCACCGAAATCAACAATCTACAATCTAGGGGTGTTTGTATATTAAAGTTTACGTAATTCAATATTGTCTATTTACGTTTATCTATTAAGCTTTGTATAACTCACTTTTGTCTATACAGCTTTGACTATAGGTTTGTGTAACCAAATTTTTTATATTTTGTCTAGTCTATGAAGGTTTGCATAACTCTGTAAACACTTATATACAATAAGTTTTGTCTAGCCTAAGTGTTTGACAATATCTTGGTAATAAATATTTTAATTATTTACTTATATATTGAGCTTTATATATGATATATATTTGTTTTGGATCTTGTCAGGCTATAAAAACCATTAGAAATATTGCAGTACAAATTGTCGAGCACAATAAATAAAATGAACCTAGTTATTGTACTCACATTGCCAGAAGAACCGGGACAATGAAAAACTACTTGTTACAAGGTAAAATGAAAGATCTCGAGAAAGATCGCAAACTTGATGGTCAGATTAAATAAAAACTTTTAAAAATAGGAAATTAATTTTCTAGAAAATTTTGCTTTTTCCCAATTGTCGTTTGGACAGAAAATTCTGATACCATAAAAAAAAGCCATTTTTTATCCTGAGCAGAAAAACAGAAAAACTCTAGCCCTTACTGAGTTTGAACTGGAAAATTTGCAATTTTTGAAAAATTTTGTTTTGGGAAAGTGGTGAAGCGCCATTACTATTTTTATAAATATAGATTCATATGCAAATAATATTTTAATTATGAAAACACTGGCTGTACAGGTGCCCGCTCTCATGGATTGTTTGGTTGTACCGAAGCCTCAAGATATGGTACCACCCGTATTGTTCCGTGATTTATTTAAATACGAACTTATTTTCTTATTGCAACGCTGTCCAACTTCTCATAGCCAGCGGGCCATTTTTTCTTTAGCAAATATTTCGCGGGCCGAAAAGGATAGGTAAATGAAAAGTCAGTTCATGTCAACTCAAAAGTTGATTAAATTTTATTTATACGAAAAAGTCAAATATAATAATATTTTTACGACAATAAAATTTATATTTTTGCACCATAAATATTGCGTTATATTTATTGTTAAAATGAAATATCATCATGAAATTTTAATTTTATATATTTCATGTCAGAGAATGCACGATCGCATAGATCAGTACATCCGAATATAGAAATGATTTGAAGTCCAACATCTCTCATTTTTGATATTTTTCTCTATCCAAATGTTTGAACACTTGTATTACAGTTGCTGCACTAGATGCAATGAATGGGTCAGCCTGGAGGTCGCATAATTCCATTTGATATATAGGTTCAACGGAGGTAATATCGATATTGAATAGATCACTAAATAAATTAGTACTCATCTTTAAATTATCAAATTGAGAAAATCTATTAAAATCCTAAATAAGCATATGTAATTAAAAAAATGTTAAAATTCACTTCTATGTTACAGGCGTTCATTTCTTCATACATCTCTTTGCAACATTCAAAATGAAATAAATTATTTTCCTGCATATTTAACTTTAAAATTTAACCACAATTTTAATTTACATCTGAATCCTGTTATATGTTTATACACACATCTTGATCTTTTCCTTGCAAGCATTTATTCAAAATATTTAAATAATTTGTAAAGCATGTTTGGAAAGCAAGTGAACAAAGAAAAATTTTATCACTTAAATTTGCTGTCAAATCTTCATCGATGCCAACTTCCATTAAAAAATGATGAACTTCTTTTCGAAGTGTACAAAAATGCATATGTAAAAGCAAATCACCATACTTGCAGTTCCTTGTTCGTCTTGCAGTTCGTCCAAAAAAGTTTTAAATTTTCGATGTGTAAGAGAACGATTTTCGCCACGAATTCAATTTGTTATTTTGCAAACCTTGCCCATTACGTCTTTTAGTTTTATTGTTAGTGAAAGACCACATAATGCCTCCTGATGCACAATACAATGGAACATTCGACAATTTATTCCTTCTTTTTGTAAGATTCCTGCGAGCCCAATATTTTTTCCGTCATAGCTCTGGTGCCGTCAGGCAATAGCGGTTCATTTGTCAAATCCGCCATACGGAGCTATTGCACATTTTAATTCGTTATAAATATCTTCATCTTCACCTTTTGCTGTTCCGTGTAATGATCGTAATTTTAAAAGTTGTTCTGAATAATCATAGTTTTCATTTACCGTTCTTATAAAAATAACCATTTGACTTGTGTCGGAAATGTCTGTACTTTCGTCCAATGGTACGGAAAAATAGCAGCAATTTATTGATTTTGTAATTTATTAATGACATGTATACTGATCTCGTTTATACGTCGGCTTACAGGTGGATGAGAAAGAGAAACTGTTTGAAATTTTGTTGCCATTTCGTTATTATTAAAAGCTTGATCCATTTTTATGGCACATTTTTTTATTAATTTTCCACCCGAAAAAGGCTTTTTTGCTTTTGCAATTTCTAAGGAAACTTCAACGATGCACTGATGCTTCTTGAGAATTTGTTACTTGGGCAAAATAATTCGTTTGATAGTTCTGCTGTTTTTAAATTTTTTTACTAATGCTATTCTCGAGTCCCGTGCAAGATAATACTTTTTTTCATACAATGATTGGTAATGGGGCTTTAAGTTGTATTCTTTGCACAGAGCTACAGTCTGTGAACATTCCAAACACTGTGGCTTGCCCTTGTTGAGAATAAATAAATAATCAATCTTCCATCCTTCTTGAAATTCTCGATTTACAGTATCAATCTTTCTTTTCTTAGACGCACATAATTATGGAACATAATTACATAATTAAGGATTGTTTCATTTAACAAATAAATATGAAAATCAGTTAATTGTGTTTTATTGCATATCACAGAATGGCAAATAACCCACGGTAGATGTAAACATAAAAGTACGTTAACTACTCTTGGACAAGATAAGCGGCTCTCGGCAACAATGGTACCTTAAAAACCACATTAGGAGGTTCAAGAAATCAAATTTTCTTTTTATAGCTTAACTATCTTTATAGCTTAATCGTTAGCTTAACTATCCAAGAATACGCTGGCAAAATTTCAAATCGAAATTCGCATTCGTTTAGATTTTATGAGCATAGAACAAAGAACCGAGGGCACATCGGGTACAGGCTACAGGACGAACAGTGATCGTAAACGCTTCAAAATCGGAAAGAAAATTAAAGAAGCGTGTGGTACCCCAAGGCTCTCTAATGGGACAAACTCTATATCTGTTAATGATCTAGCGCAAACAAAGAATGTTCAATGCAATTATATTTTGTACGCTGACGTTACCAACATTTTAATATCTAACTGTCTGGGTTAGATATTAAAATGTTGGTACACGAGTTAATTAAAAGTAGCAAAATTAAAATCGGAAACGTTGATGTTGATGTACACATCTTTAAGGGGGGAAACCACCTTAGGAGGTTCAAAAAATCAGATTTTTTTATTGCATAAATCGTTAGCTTAACTATCCAAGAATACGCTATCAAAATTTCAAATCGAAATTCACATTCGTTTACATTTTATGAGCATAGAATCGAGCGGAGCTCGAGCTGAGCATTACCTCGATTATCTCGAAATGACTTTTTTCACATTTGCGTGCAATCTAACTCAAAAAGTTTACAACCGATCACTATGAAAATTGATAGTATGATTCTTTATAAAATATCGAATTATATGAACCAACTTGTGAGATAATATAATAATTTTAAGGGTACTTTTCCTTGCATAATTAGAGAAAAAAATCGTGAAAATCGAAGAAAAATTGTTATTTTTGGCTGAAATTATTCAAAAAAATTCACAAAAATTGTTCGAAATTTGAATGAAATTATGTCGAAATTTGATTAAATTCTAGTTATTTTTACCCTCCCAAAAAGAATCCTAAAAAATCTGTACTCCTAATGTTGTTTCTCCCCTTAATGCAGCCGCGGCTACAATCCCCACCGCTTTTTCTGCCACCATGTAAACTCGAGACGGACAAGAATGGACAATGCGCAAAGAAGAAACGCGCCATAAAACTATAATATGACCATATATGATCATAAAACAGTAGGTTTATATGTATATATCTGTAAAACAACCATATTTATTCATTTATTATCATTATTTTATTAGCATTAGCATTTTTATAATTCTTATTGTAGACGGTTGAATTATAACTATGATCTAAAAATCTCACATATTTTTATATTTAAAATGTATACAGATACAGTCGAACTTCCATAACTCGAGCTTCTGTAACTCCAATTTTTCTATGACTCACATATTTTTACCAATTCATACATACGCTTAGATGGCATTTTACATATAAATTAACTTCCATAACTCGAATTTTCCTTAGCTCGATTTTTTCATATATATATATATATATATATATATATATATATATATATATATATATATATATATATATATAAATTAGTTTTGTTACTGTAACTGTAACTATTAGTTTTTTGGATCTGTGTCATTTAATTCGGCTTCAATAACTGAATTGTTTACATGCTTGATTTGATAATTTTTTTCTCTTTATTGTCCTCATTTGTTTTGAACCAATATACTGATTCAGCATAGTAACGAGTGCCCTTATTTAGTTTTTCACAAGTTTTGCAAGGTTTCTTTTCTTCATTTCTTTCTTTACTTCTTTCTTCTTTACTAAAGTTTTTTTCAAAAAAACTTTTTTTACTTACCATGTGTTCATATTTGCTTATTTCATTAAATAAATCCACAGTGTCTTTTAATGCCTCTCTATCAATTTTATTAAGTATAAACTCTGGTAAACCAGCTGCAGTAAGATCTACCAACGTACCTGAATCAATTGATCTTCTCATATCTAATAAAAGTTTTTCTTTTCTTATTGCGTAGTCCAACAATGAACCATCCTTGAATTTGTATAATAGTGCATAAGTGACTGGATTCCAACCTTTGTTTACAAATGTTTCACAAAACTTGTTTTTCCAAATTGTCCATTTTGAATCTTTTGTTAATTTTATAATCATAGAGCTGTACCAATCTAAGCAAGGTTTATCCATGAACAATATGAGAATATCAATTTTTTGTTCATCCTCCTTTACATCAAAGCGTGTACATTCTTTTTCAAAAATATCTATCCATTGATCTGCATTAGTATTCTTGCTTGTAAATTTCCCAATCACAAATTTCTCCGATATTTTCTTCAGGTTTTGCTCTCCTCTTACCTGTGTATTTTCAACTAATTTTCCAGGATTTTCAAAGTATTTTTATCATCTAAATCAGAGGTAGCAGCAGGTTTATCTGTAATTTCTTCTAAAATTTGGTCTGCAAACTTCATATTACCGTAGTCATCCATGTAAACTTTCTTTAGTTCCTCTGTCAATCCTATCCAAACTTTTCTAAATTGGAGTCTCTTTTGTAAGCTGTTTTTCACCAAATTGTAGACGGTTGTTTCCACCACCTCCTTGTGATGATTTATTTGTTGAAATTCATCTGGTATTGCAAATGTTGTATTATCCTCGGTGGTAATTGACGTTATGACCATCACATTTGATCTTCCACCATCACCCGATGGTTTAATCATAAATTCAAAACGCAACCTCTCCATTCTATTTATTTATATATTTAATATATCTCAAAAACAAAATTGTCGTTTTATAAGATATTATTTTTATTGTTCTTGGGAATTAGGTAACAAAAGCAATGTTGTGTTGCTCTAAAAATAAAGATTTAATATAAATATTATTATCTACATTATATACACTATATATCACACCTAAAAATTAAGAAACGACAATTACGTTTATTCCTTAATTCCCCCTATCTTCAATACTATCTATTATAATTATTATACACTATAAATACTATTATTATAACTCATGAAACTAAACATTTTTCTTAACATGTGTTTTCTGAACTTAACCTTAAAAAACCTTTACCCGTCCAGCGCGGTAAAATATAAAACCAAAACTAACAAAATACTTTACATATATATATATATATATATATATATATATATATATATATATATATATATATATATATATATATATATATATATATATATATATATATATATATATATATATATATATATATATATGTTGTATTTGAGGTTTTCGCGGAAAGATACCTGTGTTGTATTGTTTTCTCGGGGATTCCGCGTGGATGCTGAGGGTTGGTTCTGAAATGAACCGGATTCTCGACGTTTCGGCGAACTAACATTCGCCATTCTCAAGAGATATGTGAGAATATATATCTCTTGAGAATGGCGAATGTTAGTTCGACGAAACGTCGAGAATCCGGTTCTTTTCAGAACCAACCCTCAGCATCAACGCGGAATCCCCGAGAAAACAATACAACACACACACATATATATATATATATATATATATATATATATATATATATATATATATATATATATATATATATATATATATATATATATATATATATATATATATATATAATAGAAAAAGATCTGTGAATTCTGGATAATATCTAAGTGTCATACACCACGGTGTCTATGGACGAATTTTCATCTGGAAAATCGCGGGATTCAACATTCATCTCCTGTTTAAAGAAACCCAGCTGGCTTAACCACGTGGTGGAACCTTCGAACTCTGCAGATCCAGGTATACACCGGATTGTTGAAGTGGTGAGTGGGTCCTTTGTACACTGGTGTTTTGATTTTCAGCGTAGAATTTTAAAATATTTTTTTCCCATAATCGTAAGCAAGTACACATGGTAATGGCTATTTAAACACCACACCAAAAAGCTGCTCATAAAGCAATTCCAATTTCTCTGGAAAAAATCTCTTTGTATGTTTCTTATTTTGTAATTTTCACAAATATATCTACGGCAATGTTCTTTTTTGTAATCGGGACATTTCAAAAAGAAAAAAAAATCCATTTAACGTTTACAAAGGCCATAATGTTAAATTGAAAATCTCTCAATCAATGTAATCCTGAACCTTATGTTCTTGAAAAGTCATTGCGCCGCGACGAAACCAACAAAATCGCAAGACGTGATGGAAAAAATAAATAATATGGGTAGCTTTTTCCATTAGCTATTTCATATTTATTGTTAATTTCTTTACATAAAATAAAACAACATGTAATATATGATATATGACTTCGTTTTTATATTAACTTTTGTATTAATTAAAGTTAATACAAAGCTCATTGCTGGGAATAATTGATACTGGGAGTACTAGATTTCATTTTTTCTAATTCTGCATTTAAATTCCTTTCTAAGAAGTGTTTCTAAGAAGAATAACATCTAAATCTAAGAAGAATGGCATTAAAGGAAACGATATTATTATATTTTTCATGAAAATGTTCAAACAAAACATTTTCATCATAACATAATTAGAATTAAACTTAAATCTTGATAAAACAAATTTTATGTTTTCGTTAAAATAAATTGTATTTTTATAAATATACACTTTTTATAAAGTAAACTATAGTGTACTTAATGTGTATTATGTAGTACCAATTTAAATAAATAAATGTGAAATGCAATACAGTAATAACTCTGTATAGCGATACCTCGCTATATTTGATTCAGTATATCTTATCGCACTGAGTCGCACTTCCACTCCAGTTATAGTTGTGTTCCTTCCACCGAAGACAACATATATCATTCAACCCATGGATCAGGGCGTTGTATCAGCAATTAAAGCTCAATTTCTCCGGCACACTTTCTACAAGTCAATGCAGTCGACAGCTGCATTAAGTTGTAGAAGGTGTGTGTATTTGTTTACACAAGTTTACATAGGTAGCTTATGTGGTCAGTACTCCGTCTGTTGGACACTATGCTGGCAGTCTATTACTAATTACTAATCTTTGTAGCTATGTTTTAATTTTATTTGTCTAGATTACTATTTCCTTAGTTCTATCCTCTTGTTGCATTTTATAATTATTTTTTCGGGAGATCGTTCCCATTAGCACAGAGGTGATTGTTTTAGTCCGAATCGGTGGAGGTAAGCCTGAAAGTTACCATGCCCTGTAATGAGCTGCACTGCATGGTATGACAGGCTGGTGACCATATCAATCCATTTGCTGATGGTCTGCTCCGGCACTTTATTGAAGTATATGCTGATGTCTTCATTCCCAGAGGCTTCTTTAGCCAGGCTGTCCGCTTTTTCGTTGCCCAAAAGACCAGCATACGCCTAGACCCAACGCAGTTGCAGTTTAACTTTGCCGGATACTTCCATGAGTAGCAGCCATGTGTCAACTAGTAATTATGTAGGAGAACTCATTTATCACAGAGCATCGAGGGCGGATCAACTTCCTCCATATCAGAAGTTCTTTGCCAAATGTATTGAAGGGCTGGGTTAATTGCAACTACTTCTGCCTGAAAAATAGAGCAATATTCTACTAATTTGAAGGTTTCGTAGTGTACCACCTCGACGTAACGATACACGACAAAAGCTGCTCCTACGCCCGATTCAGCTTTTGAGCCATCTGTGTAAAGTGTGAAGCGATGTGTGTTGTCGGTTGTGAAGTGGTATGTTATCGAATTAATTGTCGCGGGGTGACTTATTTACTCTAGATGTTGTTTCTTTTCCATAAGTTCAGGGATTACGTCCAGTCCAGCAAATTCTCTAAATTTCGTTTCGTCCATTACTCTGCTATTTAGGTACTGCGATACTTCTTTGAGGCGTAGGTTGGTTAGGAGAAGTCCCGATATGACGCAGGCGGCCTCGGTTGGCACAGTTCGGTAGGCTTTGGCGACTCGTAGGGTGCAGAGTCGCTGCGTCCCCAGCAACTTTGCTCTTTCTCGTACGCCGCAGGACTTATACCAAATCGAGGCGCCGTATGATATGCCTGGTTCAATTGCGCCCCAGTAAATTTGTTTTTAATCTTTTCTTGCGACTAGCCCCAATCTTGAACCATACTATTTGGCCTTACCACAAGCGATTTCAATGTGCCGTTTAAATCATCTGTGACCCCTAAATATTTAATGATGTACATTTTATCTTTTCGCCTGCTAACGTGAAGACGTCTACGTTGTCTAGGGTTTTTGCCATAGAAAATGGCTTCCGTCTTAGAGTTGTTGAAATTTAGCTTACAATCTATGGCCCATCCTCGCAAAATTTCCAGCATCTGATTTGTGATATTTTTTAAGCCAGTAATGGTCTCACTCGACGTAAGAAGGATAGCGTCGTCAGCATAGGAAATAATTTTGGTGCCCCTTCTGGGAGATCCCTATCGAAGATGGACTCATATAATAATTTCCAGTAAGTGGGTCCTGAACGTGAGCCTTGTGGACATCCTTTCTTGACTTCTCTCTCTATATGAATGCCAGGCTCGGATATTATAGCTTAGCGATTTTTTAAAATAGTGAGTTCTTTTCGTACCTTTGTCAATTCAGACGTCCACCATGGAATAGAATTTTTAAAAAGTTTTCGTGGGGAATTGATTGGGAACTGTTTTGATCAGAACGTTGTTAAAGGCATCAGCAAAGGTGGATATGTCTTGAGGTGTATGGCACTAGTCTATGTTTGGCGAAATATCATTTATGTATTTGAGAACTGTATCATTGAAATGGTTCCAGTCCGCCTTTTTAGTGCAGTAGCTACGGAGACTTTCGGGTATATTATCCTCTAACCCTATTGACCAGCAGATATATTTATGGTCTGACGTAATAATTTCTTTCAAAAGGTGCCAATCATCAATCTTCCTGCTCAACTGATTGCTTACGAGGGTGAGGTTTATATGGCTTGATCCACTATGTCCGCAGAAAGTAGGTTCGGTTCCGGTATTAAGAATTTGTAGGTGGAGATCTGAAAAAACTGTCACCATCTTTCTCCCGCGGTAATCGTTTCTTCTATTGCACCAGCTGAATGATTTGGAGTTAATATCCCCAGCAATAAGTACTTAAGCTTTGGAGGTTAATTCACTATTAACATTTTTGAAGGTGTGAAGGTCATCTTCAAACTTAAGCTTAGTATCAGGAGGCATATAAACGGACACAGCGAAGAAATTAGAGTTAACGCAGATTAATTGCACGACTGTGAGTATATTAGAACTATGTTTGGCCATAAATAAAACACTTTCATCCATAATTAAAACATCCGAGGGTCTGTGATGATAATAGGGGTTAAAAAACCGCAAAAATAAACATGGCAACGTCGAGTTAGTTTCGTTCGCATCTACTATCTGTCATCTTGACAATGTCAAAAAACCAACGTAGACAACGTAAAAGCCTAATTTTTGCTTTCGGATCTTAGTTAAAGAGTGCCAAAGACGATTTTTAACAGTTACACCAGGTAAAAAGTACACAACACTTTCAACACAAGTTTCAAAACAATCCCGTATTCTTTACCTAACCCGAGTGCACGTGAAAACGTCTATACGTCATTTTTTGAAACGAATGTGTCAACGAATGTGACATAAAATGCAGTGGACAGTCAGCAAGTGTGAATAAAAGAATTCTGAAAGAGTTAAAACATAATAAATGCTATCTACAATATACAACGTAGAAGAAAGTAGGACTCAATTTATAAGAAGAAAGGGAACTTGCTAATGACTTCCAGAATGAACTTTCTGAAATTACACACCAATTATATTTCAATGAAGTTGACGAGGATGATATTCAGACATTACTACAGGGTGATCAACGTCAATCCACTAACAAATGAAGAATTGCAATGACAATTGATGACAATTGAAGAGAAAGAAGAGTCGCAGGTTAAAGATTTAACAAGAAAAATATTATACGATTGCCGGAGTTAGGTGTCTTATTCGATAGATATATTAAATCTCTCTCTCACTCTGTAGCTTACAACCCGGTGTGGGTCTTCGCCGAAATTACAATTTGCCTCCACTTGCTGCGGTCCATCATAAGTTCATCTGCTCATTGGACAAGTCCGCTGCAATATTATCTTTCCACCGCATCCTTGGCCTTCCCAGTGGCCGCTTTCCAACCGGGGTCTCTTCCCACAGCAGTTTTACGACAGGTTGGTCTTGTCTCTTCATATGTCTGGCCCATCTCAATCTTTCTGCCTTTATTATTTTTACTATATCTGGTTGGTTATATAGTTCTTGCACTTCCCTGTTAGTTCTAATTTTGTATTGTTGTGTGGCGTTGTCCTTGATTGGTCCATATATCCTTCTAGGAATTCTTCGTTCTTCGATTTTTAGTCGGTTCTCATTTTGTTTTGACATCGTCCATGTTTCACATGCATAAGTCTTATAATTGCATGATACATTGTTACTTTCGTATGGCGGGTTACATTTTTCGATTTCATTATTCTTTGTAGTGCAAAACAGCAGTGATTAGCTCCCCGAATTCCGTTGTTAATCTCTTGTGTTATATTGTTATCTGAGGTGATTGTAGCTCCCAAATATTTAAACCCATGGATCCTTTCAAAATTATAGTGGTCCATTGTCACATTTTGTGCTATCCTGTCTCTTCGTTCTGTTCTTGTTGTAGTCATGTATTTTGTTTTATCTTCGTTTATTTGTAGGCCAACCTTCTTTTCAGCATTTTCCAGTTGATCTTACGAGATGAACGAGATCTTACTGAACGTTGATAGTTGTATTTCCTACTATATCTAAATCATCAGCGAAAGCTACTACAATGCGCGGACCCTGATTTCCAAATAGGCGTGTTTCTATGTTTGTCCTTCGTACGGTGCCTTCCAAGGCGATGTTAAAGAGGAGTGGAGATAACGCATCTCTTTGTTTGAGACCACCGTTGATTGATAAGATGGAGGACAATTTTCCTTCAAGTCCTACTTCACTTGTAGATTCCTCTACACAAGCTTTTGTGAGATGATCAATTTTTTCGGTATGCCCAGCTCTGCCATGGTATTCCACAATTCCACTCTTAGGATGCTGTCATACGCTTGCTTAAAATATATAAAAGGCTGATGCAATGTTTTGTTGTATTCCCAACACTTCTCCATCATCTGTCTTATAGTAAAAATCTGGTCTACTGTTGATCGATTCTTTCTGAATCCACAAGGGTAATCTCCTGTTTAGTACTCTACACATGCAGTCTGTCGCTCTAATAGAATTAGAGAGAATACTTTATATCAGCGCTGTCCAGCTGGCGGCCCGCCAAGCTTTTTTGTACGGCCCGTGAGTTATAGTAAACTTCAAATTTTAAATAAATATACTCGAACTTCCCTAAGTCGAATTGCCATAGTTCATGAAAAAAAATTCGAGTTATAGAATATTGGAGTTATTGAAATACATAAATATTAAATGAGTAAAATACACTATACACAATTTATTCAAAGTAAATACACATGTATATATTTATAAACAACAAAGAAATATGTATAGATTATTAATAAGATGTTATATAATTATAATTATTTAAAAATAATTTTAATTAATATATTATTTTTTGAAAAAGTTAAATTTTGTTTGGGTAATTTTTAATTGTTTTCTATAATATATAGCACCTTGTAGGTGATCTTCTATTATATCGTCTGTTTTTGGATTACCGATTCTCGGGAGAATAATATCCTGTCGTAATCTTCCTAAAGCCCACCCGCTGGTAAATTCTTAGTTTTGCTTTATTCGAGTTTTTGGTGATCATAAAATAAAATGTTTGGTAAACTGCCCGAAGATTACACTGTCGACGGTTTGTAGTAGGCAATATACGGCATCATAAAATTTGGAAAATACGCGGCAGTTAAAAAATTGGCGTTATAGAGATTAATTTGTATGTAAAATTTTACCATTGTACAAATTTTTACTACGAGTTATGGAAAAATTCGAGCTAAGGAAAATTCGAGTTATGGAAGTTAATTTATATGTGAAATGCCATCTAAACGTATGAATTTGTAAAAATATTCGAGTTTCGATTCGAGAGAAAAATTGGAGTTACAGAAGTTCGAGTTATGGAAGTTCGACTGTATCTGTATACATTTAAAATATAAAAATATATGAGATTTTTAGATAATAGTTATAATTCAAACGTCTACAATTATACAAATGCTAATGATGAATAAATATGGTGGTTTTACAAATATATACATATAAACCTTCAGTTTTATGATCATATATGGTCATATGATGGTTTTATAGCGCTTTTCTTCTTTGCGCATTGTCCATTCTTGTCCGTCTCGAGTTTACATGGTGGCAGAAAAAGCGCTGGGGATTGTAACCGCGGCTGCATCAAGGGGAGAAACCACATTTGGAGTACAGATTTTTTGGGATTCTTTTTGGGAGGGTAAAAATAACTAGAGTTTAATCAAATTTTGACATCATTTCATTTATATTTCGAACAATTTTTGTGAATTTTTTTGAATAATTTCAGCCAAAAATAACAAAGTTACGGTAAATAACATGTTGACGTCCGCCGAAGGTTGTAAGTATAGTTTTCCAATTTCCAGTGTAGCTATTCCGATTTTCATGTGAAATTTATTTTCTATTGTGAAAATGTGAAAATTATTTTCTAAGATTATGAACCTCAATGCAGGCGAAAAAGAATGAAAATTAAAAATTTTGTAGGTGTTTGAACAATTTTTCTTCGATTTCCACGATTTTTTTCTCTAATTATGCAAGGAAAAATACCCTTAAAATTATTATATTATTATATTATCTCACAAGTTGGTTCATATAATTCGATATTTTATAAAGAATCATACTATCAATTTTCAAAATGATCGGTTCTAAACTTTTTGAGTTAGATTGCACGCAAATGTGAAAAAAGTCATTTCGAGATAATCGAGGTAATGCTCAGCTAGAGCTCCGCTCGATTCTATGCTCATAAAATCTAAACGAATGTAAATTTCGATTTGAAATTTTGACAGCGTATTCTTGGATAGTGAAGCTATCGATTTATGCAATAAAAAAAAATCTGATGTTTTGAACCTCCTAAGGTGGTTTCCCCCCTTAAAGATGTGTACATCATCATCAACGTTTCCGATTTTAATTTTGCTACATTTAATTAACTCGTGTATGTCTGGGTTAGATATTAAAATGTTGGTAACGTCAGCGTACAAAATATAATTGCATTGAATATTCTTTGTTTGCGCCAGATCATTAACAGATATAGAGTTTGTCCCATTAGAGAGCCTTGGGGTACCACACGCTTCTTTAATTTTCTTTCCGATTTTGAACCGTTTACGATCACTGTTCGTCCTGTAGCCTGTACCCGATGTGCACTCGGTTCTATGTTCTACGCTCATAAAATCTAAACGAATGCGAATTTCGATTTGAAATTTTGACAGCGTATTCTTGGATAGTTAAGCTAACGATTTATGCTATAAAAAGAAAATTTGATTTTTTGAACCTCCTAATGTGGTTTCCCCCCTTAAGGTACCACTGTTGGCGAGAGCCGCTTATCTTGTCCAAGAGTAGTTAACGCACTTTTATGTTTACATCTACCGTGGGTTATTTGCCATTCTGTGATATGCAATAAAACACAATTAACTGATTTTCATATTTATTTGTTAATTGAAACAATCCTTAATTATGTAATTATGTTCCTTAATTATGTGCGTCTAAGAAAAGAAAGATTGATACTGAAAATCGAGAATTTCAAGAAGGATGGTAGATTGATTATTTATTTATTCTCAACAAGGGCAAGCCACAGTGTTTGGAATTTTCACAGACTGTAGCTCTGTGCAAAGAATACAACTTAAAGCGCCATTACCAATCATTGTATGAAAAAAAGTATTATAGTGCACGGGACTCGAGAATAGCATTAGTAAAAAAATTTAAAAAACAGCAGAACTATCAATGGAATTATTTTGCCCAAGTAACAAATTCTCAAGAAGCATCAGTGCATCGTTGAAGTTTGCTTAGAAATTGCAAAACCAAAAAAGCCTTTCGGGTGGAAAATTAATTAAAAAATGTGCCATAAAAATGGATCAAGCGTTTAATAATAACGAAATGGCAACAAAATTTCAAACAGTTTTTCTTTCTCATCCACCTGTAAGCCGACGTATAAACGAGATCAGTATACATGTCATTAATAAATTACAAAATCAATAATTGCTGCTATTTTTCCGTACCATTGGACGAAAGTACAGACATATCCGACACAAGTCAAATGGTTATTTTTATAAGAACGGTAAATGAAAACTATGATTATTCAGAACAACTTTTAAAATTACGATCATTACACGGAACAGCAAAAAGTGAAGATGAAGATATTTATAACGAATTAAAATGTGCAATAGCTCCGTATGGCGGATTTGACAAATGAACCGCTATTGCCTGACGGCACCAGAGCTATGACGGAAAAAATATTGGGCTCGCAGGAATCTTACAAAAAGAAGGAATAAATTGTCGAATGTTTCATTGTATTGTGCATCAGGAGGCATTATGTGGTCTTTCACTAACAATAAAACTAAAAGACGTAATGGGCAAGGTTTGCCAAATAACAAATTGAATTCGTGGCGGAAATCATTCTCTTACACATCGAAAATTTAAAACTTTTTTGGACGAACTGCAAGGTGAGTATGGTGATTTGCTTTTACATATGCATTTTTGTACACTTCATTAATTTTTTAACGGAAGTTGGCATCGATGAAGATTTGACAGCAAATTTAAGTGATAAAATATACTTTTCAAAACATACTTTTCAAATTATTTAAATATTTTGAATAAATGCTTGCAAGGAAAAGATGAAGATGTGTGTATAAACATGTAACAGGATTCAGATGTAAATTAAAATTGTGGTTAAATTTTAAAGTTAAATATGCAGGAAAATAATTTATTTCATTTTGAATGTTGCAAAGAGATGTATGAAGAAATTAACGCCTGCAACATAGAAGTGAATTTTAACATTTTTTTAATTAGATATGCTTATTTAGGATTTTAATAGATTTTCTCAATTTGATGATTTAAAGATGAGTACTAATTTATTTAGTGATCTATTCAATATCGATATTACCTCCGTTTAACCTATATATCAAATGGAATTGTGCGACCTTCAGGCTGACCCATTCATTGCATGTAGTGCAGCAACTGTAATACAAGTGTTCAAACATTTGGATAAAGAAAAATATCCAAAAATGAGAGATGTTGGACTTCAAATCATTTCTATATTCGGATGTACTGATCTATGCGAGCGGGCATTCTCTGACATGAAATATATAAAATTAATATTTCATGATGATATTTCATTTTAACAATAAATATAACGCAATATTTATGGTGCAAAAATATAAATTTTATTGTCGAAAAAATATTATCTTTAGACTTTTTCGTATAAATAAAATTTAATCAACTTTTGAGTTGACATGAACTGACTTTTCATTTACCTATCCTTTTCGGCCCGCGAAATATTTGATAAAGAAAAAATGGCCCGCTGGCTAAGAGAAGTTGGACAGCGCTGCTTTATATCCTGTGTTAATAAGGGATATACCTCTATAGTTTGCGCATCATATTTTATCGCCCTTTTTATGAATGGGTATTACTTTCTTTCCAAGGGGTTGATATTTGTTCTTCTTTCTATATCTGACAGCTGAGTTGATAGAAAGCGAGTTACAAAATTTCTCCTCCATGTTTCAGACATTCTGCCGATATAGTATCGTTTCCTGGGGCTTTGTTGTTTTTTAGTTTGTGAATAGCTCGTGATACCTCTTCCATTGTAGGTTCTTCCACTAAGGGTTCGGCCGTAAGATATGTATACTCACGTTTGCCTTCATCAGCAATTCATTCAGCAATTCATCAAAGTATCTTCTCCAGGTCTCTATCACTTCGGCTTCACTTGTAATAATGTTACCTTCGTTATTCTTTATGACAGTTCCAACTCTGGGTCTAAATCCTTTTTTTATGTTCTTTACCTCTCCGAAGAAATGTATGGTTCTGTTGTTCGTTCTATTTGACTCTAGTTCTTCAAGAATATTTTCCGCCTTTTTTGGCTATTATTGTCTTTCTTGTTTTTTTCTGAACTCATTGTATTTCTGGGTATTTTGTTCATTTGGATATTGCACCATTCGTTGTCGAGCTTGGCTTCTTTGCTTTAAGGCTATTTCGCATTCGTCATCGCAACAAGTTCTTCTTTTTTTCTCCTACGATGTTCTGGATACTATTTATGATTGTATTTTTCATTATTTCCCACATTGCGTCGGCATTATTTTGATATGTTATGGCTTTCAGTGTATTCTTCAGAGATGCTTGATATTTAATGACTTTTTTGTGTCTTTGAACTTCTCGGTGTTCCACCTCGGAAACTTTTCCGGCCGGTTGTTCTTCTGCTTAGAGATTCTTTCTTTAAATTTAGCTCTAACCAAAAAATGGTCGCTGTTTGCATCCAGTACCACGTCTGGTAATACTACTAATACGTCTTGCATTTATTATAACATGCTCGATCTGATTTCTCGTTACTCCGTCATTTGAGACCCAGGTCTGTTTATGTATGTTTTTATGATCAAATATCGTTGATTGAATGAGAAGATTATTTGATGTTGCGAAATCTATTAGTCTAAGTCCGTTATCATTGCAGTGTTCATGTAGACTATGTTTACCGATGTTGGATTTGAATGCATCTTCTCTTCTTACCTTAGCATTAAAATCTCCCATAAGAACTGTCGCGTCATGTTTAGGCAACATTGCCAGAAACGTCTCCAGCCGGTCATAAAAGACATCCTTAGTTAACTCATCCTTCTATTCTGTTGGTGCATGTACAGATATCAACGAAATGTTGTGGAGTTTTCCTCTAAGCCTTATGTAGAAAATTCATTCATTCACTGATATTTTAAATGCTTAGTATTACATTCGTTAACATGTTACAAAGAGCTATTAAGAAAAAAGAAGAGACAAGTAACGCAAGCGATCTTGTCAAAAAATTAAAATAAAATTTTGCAATACATACAAGCATACTAATTTTGTACTTTAATCATTACATGAATTACTATTAATTAACCCTTTCACTGCCACAACCTATCGCAGATTTAGTTTTTATCAAGCGACTTCCGCACGATCTTGTGCGAAGCGTCTGTGCGGTTCAGTTTTCGCGTATGCTTATATAAACAACGTGCACTATGAGATGCGTTATGTCACTACTACTATAAAATTATTAGTATTATATTAACCCGCCACTTGTGATCTGAATTTGACTTAAATCTTTGGTGACGCCGGTCTTACGCACCGTGTTTCTCAACTTAAGATTTTCCTAATAAGCAATACTCTAACCTAATGTTACTAGGTCAAATATTAAAATACATGTTTTTTTTTTAACAATAAAACAAAGGTATTTCATAAAAAACATAACGTTTATATCTTTACACTTATCCAATTAGAACTCCTTCCAACAAATAAATATACAAAACATCCCCTCAAAAATTAGTCTTTTTTAAGGGCCACGCAGCTAGTGCATGCTGGCTCTACGTGCTGTAGACATAAATATTTCTTGCAATGGTAGCAAGTATATGCCGTTTTTTGGTTTTCTGCCATCGCTTATCCCAGGTCCCTCATCAAACTTCAAAATTTCTGCAAGTCTTTGTCTCATCAATCGAGGTAAGTTCAACTGAGAAAATCAACTGAACCCCTCGTTATTTGATCTGAGGTTCTATTAGTTCATAGCCAAATTCTCAATACAGTGACGGCGATGAAATTTTGAGTTTGAATTATTAGACGCACGTATCACCTGACTGTTTATAGTATTGACATTGAGCATGACGTATAAGAACCATAGGCCAACGCCTTGCTGCTCGGGCACAATTGTAATTCCCGCATAAACGATCGACGACATCCACTCCTTCCTTCCAGGAGGTATTTCTTTCTTGTTCTTCCTGGTTCTTCCAACTGTTGTTAGACCATTTCTGTAGGAATGCGTCAATTGAAACAAGTGAAACAAATATAGTTGTAAACAGTATTGTAAACTGGCATAATCTTTGAACAACAGCTAGGCCAGAATTTTCAAGATTGTATAAACCGTCATTTGGTTGTTTTCCAGGATAAATTTCCATACTAAATGTGTAAAACAGTTTAGCATCACAGGGAGCTTGAATCTTGATACCATAAGGATTTGGTTTATTCGGAGTGTATTGTTCAAATGCACATCTTCCATGAAAGCCTTCCAATTTTTCGTCAACTGTCACAAAAGCAGATAAGGTCTAATGCAATTTGTCTTTGCAATTTTGGGCAAATCTCTCAAATATTTTTCTGACATGGCAAATCTTGTCATGTGCTTTTCTTTGTTGCCTCGTCGGGACACCAACAAATCTCAAAACTCGTACCAAAATGTTAAACCTTTGTGCAGACATAGAAAGCCGAAAAAATGCTATCAAACCATCATCAGTTCGAAGCAACTTGTCAAACTTTGGCACTCCGGCTAATAAAATCAAACTTATAAAGCATTGCATCTCATTGACATCAGTCTACCGGGAATATGTTTCTTTGTTATATTTATGTTTGACGGTGTCAATGTATTGGTTGATACACGTGACAATAACATCTACTATGGTGCCGTCAAAGAAGTCTCTCCAAATTCGAAAGGGGATCTTCTCCGCTGTCCAAATTTTGTATTTCATCTGGAGTTTGATTTTACCATTCGCTATCACTTCCACCTTCACTGTCCGATTATGTTTGTGCTACGTATGTTTGTTCTTGTAGAAGAGCTTCGACGACCACGAATTTCACGTTCATAAGACATGCTAATCTTTATAATAAACTTACCAAAAAGTTAAAATTCAAAAATGAAACTATTTGACTTACTTAGTCTGTAAACCCGGTCTCACACACCGGGATAGCGCCAAAACTCCAAGACATGCCTCCGTGTCGCCGGCGCGGAGTGAATTAACAGTGGAGGAAATCAATTCGATGGCGGATAGCTTATTCGACTTAATCGAACCACCCGGTCTTAGAGACATACAAGTCACAAATGGCGGGTTAAACTAGCTTTATCAAAAGACAAATACAATTTTTATACTCAAATTTTTAATATTAACATTTAATACAAATTAAAAACAATTAAAACATTTAACTGATAATTAGAAATATTTTTTGTGTGATACATTTAAAAACAGGGAGTTACACATAATCCCACATCACATATTTTGCATTCATAATGAGATTCTCTTCGCTTATTATGTTTTGAGCATACAACGCATTTTCTTACGGATTTGTTGTTTCAAGACATCTAATTTCGTGTATGCGGATGGAAAATGTGTCTTATTTAGTCTTATATAGGCTGTATCTCTATCTAGAGTTCGTCTCCGAATCAAGGTTTTTGGTTCATGGTATTTCTCCAATATTTCTCGAATTAACTGTTTTTGAAAGCACTCTATTGCCATGTCTTTAATTGTTACTGCTTTATAGAGTATTTTAGCATTATATGTCGAGACATCCAGGAAATGAAAAAAACATTTCTTCTACCATTTTGTGGTTTTTCGTACAGATTCAATTGTGCTCAAAATCATGTCACATTTATCTACACTGCCCATCAAAAGATTGTAGTTAATAACACATTTGGGTTTAAGAATTTCTTGCTCTGCACTATGTAATGTTTTAAGCATCCAAACCTCTCTTCTGTCGTGCCATTTTAATGTGAGTTTATCAGAACTTTTATACGCAACTTCCCCTTTTGCCAACTTTCTAGTCAGGTTTGGTACGCCTTTTCTATTTTTCCTGCATGTTCCACAAGCACCTGTTTTGTTTCTGTGTAGGTTATAAAATAGAGCGGGGCTAGAAAACTAGTTATCAACATATAAGTTATTATGACCTTTTCCAAGATAATGGGTCCAAAAGTTTTTAAACAATACTTCCGAGTATTGGGAGTCCAATCTCTCTATTGCAGCGGGTTACGTTATATATAATAATATATACAGGCGCATCAACGCCTGTATATATTATTATAACCAGAACAAAACCCGTTTTACAATCTCATAGAACAAATGATTTTATTCCAAATCTATTTCGTTTTGTTGGTATGTACTGCTTGAAGACCAAGCGACCTTTGTATAATAAAAGAATTTCATCAATAACACTTACGTATGCGGAGAAAAATTATTTTTGAAAGCTGTAATTAGTTTCTGGAGAACAATATCTTTTTTCACTAGGAAATTATTTATGTTTGGTTCGTTATTGTAATTGAAATGCAATAAACGAGACAGTAGCAGATATCTATCCCGTGGCATTATATGTGAGAATGATTTTGTTTGTATAAGTTTGTATAAGTCCGTCGACCAATATTGGCTAATGCTAGATTTTTTTACATGAGCCATAAGAATAGTGGCAGCTAAAAAGCAGTACTCAATAATATTTGTATCTTTGCAGTCATGCAAACGAGAATTATTTTTTTTTCTCCGACTGCATTATGTACGTGTAATATTTGTTCGTTTCAATAACAATCTGAAACTGTTGAAGGGCGTCAAAGTAGTGTTGCTTCGGATTAAGATCTTTGTCCGCCCATACTATTTTATTTAATATGTCTTCTTCTTCCTCCTCGCTTTCCAAGTCTGAAATTGGAAGAACTCTACGTTTACGGACGTTAATTACTTCCAAGGTAGTCGAATTTTCTGATAACCAGTCCATGGGAGGAAATGGCAATAAATTTGTTTCAGATTCACTTTCTGAATCAAAACCTTCAAAAGCAAAATATTGATAAACAAACAAAAGTGCATCCGCCAAGCCTCCACTTCAGGGACTCAGAAGGCAAATTGGCTTATACAGACAAGGACAACTGCCACCTTTTAGCTCAGTACTTTAAAAATCTACTCAACTGTGACCCACCCAGCTATAAACTAGACTTCGCCTATAAACAAACCACACCAAACCCGGACTCGCTTCCCCCTTCATTGGAAGAAGTTGACCAGATCATTCAACTTCTTAAGAATAATAAGGCAGCTGGAGAGGACTCTATCGTTGCTGAACTGTGGAAAGGTGCTGGAAACAATGCCATGCGCAAGCTAACAGAGATCATCCAAGGACATCTGGGAAACAGATAAATTACCACCCGATTGAAAATCTGCTCTGATTCATCCGCTTCACAAAAAGGGAGATTTTTCTGATCCTAAACAACTACCGTGGAATTTCTCTCGTCCCGGTAACATACAAGATTCTCTCGAAGGCGTTACAAACAAGGGCAGAAAATCAGTTGGATAGTTAACTGGGGGAATACCAGGGAAGCTTCAGGAAGACCCGATCCTGTGTTGAACAGATCCTCAATCCTAAAACTGTACTTGCATACTCCAAGATGAAAAAGCGCAAGGTGGTCGTCACCTTTGTTGATTTTAGGAAGGCCTACGATTCCATTAATAGAGAAACGCTTAACAAAGTACTCCAGGAACTAGCAATAGACAACAAAACCCATACTCATCCTAGAAACCATACTCATCCTAGAAACTTTGACCAACACCCATTCCAAGGTTAAACTTAGAGGCGAGATTTCAGAAAGCTTCGAAATAAAAACTGGAGTGAGACAAGGAGATGGACTTTCCCCACTTCTCTTCAACTGTGTCCTTGAAAGGGTTATGAGAGAATGGCACAAGGAACGGAACAATTTGGATGCTCGGAGTGGTATCTACCTGGGACGTAAGAACGATGGACTGGTTGTAGATTGCCTGGCCTTTGCAAATGACATGGCACTGTTTGCTAATTCTATTGAGATATCAACAATGCAGGTAAACTGCCTCAGAAAACAGGCTGCCAAAGTGGGTCTTCAAGTGTCGCTGGAGAAAACAGAATTGTTCACCAACATCAAAGCAAACTGAGAGATATTACTAGAACGGGGAAATATCAAGAGGACTGAGAAATTTAAGTATCTCGGCGAATGGATTGAACCCAACTTATCAGAAAGAGCATCATTATCCAAGAGAGTCAACAAGTTGGAACTAGCCTGTCGGCTGACTAAGAACACTTACAACAAGAAATGCCTGTCGCGAACCCCGAAACTTAAGCACTACACATCAGTCATACGACCAGAAGCCCTGTATGTCATGGAGTGTCTTTCCTTGAAACGAAGGGGTCTAGTAAAGAAATTGGAAATCAGAGAGAGGAGAATCCTCAGGAAGATCCTAAGCCCGGCAAAGGAAGATGGGGAATTCCGAAGAATAACTCTGAGCTCTATGAACATATTGAGATGTTCTCTGACTGTGTAAGGAAAAGAAAGGTAGCTTTCTATGGCCACTTTGCAAGATTGCCGCCAAACCGACTAACTAACCGTCTGTTCACCTTCTGAAAAGAAGCTTCGTACCACTTGGTTGACAGAGACCGAGAAGGATATTAAAGAACTGGGAATAACAGATCTCAAAAACAGACAGTCTGTGAGACGCACTCTAAAGGAAGTCCGTGGATTTCAGGAAAAACCTCGAAGGAAAGGTACCCCCTGGACAGAAGAGAGAAAAGAGTTATACCGGCAGAAGTTGCGACAATACGGGGCAAAGGTCAAAGCCCAATAGTTGAACAAGCGTGGTCCAAAGTAGGCCTATTCGAAAGAAGAAGAAGAAGAAACAAAAGTACATTAGAGCACTGTCGAATTTCAACGCTCACTAAGCGCATAAAAGCGTCCGCCGCACATTATACACGTAAGTAGCTGGGCGATTTAAGACGCTCATGGCACGTAGGCGGGTGATATTAGCCGGCGCATATATGCGCCCGCCGCAGCGAAAGGGTTTTAAAACATGAAATGATGTATTTTTGCTTCAATTTAGTAACCTATCTCTATTCCTCGCGTTTTATTTCTTCCCCCGTTAACGTTGTTTCGGTTAACGTAATGTTCTTGGGGAACGATTCTCTAGCGATAAACGAGCCATTGCTGTATAAATAATTGATAATATTAAATAAATTCATATACATAAAATGTTTAAATTAAATAAATCACAAGAATGTGGTTATAATAAAAATGTTAGAAGCAAATCAGATGTAAATACCAAAGCTTTATGTTTGTTTGTGAATTCTAATTTTGTTAAATATTATTGTAATATTTTGTGTAACCGAGCTGCCAACGTTTTCAGGATCTCGCGAAACATTCTCAGTTTAAAACATAAAAAAACTATTTACATAACGCTTAAGTATACACTTCACATTTTCATTGATAGTCCAAATAATTATTATAATATACTGTGTTTCAAATTAAATAAAGAAATATATTTTTTCAAATAGTTTTAAGCCATAAACTAAAATTTACAAAGCTGTAAAATTT
The DNA here is from genome assembly GCA_944588485.1 of Phosphuga atrata. Lineage (NCBI taxonomy): Eukaryota > Metazoa > Arthropoda > Insecta > Coleoptera > Silphidae > Phosphuga > Phosphuga atrata. Next base: position 5,525,007 of record OX155905.1, read on the forward strand.
AAAAATACGGATATAACTGGCAATCTGCCCAGATTAATTTCACCTTGAACTTGGATATATTCTTAATTAGATATTTCAAATACTGGTATTTTAAATGTTATATGCTAAACTAGAGAAACAATATTTATGTAAAAATGTATAATTCTTATAAACAGATCTATGTTAAACAATATTGTTGCGAAAAATAACAAAAATATAAATTTTCTGGGAACTCACGTATAGAATTGCAAATATGATAATTTGCACAATGTGTATATGTGCAGCTCTTATAAATGCGGCATATCTAAAATCAAATAGTCATGGTTTCGTAGTAGCGAAACAACGCGCTATTTAATAACAAAGCGTAATGTCTGTACAAACCTGGTTAACTCATTCAGACGCTCAGTTCAGTTAAGGTAGATAACTGGCATATTATTCTCGGGCGCTCGACTCGACGGCATCGATTACGTTCTTCTATTATGCAATAGAAACAAAGTATCAACTACGTTCGGGGATTATTCATGCATACAAAGAGCTTCAAAACATCGATATTATTTATGTAAGCGCGGATACGACATTCTTGCCAAACAGTTCATATTTTTATGCGAAATATAAACAGATGTACACACACTTTTCTCATAAGTTTCAAATATATTAATTTTTGATTATAATTAATTCTCTGTAAAGTAAATTACTTGAAATTTTGTAACTTTCATATTTTTTTCTAGAAACATCTATAAAGAAAACGAAAATTCCATAAAGCTTACGTTTTATATTGTGGCAGAAATTAAGGAACATACAAATATTTTTTCTATTTTGCGTCTATTATGAAGTCATTAAAGCACTCATATGGGTTCGTTAATGGTTGCTGAGTGCGATACAATTTTGTCAATATGTATCGGCGATTTTTATATTTAGAAATGGTATAAAAGGGCGCAAAATAGAAAAAATATTATAAAGAAACTGAAAAAATCGCGCTAATTGAACTCGTTCTTTAATATACTGTAAAAATGTTTGTTTGTTATCCATATAACAATTACGCCTATATTATTCTTATTTTCGTTTCTGTTTTCTTTTCATAATATTAATTATAACGAATGTTTACGCAGAGGTAAAAGGTCATCTGGTATAAGTAAACTGTTACTGTTTTAATATTGTTTTTGTACCACTCATTTCTATTAAATTATTGCTTATAACACAAATTGTAACTATACCAAAAAATACCTTTTTAGATCTTACTTAGATTCATAAAAAAACAAAATAGAAATTGATATAATAATAGAATGTTTAACTATTCTTAACATTCACTTTCACTTGGACAGTGGCACGCCACTGTCCCTCGAAGAATATTCTTTAAATGAGCATGAAGGAAAATTTCGATAAATGCACTACACCAGGTGATAACCAATCCACCGTCAACTATAGTGACGTTAGCGGACCTTCGGATTCTGGAGAGTCCGCACCAACATACTTTAAGGATGAGTCGGAGCATCCTGAAATCACCGGACGTAAACTCATACCAAGACGGCAAAGCTTCTTCGCAACATTTAATGCTAACTCACTGCTAAAAGTGGGTAAACTGAAACATTTGACTGATTCACTAACCACGACACAACATAATACTCACAGAAATACAGGAAACCAGATTTACGGACGAACATGCCTTCGAGTCCCAAGGCTACAGAATCCTTAAAGGAAAAGTGGATCAGCGGGTAATGAAGAACGTACCCCACTTAGGTACAGGATTTATAACCAACCAGGACAACAGACGCAATCCAGATAGAACTGATAAATTCTGGGAAGACTTAGAAGATATTATCTCTAACCTTCCAGAGAGGCACACCGTCATACTGCTTGGTGACTTCAATGCTCAATTGGAAAGAGAGAAAAAAAAAACAGAAACATAGTGGGCAATTATCCAACTGCAACGGAGAACGATTGGTGGATCTGTGTAGGACTTTTGAGTTGCTCACGAAGTCTACAGCTTTCAAACACTTTCCAAGGAAGCAGAAGACTTGGATTTCACCTAATACTAGACTGGGTAGATTCCAGATATATCATGTGGACATTTCACGAAAATCTCAAAAGGAAATACAAAAAGGTGAAGGTACTAAGAAGCGCCAATCTGGACTCAGACCACTACCTCTCAAAGATCAAAATAAGACTCCAGCCTAGAAACACAGAACCTCCAAAATTGTGAGATTTGACGTAGAGCGGCTCAAGAAATAAGTCAGAGACTAAACAATACAGATCTAAACAGCTGGGACCAACTGAAGAAGACTCTTGTCAAGACGGCCAATGAACTCGCCCCTCTCGCTAGAAGAAGGAAACATCCGTGGTGGACTAAAGACTGTGACAATGCAATAGCCCAAAGACAGACAACCTGCGTGAAGTGGAATTCTAAAAAGACCAAGGAAAATTGGCATAAATTTTGCGAGGAACCAAACGAACCTTCACACAAAACCAATTAACCCAAATTGAAGAGAGCCTTGCTAAAAATAACTCCAGAGATTTTTTGGAACCTTCAAGCAGACACTCGGAAAATACGCTTCGCCAAGCCTCCACTTCAGAGACTCATAAGGCAAACTGGCTTATATCGACAAGGACAACTGCCACCTTTTGGCTCAGTTGTTTAAAAATCTACTAAACTGTGACCCACCCAGCGAAGACTCCGACTATAGACAAACCACACCAAACCCGGACTCGCTGTCCCCTTCATTGGAAGAAGTTGGCCAGATTATTCAACTTCTTAAGAACAATAAGACAGATAGCGAGGACTCTATCGTTGCCGAACTGCGGAAAGGTGCTGGAAACAATGCCGTGCGCAAGCTAACCTAAAAAGGATCATCCAGGACATCTGCGAAACAGAGAAGTTACAACCCAATTGGAAATCTGGTCTGATCCATCCGCTTCAAAAAAATGGAGATTTTACGGATCTAAACAACTACCGTGGAATTTCTCTCGTCCCGGTAACATACAAGATTCTCTCGTAGGCGTTACAAACAAGGGCAGAAAATCAGCTGGATAGTCAACTGGGAGAATACCAGTGGGGCCTCAGGAAGACCGGATCCTGTGTTGAACAAATCTTCAACCTTAAAACTGTACTTGCACACTCCAAGATGAGAAGCCTACGATTCCGTTGATAGAGAAACGCTTAACAAAGTACTGCAGGAACTAGGGCTAGACAACAAAACCCGCAGACTCATCCTAGAAACTTTGACCAACACCCATTCTAAGGTTAAATTTAGAGGCGAAATTTCAGAAAGCTTCGAAATAAAAACTGGAGTGAGACAAGGAGATGGACTATCCCCACTTCTCTTCAATTGTGTCCTTGAAAAGGTTATGAGAGAATGGCGTAAGGAACTGATAAGTTGGGGTGCTCAGAGTGGTATCTACCTGGATGGACTGGCTGTAGATTGCCTGGCCATTGCAGATGACATGGCACAGTTTGCTGATTCTCTTAAGATGGCAAAAATGCAAGTAAATTGCCTCAGAAAACAAGTTACAAAATTCTTCAAGTGTCTAAAGTGTCTATTCAAAGGGTCTTCAAGTGTCGCTGAAGAAAACAGAATTCTTCACCCACATCAGAGAAGCAAACAGAGAGATGTTACTAGAGCAGGGAAACATCAGGAGGACTGAGAAAATTAAGTATCTCGGCGAATGGATTGAACTCAACTTATCAGAAAAAGCATCATTATCCCAGAGAGTCAACAAGTTAGAACTAGCCTTTCGACTGACTAATAAGAACACGTACAAAAACAAATGCCTGTCACGCAACTTGAAACTTAAGCACTACACACAGTCTTACGTCCAGAAGCTCTATATGCCTTGGAGTTTCTTTCCTTGAACCGAAGAGGTCTGGTAGAGATAATGGAAATCAGAGATAGGAGAATCCTCATAAAGATCCAAGGCCCGGTAAATGAAGATGGGGAATTCCGAAGGCGACATAACTGTGAGCTCTACGAACATATTGAGATGCTCTCTGACTGTGCAAGAAAAAGAAGGGTAGCTTTCTATATCCACCTTGCAAGATCGCCTCCAAACCGACTAGCCAACAGTCTGTTCACCTTCTGGCAAAATAAGAAGCTTCGTACCACTTGGTTGACAGAAACCGAGTAGGATATTAAAGAACTGGAAATAACAGATCTCCAAAACAGACAGTCTGTGAGACGCACCCTGTAGGAAGTCGTGGTTTTCAGGAAAAAACCCGAAGGAAAGGTACCCCCTGGACAGAAGAGAGAAAGGAATTACACCGGCAGAAGATGCGACAATACTGGGCAAAGATAAAAACCCTACAGTTGAACAAGCGTGGTCCAAAGTAGGCCTATTCGAAAGAAGAAGAATCTGAGATACGCGGACGACACAGTAGTATGCACAGACAGCCTAGAAAACCTATAAGAGCTGATAAACAGAATATGAGAAGTTAGTAAAAGGTATGGTCTCACACTCAATGTCAAAAAGACTGTACTTCGTCTTTTGATAGTATCCAAAAGAAACAACCATGTCGGACAGCGGGACATGAAAATTGGGACCATTCAATTGAAATCAAATGTCGCATAGAAAAGGAGAGATCCGCATTCCTGGAAATAGCAAAGGTATTCAGTAAGCACATCAGTTGAATATACAAGATTGAGATACGAAGATCAGGCTACTGAGGCGCTACATCTTTACAGTACTTCTGTATAGAGTGGAGTCCTGCACTCTTACAGATGCTACCGAACGGAGACTCGAGGCATATGAGATTGGGCTATACCGCCGCAAATTCAAAATTTCCTGGAGTGCTCACGTCACTAACCAGCAGGTCCTAGAGAGAATGGGAAAAGAACGAGAGATCTTATTAACAATAAAGGAAGCTGGAATACCCTGGCCATATAATGAGCAACAGGAAACGGTACGGTCTATTGCAACTTATACTACAAAGAAGAGTAAATGGAAGAAGAGGGCTAGGAAGAAGGAGAATATCGTGGCTAAAAAACCTTCGAACCTGGTTCAATACAGCAACAATAACAAATCTCTTCAGGGCTGCAACAAAAAGTCTGAATTTCCACGATTATCGCCAACATCCGAAGCGGATAGGCACCAGAAGAAGAAGAAGTTTAAAACGTATTGTAAAAGCGTAAGTTTTGTCCACATACAGAGAGGACAACATTTCCTACGAGAGGATTTGGGAATATATATATATATATATATATATATATATATATATATATATATATATATATATCAACCGTTAGACGCATACTGGGAGCTCGTTATATATGGGATCCTTTGTTCAATGGCGGTTTTGGGCGTGAGCCCGTCCTTCCGCCGTCGTGGGTTTTGTTTTTCTGTTGTTGTTTTGGTATTTCTGTTGTTGTCGTCTGTTTTTGTTTGTACTTCGTTTTTTTTTTTCACTTCGTTTCCTCCTTGGTTTCCTTCGGTGGGCTGTTAGGTTCTGCTTGGCGGCGGGTGGGTCCTGTTTTCCTCCTCCCGGTTGATTCTTGGTCCTTTGGCTTTCTTTCTTGGTTTTATTTGTGTTGGCAGTTTTCTCTTCCTCTTGGTCTGGTTGCGCATCGGGCGGTTTCTTTTGGGGGCTTCCGTTCTACTCTTGGCGGGGGCTTCGGTTCCTCTCTTGGCGGCGGCTTCGGTCGTATTTTTGAGGGCGGCATCGGTGGTTGTGCTTTTGGGGGCGGCATCGGTGGAATCTTCGGTGGCAATTTCAGTGGAATCTTCGGCGGCGGTTTCAGTGGAATCTTCGGCGGCGGCTTCGGTGGAATCTTCGGCGGCGGTTTCGGTGGAGTCTTCGGCAGTGGTTTCGGTGGAATCTTCGGCGGCAGTTTCGGTGGAATCTTCGGCGGTGGTTTCAGTTTAATCTTCGGCGGCTGTTTCGGTGGAATCTTCGGCGGCGGTTTCGGTGGAATCTTCAGCGGCGGTTTCGGTGGAATCTTCTGTGGCGGTCGCAATGGTCTTTTCGGCGGCGGTTTCGGTGTTCTTCCTTTTCATTATGTAGAGAATCATTTCCTCTATAACGCTGTCCTCCAGGGTGTCCAGGTAGCCTGGGTCGAGGTACTTTTACACGGCTTCGTTGAGGGTTGTCGCTGTAGAGGTTGACATCTTGCAGCTGCGACGGTCGCTGGTCGAAATGAGAGCTCGTTCATGCGATGCGACTACATATAGCTGTCTGGCTTCGGGTCATGCGCGTTGTGTGCGGTGCTTCGGTTCGGTTGTTTGTTTGTCTTGTTGGTCGTACATGAGTCTGGGGTGTCTGGGATTGCATTTTGAGGATGGATATGATCGGTCGCCATGCTGGGGGCAGTCTCAAGGAATCGTCTCTCGTGTTCATGCAGTAGTCTCGTTTTTCTATCTCTATGGCTTCTCTGTATACTCGTGACATTTCGTGGCTAATCTGTGCAACAGTCCTTGAATTTCTAAAGTCCATCCAGTGACCGGTATTTGTGTGTTGGACAAGTGCCGATGAAACTTTGTCTCTGTGTCTGACTGAAACTACATGTTCTTGAATCCTAGCAGATATTTTTCTATTGGTACGTCCAATGTAGGCTCGTTCACATGTTCCGCAAGGTATTTCGTAAATTCCATAGGATTCTAAAGGGATGGTGTCTTTAACGCTGCGTAGCATGGAGGATATTTTCTGGTTAGGTTTGAAAATGGTGTCGATATTGTGTCTTTTAAGGATTCTGGCGATTTTGTCAGTTGATCCATGAACATATGGTAGGTATGTTGTGCTAACGGGTTTCTGGCGTTCTTCAGTTCTTTGGCTACTGTTCTCTGTACGACGGAAAGCTCTGGATATTAAGCTGTTTGGATATCCATTTGAAGAAAGAGCTTCTCGTAAGTTCCTCAATTCTTTCGGTAAATTAAGCTGGTCGGCTAGTCTTTTGGATCGGGTGGTAAGAGTGTTGACTACAGATGCTAGTTGTTTGGGATGATGGTGCGAAGAAGCGTTCAGATATCTGTCTGTGTGGGTTGGTTTCCGGTATACAGTGTGACTCAAAGTGCCGTCAGGTTTCTTCTGTACCAAAACATCCAAGAAAGGAAGTCGTTGATGCTTTTCTATCTCCATTGTGAATTTAATTTGGTCGTGTTGGGAGTTAAGATGGGTAAGGAATTTGTCCAGCTCTGGTCTGCCGTGGGGCCAGATTACAAATGTGTCGTCAACATATCTTAACCAGAGAGTAGGTTTAAGTGTGGCTGATGAGATTGCCTTTTCCTCAAAATCTGTAAGATATATGTTGGCTATTACTGGGGATAGAGGTGAACCCATTGGTTCTCCTAGGACTTGTTTGTATATTTGACCATCGTACCTAAAGTATGTATTCTTTAAACAATGTTCTGCGAGATCTGATACATACTTTTCTGGTTTTAATTTCGATCTTATGATGTTTAAGGCCTCAGGGACCGGTACTTTTGTGAATAAAGATACAATGTCAAAGCTCACAAGGAGGTGGCCGGGCTGGAGTTGGTGATCAGTATGTCTATGAAGTGTTCAGCATTGCGGACATAGGAATCACAATCTTCGGCGTATGGTTGTAAACATTTTGCTAAATGTTTCGCAAGAAGTTGGACCGATGAACCAACGGAGCTTACTATTGGTCGTAGTGGGGCTCCATCTTTGTGGATCTTTGGTAAACCATATATCTTGGGACACCGTGAAGATTTCTCCCTTGGTATAAGGTAATTCATTGTCTCCTTGTCAATGCTAGAGCTTAGGATCTTTTGTCTGGTAGTTTTCTCAAGATAGGTTGTGGGGTCCGTTGTACTGGGTAGATAAGCTGGATCATCTAAGATTGTGGAAATTTTTTGTTTATAGTCAGCACTGTTCATGACTACAGAGCAATTTCCCTTGTCAGCTGGTAGGACCACAATGCTGTTGTTTTCTCTTAGTGCCTTGAGGGCTTTGAATTCCTCGTATGAGATGTTTCTTGTCGGTGTTTTGGCAGATCTTAAAATGTGGCATGTTTCCTGTCTTATTGTCTCGGCTAATGTGGCAGGGAGTTGTGAGATAGCAGTCTCGACACCAGTGATTATGTCTTCTTTGGGAAGGCGAGTTGGTGCTATTGCAAAGTTAAAACCCTTGGCCAGTACTGTTTTGGTAGGTTCGTCTAGGGGCTGGTCTGAAAGATTGTAAACCACTTTGTCGATGTTGAGTGGTTTTGGTGCAGGTTTTTGTCTCCGTCTGAGAAGGTTGTATTTTTCTTTCTGTCTATTGGTAATTAATAATCTATTCTGTTCGGCTCTGTTGTTAGATATTAAGTCTATCTGTTGCCAGAGGAGAGAGTGTAACGAAGTGGTTAGAGCTATGTGGGTTGTCAGGATATTTTGACTGATGCTGTCAAGTTTCTATCGTTTGGTTTCGATTTCGTCCCGAAGCAAAGCTTGGCTTGCGTTGTGTAGTATTTTGTTTGACCTGACTGTCGGATTTTGGTGTGACAGCCTAGGAGCACCAATGGGTTCACCTCTAGCCCCAGTAATAGCCAACATATTTCTTAGAGATTTTGAGGAAAAGGCAATCTCATCAGCCACACTTAAACCCACACTCTGGTTAAGATATGTTGACACATTTGTAATCTGGCCCCACGGCAGACCAGAGCTGGAGAAATTCCATAACCATCTTAACTCCCAACACGACCAAATTAAATTCACAATGGAGATAGAAAAGCATCAACGACTTCCTTTCTTGGATGTTTTGGTACAGAAGAAACCTGACGGCACTTTGAGTCACACTGTGTACCGGAAACCAACCCACACAGACAGATATCTGAACGCTTCTTCGCACCATCATCCCAAACAATTAGCATCTGTAGTCAACACTCTTACCACCCGATCCAAAAGACTAGCCGACCAGCTTAACTTACCGAAAGAATTGAGGAACTTACGAGAAGCTCTTTCTTCAAATGGATATCCAAACAGCTTAATATCCAGAGCTTTCCGTCGTACAGAGAATAGTAGCCAAAGAACTGAAGAACGCCAGAAACCCGTTAGCACAACATACCTACCATATGTTCATGGATCAACTGACAAAATCGCCAGAATCCTTAAAAGACACAACATCGACACCATTTTCAAACTTAACCAGAAAATATCCTCCATGCTACGCAGCGTTAAAGACACCATCCCTTTAGAATCCCATGGAATTTACGAAATACCTTGCGGAACATGTGAACGAATCTACATTGGACGTACCAATAGAAAAATATCTGCTAGGATTCAAGAACATGTAGTTTCAGTCAGACACAGAGACAAAGTTTCATCGGCACTTGTCCAACACACAAACACCGGTCACTGGATGGACTTTAGAAATTCAAGGACTGTTGCACAGATTAGTCACGAAATGTCACGAGTATACAGAGAAGCCATATAGATAGAAAAACGAGACTACTGCATGAACACGAGAGACGATTCCTTGAGACTGCCCCCAGCATGGCGACCGATCATATCCACCCTCAAAATGCAATCCCAGACACCCCAGACTCGTGTACGACCAACAAGACAAACAAACAACCGAACCGAAGCTCCGCACACAACGCGCATGACCCGAAGCCAGACAGCTATAAGTAGTCGCATCGCACGAACGAGCTCTCAGTATGCGTCTAACGGTTGACCCGCACGGACGCATATATCTCTTGAGAATGGCGAATGTTAGTTCGCCGAAACGTCGAGAATCCGGTTCTTTTCAGAGCCAACCCTCAGCATCAACGCGGAATCCCCGAGAAAACAATACAACACAGGTATCTATCCGCGAAAACCTCAAATACAACATATATATATATATATATATATATATATATATATATATATATATATATATATATATGTATACATACATAAACTCCACATTATTTTTGTAGCAAAAGAATGCTTGAAGCATTACTAATGTTCGAATGTTGAAGTCTTCCTTCATAATATGTGATAACAAAGTGCATCGTGGTACACGACGGATAGTAAACAACCGTGACACCATTCAAATAGCAATGTTAGATCGTGTTGTAATTACTAATAGAATAAACCACTATATTTTGACATTTTCTTTACAAACATAGCCCGGAGAAGACCAGACAAGACTAGATGGGTCCAGACAAGACCAGAAAAGATCAAAGAAGTAGAGCAGACAAGACAAATCAGACAAGACAAGACTAGGCCAGACCAGTCAAGACCAGATAAGATCAGACAAGACCAGATAAGATCAGAGAAGACTAAGCAATACCAGAAAATACCAGACAAGACCAGACATCAATGCAAAAGACTGTACAAAACAAGCGAAGATCACACAAGACTAGACAACATCATAAAACACCAGGGAAAACCAGACAAGATAAGGCAAGACGAAATATGATGAGACAAGACCAGATAATGACAAGTCAAGTCACAACTTACCAATACACAAATTAACCATGACCGAAAAAGGACTTGGATTATGGAGATTCAATATAAAATTATACAACTTCCTCGCAAACGAAATAAGGCTACAAATGCTATGATTTAGATTTATTAGATATCGACCGTACAGCATGGTGGAATATTATGAGAGGAAAAAGAAACCAACATGAGCAGGAGATAGAAACTTTCGACACATTTCACTTAGTTGTTACTCACAGTTGTTACATAACATTTGACGGCTGAGACTCTTCATGCATATGTATTACTTGTCATGCATTCTCTAAATAAATACGTACCCAATGGGTCAATAAATGTGTTGTATTTTTACTTTGTATACATTGTTTTTATCTTAGATAGTGCTAGATATAGTAAATATTTTGAGTTTGATTAGGCTAGACTAGACAACACCAGGCAAGACCAAACAAGACCAATTAATATCTGATCAGAGTCGGCAATATTGCACGACTCACAGTGGTCGGAAATCTCAAAAACCTGGCTAAAATATGAAGAAATTGTTCATATACCGTGATTTTTGCTCTCCTCACGTTTCTGAGGTCGCTGATCACGAAACTGAATTCAAAATTTCGAAATTCAAAATGGCGGATACAAAAAAGAGGATAATTTTTCGAAAAAGCATTAAATTTTGTTGATAATAATATTAATAATATTGTTGTAAATATTCTAAAATTCAAAATGCATACATTTTGTCGAAACTAAGGATTTAGGGGTTTTTTAGGTCGCTGATTCCGAAACTGAAATTGAAAAAACCGCGGCCCCAGTATGGCTTATAAGAATTTTAAAGTTGACTTTCCCGTTTAATAATGATTTCACAAATATGAAAATTTCCCTTTTTGTGGAAGAAATTTCGTCGGAATTATCCACAGGCTCTGTAGGAAATGGAATAATAACATTTATAGGAGAATTGTCTTCAACAATTTCCTATAAGCGTTATTTCAGACGCAAAAATTACGAAAAATTGCAGAAAGTGCACAAGTCGCAATCAGTTGCAGCTAATTTTTGTATATGTTCTGAAGAAATGTCTACGCAACAATTTCCATTCCGTTTAAAAGCCCCGCTAGACAAGAGTTTTGACTTATTGCTTTTTGTAATAGAACGTGACCAAGAAAAAATCATCATTTTTAATAATAACTTATTATTTCGTACATAGCTAATAATTATTTCGAGAAACACATTCAAATTGTACCTACTATCTGGAGAAGAATCCATTTTGCAGAATCCAAATATTTCGCGATTCTACAGGCATTCTACAGGCGATTCTGAATTTTGTGTTACTTTGGACAAGCAATGAGCAGATAATGCTGTACACCCGATGCGTGCGGCACTGAAGATCATAATACATTATTGGTATACCGGTAACGATCATAATACATACTAGCTGTGCCATTACAACTATTCCAACCATTAAAACTCAATAAAAAAGGATATTTGCTTGTACTTTTTGCCAGCTTTTTGGGATTTCCGACCACTGTGTGACTGGAGAAAATTAGGCGAGTCTAGACAAGGCTAGACAAGAGTAAGCAAGGTAAAAGAGAACAGACCAGACAAAATCAGGCAAGACAAGAGCAGACGAGACCAGACAGGACCAGACAAGACCAGACAAGAGTAGACAAGACCAGACAATAGCAGACAAGATCAGGCAAGACTGGACAAGACCCTAGAAGGCTAGAGAAGTCCGGACAAGAATCGACAATACTAGTCAAGGCGATAAAAGACCAGACAAAATCGGAGAAGACTAGACATGACCGGGTAAGACTAGGCAAGACTAGACAAGACTTTTCACTAAGTAATACAGTTACTTAATCAAATATATAAATATGGACCGTTTATATTGAAAGTGGTGTTAAGTCCATTTTTGAAAAAAATAAGATATCCGTAATATCAAGTAAATTTTTTATTTATAACTAGTCCGTGTTTAATTTTTTTAAAAAATGTTTTGTACAATTTAAAATTGGCCGGTAAATGAAATTGCATAATCATCGATTATTTAAGTGGTATAAGTCCAATTGACAGAGGTGGCTTAGCAGATGGTTGCTGATCAGTAGCCTGTTATTTTACATTTGTTTTATATTACGTGTCAAGAGTTACTAATTTGGGTTACTTATTCTATTTTTTCCCTAAAATGGATAACTTCATATTAACATCAGATAGTTATATAGGTAAGAACAAATGGTAAATCAAAATAAAATATTTATTTGATTTTATTGTAAATAAATTTGCACAGAAATAAAGCCCATGAATATAAACAGAAGAATAATCTTAGATTCAGAGGATGAAAATAATTCAACTATCAACAACAAATTAACGAATCGTAAAAAGAGAAGAAGAATTATACAGGCAGAATCTTCATCAGATGAGGATATTGTTAATGAGAACTTTCTGAGATTCTTCCGAGACTCTGCAGAACAAAATAAAGGAAAATGTATGAATCAAATAAACAAAATTAAGCGAAATACTGGACAAAAGTTCTATACAAAAAGAGGAAAATTCATTCCAGCAAAAACATTTGAATTCAAAAATTGTAATTGCTCGAATAAATGTATAGAACGTATTAATGAAACACAACGTATAGAAATTTTTGATAAGTTCTGGAATATAGGTGACTTTAATAAGCAAAATGTTCTCTGTTGTAATGTTCAACGTAAAGCTGTCAATAGAAGAAGGCTAGGAAATAATTCGGGCACTACGAGGGCATATGCTTATAAATTTTACTTGGTCACTTTTGGTGGAAACATTTTAGTATGTAAGAAGTTTTTCATTGATACTTTCCAAATAAATATCTACTGGACGAATTGATCGTATCCTGAAGGCGCATGAGAATATTCCATACAGGAAAATCTTTAAACGAGATTTCAAGTTACAGTTCCATTTGCCACGTAAAACCTGTGCGAAATGCGATTTCTTCGAACATGAAAATTAAGACAACAACTGATGACGAAGAAAAAATAATTCTTGTACAAAGACATGATGTTCACTTGCAACATGCTGAATTAGCAAGAAAAGCATTACAAGATTAAAATTCTGGCATCAAAAAATCCTATTACTTTGCCTTCTCTTTTGACTTACAAAAAGCGAAATATGTATATTTTAAACGAGGGTTTTCACAATTTCCACGACAATAAAATTAATATGTATGTGTGGGACGAAACTATTACTTTAAGGGGATCACCCAATACCATGTTATTGCCTACAGCGACATGATTACTGGACAAAATCGAAATTTACAAATGGCATTGATGTGGTTGAAGTTTGTCCAGTCGTTGGAAAATAACATTGACATAATTGATCAGAAATGTTTACACTTGCGGCATTCATACCTTCCGAACGATGCAGATCATAAAAATGGCATTGCGAAAAAAGAATTTTATTTACACACCACAGGATTATTATGATGTAATAACACAATGTGGAAAACAAAATAAATTCATTTTACATGAAATGAAACGAGAGAATTTCGTTTCAATAAAAAATCTTAAAAATGCGATTAAAAACAGAAAAGAAAAAACACTAATGAAGAACAGGTAAATTGGTTGCAAATATGTTGGATGAGATTTTTCAAAAGTGCACCCACCATGCACTATTTTATATAAAACATCGATGAAGGACAAAGAATTTAAAACTATAAATTTATTACCTACAAGTCCTAGAAGACCGCCAAAATTTGAAAAAATCGCCCTGGTGCCTTTGTACCAAGATGCCAGGCCTATTTCTTAATATAAAAATATAAAGACATCAAGGAATTATTACATTATATACCACCGGTGCATCATGCATATTTCGAAACACTGCCTAGTAAAGCATAAGTAAATACTATCAATATCTTGTAATTTTAACAAAGTATTTAGCATCTCAAATTAAAAATACTACTTCTATTTTATGTTGTGTTATTTTTTTTAAACAAAATTGAATTAATAAGAAGTATATTTTAAGTGATATTTGATTTTTCAAACTTGAAATTAAACGATTTTTACAATTGTCTTATTTTGAAAGTGGTGGTTGGCAGCAGAAGTGACAGATCATATGCCCGTAATAGTGACGCTGAAGGAGAAGTCAAAAGCGAGGACAGTAGAAGAAGAGATAATATATCGATGGGATCAGCATTCCCAAGAAAAATACATAGATAGGATGAAGAAAGTAGACTGGTTAAAGATTAAGGACGTCGAAGAGATTTCCGAGCAAATGAAAGCTTCCTTAGTATCAAAGAAAATTAAGGTGCAAGGAATGAAAACTTCATAGTTTGGGGGGAAGGTAGGCTTGGAAAGAAAAATTCTGGGAAGTAATGAGGAAGTGGAGATTGGGAAAGACTAGTAAAGAGGAAGTTAAGAAAAAAAATTTAAGCTCAATGTATATATGAAGATCATGAGGGAGATCTGGGAAAAGAAACGATTGGAAGAAATAAGAAACATTAGGGTTGAGGCAGAGCTATGGAAGGTACTAAGAAAAAATGGGGGGAAAGGAGAAGCAGCCACGGAAAAATTCCACATAAATGACTGTAAACATTACTTCGCCTAGTTAATTGGGTGTTATGTCGCAGGAGAAGAAGAGCCAGGTAGGCAAGCAGAGAGTGAGGAAGGATTCGAAATTTCTGAAGGAGAAACGGAACAAGAAACGGTATTATCACGACAGGACTTAGCAACTGTAATAAAGAGCTTGAAGAAAGGAAAGGCAGCGGAATACTGAACGAGACCTGGCTACTGGCGGACCAAATCTCTTCTTCAAAGAGTGACGGAGGAATTTAGTAAAATATGGGGCAGAGAGGCCGGCGTGCCAAAAAGTTGGAGGGTGGGGGAGGTGGTCCCAATTTTAAAAATTGGGGACAGGGACAAATTAGAAAATAATAGGGGAATCACACTTATGAACTCGTCATATCAAATATTTGCAAAACTACTGGACAGACTTTTAAGGAATGAGATGGAGGGAAGAAAGCTGCTTCCGGAAGTTCAGGCCGGATTTAGGGGGGAAGGGGAACAATCGAACACCTAGTAACACTGCGATACATAGTAGATCAAGAAGTCGCAAAACCGAAAGGAACGCTCTTTGCTCTGTTCCTGGCCTTAAAGGCAGCGTATGATACAGTAAATAGGAGAATGTTGTGGGAATGTTTGGAGCAAAATGGTGTATCAAAGAATTTGATAGAATGTTTAGAACGATTGTATAGAGAGACGTGTAGAGTAGAGATGAGCATGAGACGAGTATCTCGTTCCAGATCCAATCCCGTGGGACGGATCCCTGTGATTGTCCCATCTCATCACATTTTCGTCCCACTGTCACATCTCACAAGCCTAAAATTTTTGTCCCATCCGATCCTATTCGTCCCATCCGATCCTATTCGTCCCATCCCGGTCGCGCGGCCCGTCCCATTCATCCCAATTTTACCATACAGCAGACTTTCTTTTCTGTTTTTCTAACGATAATTCGTTCGAATTTAATTTTTCCGTAATTTCTTTATTTAACAATGAGTAATCTTCGTAGCTTTCTTCGTTGTTTTTCGTAGCAAAGGAATCGGAAGATTTTTCAGGGACTTGGTCGTTATCCTAGAAATCTTTTGGGCTGGACATATTGTTGAAAATTTGCGTATTGGCACGATAAAAAATAATTTTGGATGATTGTCTATTTTTAATCTAATCGGTACAAACAAAGCTGCACAATTTTCCAGGTTAAAATAGCACTATTTCACAAAAGAAAAATACTAGCTGAACTGCGCAAGCGCGATTCGGTAATCGACAGACTACGGCGGCGCGTCGTCAAAAACTTAACCACACCTCAAACATAAAAGATATGCACTGCAGAAAAACAAAATTAAATTAAAATTAAAATAAAGAGCTTCTTATATGGAAGCAATTAATTATGCACGAACTAGATTTACTAGGTTATCAAAACTCGTCCCATTCCGTCACATACAAAATTTTCGTCCCATCCCATCCCACGCGACGTTCATACCACTCATCCCATCCCAATGAATAATGGAATGGGATGGGATGGATCAATGGGATCCCATGTTCATCTCTAGTATAGAGTGAGAGTAAATGAGTGTGAATCGGCGGAATTTAGGGTACGAAGGGGTCTGAAACAAGGTTGCCCACTAAGCCCCGCACTATTTAAGGTGTATGTGCCGGACTTTTGGCGGCGGGTCAAGCTGGAGGAGTTGTAGTAGGGAGGAAAAAAATGTGGAGCCTTGCCTGCGCAGACGATGTAGTGGTGTTGGCAAAGTCTGCTGGAGAACTGACTGAAATGATTAAACGTCTGGAAAGATTCTTCTATAAAATAGAACTGAGTGTAAATGTCGATAAAACGAAATGGATAAGACTTAGGAAAAGTATAAGCTGCAAGAAGGAGCGTTTTGAATGGAAGGGAAGCGAGATAGAACAAGTGCATCAGTTTAAGTACTTAGGGTATGTGTTTGGGAGTGGATGTAGTAACAAGGAGCACATGGCGAGTACGTGGCGAAGAAAGCGTGAGTAGCGGGTGAAAGGTTCTGGAACGTATGGGAAACGTATGGGGAAAGAGTCTGTATGGGGAAAGTTTCGGAAAATCGAATTACCGAGCGAAAGAAATGATATGGAAGAACTGTCTGCGGAGTATATTGATGTATGGGGCAGAAGTGTGGGGAGTCAATGAGGAAGAAAGGATTGAAATAATTCAGCTGCAATTTCTTAAAAATGCCCTGCAATTAGAGAGGTCGACCCCTTTCTATAGAGTCTTACATGAGCTTAATATATTTAAGGTGTCAGTAGAAGCAAGTAGAAAGGTGGAAAGATATGAGCCGAAGGTTATTGGAATGCAGGAGGAAAGAATTATTGGAGAAGCAAGTAGGGAAGGAAGGAATGTAAGGAGGGAGACCAATTGGGGAAGAAATGTATGAAAGAGGGGGTATGTCAATAGCAGAGGAAGAGAACCAATGGGTTGAAAGGGTTTCGAGTGGAGGAAAGG
This sequence comes from Phosphuga atrata, assembly GCA_944588485.1. NCBI lineage: Eukaryota > Metazoa > Arthropoda > Insecta > Coleoptera > Silphidae > Phosphuga > Phosphuga atrata. The sequence continues at coordinate 5,542,308 of OX155905.1, forward strand.
CTGGTGGCGAGGCTGATGGAAGTCGAGCTGCAGGAACGGCAAAATAAAATAACGAAGAGCACATACCATAAACAGTATGAGGTAATTCCAGTACATGTAGGCCTCCCGATATATTTAAAAACGCCAAAGAGTTTAAACTCACAATCAATCCTAGTCATTTCGCTGTGGATGCGATGAACGTGGACGTAAGTACTAAATGAAGGATTTGTATAAAATATGTTGTTGTGTGGAGAAGGGAAGGATAGGTGAACACTTGTTTGAAGAGTGTGAAAAGGTCGTTGGAATGAAGTGAAGGAATGTTAGGGACAAAATGGAAACAGTGTCTGAGTGAGGACGGCAGTGGGCTGGAAATGCTGGAAAAGTTTAAAGAATAGAAGGAGCAATGGGTTATATCTACTCTTGTTGAGTCTTGTCTATCCATTTGTATAGTCCATTTTTTTTTAAGAATGCAGTACAGGGAAGATAGGGCTTATTTGACCTTCTTCTCTGATTGGCTTAATTCTGAATGGCCTTACTTCTTCCTCTCTCTCTCTCTCCAAGATCTCCTAATTAACTCCGAATATATTTTTTTCGTGCGCCAATGCATGTTGAGCTGTTAGTTGTCAATGGCTGCCTTGTCAATAGACTTTCTCATAGTTGAAAATTTTTGGTGCATATGTGTCAATTTCCGCAATGTTTTGCCCCAACTTTTTGACGTATAACCTTATTATTTGCCCGAAACTTTCATATTCCCGCCTTTCAAACTTGGCGGATGCGCGAGATGCTGCCGACCACCATTTGTAGCCCGTAAGTATATATCAGTATAGTAAAATACGCCTAAAACAAATTTATATAACTAATTTTTAAATTGAAAAAAATTTATATAATTACATGGTGATAAAACAATAGAAACATTGCCAGACTTCATATAATTTGTCTAAATTTTTGAATTAACAGATACGTTTAATTTTCCTTTCCTTACGTTCAATTTTTAATTTTCCTTTTACCCTTAATTTTCTTGAAACAAGAGAAAATTGACTTACACCACTTTCAAAATAAACGATCTATATATTGACTGCCTGTTACATTATTATAGTTAATCTTATATTAAATTTTGCAATAGTAACTTCATTTTATGACACTTATGTACTTCAGGCTTAAGCTAGAAGCATTCGTAATTGTATGCGAAATTCTGTAATTAAGCTTCAAAAGATATTTTATTATTTTTAACAAGGTATTTTTTTAGCAAAACGTGCGACGGGAAACCTTTGAAGCTGATATTATTTCAACATTATAGTGTTACGTACCTACTCACATTTTTATTACAAGGATGATATTGCTTATTCAGAATTGTCACATTATATTATATCAAATACACTGATATAAGTTTTATAAAGTCAACTTTATAACCGCATATGTACCCATAATTATAAAAGTGGTCTAAGTCAAAATGAAAAAAAATGAGTTTATCACACAGTTACTTCACACATAATTATTTTAAACTAAATTTATTCAATGTAATTTTTACGATATTGTCAAAAATGAACCATAAGATGGGTAGTGGTTGTAGTTTCAACAATATAGGGAATTCATTTAGTGTTAATAATGTGGTGTGAAATAACTGATAAACTCATTTTTTAAATTTTGACTTAGACCACTTTCATAATTATGGGCACATATATCATTTAATTATGTATATTATTTAATTGCATTTGAACTTTTTACTTCTCCAATAGTAAGTTTGCTACACTTGCTATGCTCAACATAGTAAAGAGATCACACATACTGCAGATGTTTCTGATTAGAGAGTTGCTTCAGAATCTATCAAAGACTAGCGGCATTCTGAAAGCTTCCAAAATCCAATGTAAGCTTTGTTTGTGAACGAAATTAGCGGTTAGCAAAGCATGGATTTAGAGATCAGTGCCTTGTTGTGTATGGAAAATTCCGACTCCACATCTCGACTAATAATGGGAAACGTAAATTATTTACAAAGGTGATTAAGCACTAGAATGAGAATTTCTAGTAGCACTTGCGACAAATAAGTAGTTTATAATAAAACAATTTAATTATCGCAATATCATAATAAATTAGTATATCTGTATTATTTACAGGGATGCATCCGATACCGATATATCGGCGATATAGTTGGTTTTCCGATATATTGAAATTGTCGATATTAGTTTGCCAATACGCGTATACATTTTGAATACCGCGCTAAAACCATCCATCGTGTAAAATTAATGTAAATTCATAACATTCATGTAAACGAGGCATAATTTATTGACGCACGGGGAATCCCCGTGTTTTATAATTCCAATCCGTTAGTGGCAGTGACTTCTGATTGTAGCATTTCTTTCACTAAATATGTATATAGTAGCTACGCAATCGTAAGCGTGGTATAAAACAATCAATAATTATGTCAAGCTTTGCTAGCGTTGATATTCGTGTCAAGCGAAACCAGATTTGTACACACAATGTTGCGAAGTATGGTTAGTATACGGTAAAGTCACTTTACCGCATAGTAGCCGTACTTTGCAACATTGTGTCTTAAAAAATAATAATTCAAAATATACTAAAACCATTTGTTTCTTAAATAATAATTGTCGGCCAAAAATTTCTTTACAAATTTCGGGAGTAAATGATTTTATCTACAAACACTATTGTAAATGCCCATTATTGTACAGTTCGTGGACTATTTCATACCACACACACATATGTAACAATCCGCGATTAATGTTATGTAATAATTAAAAATCACCCATGAACGTTTGGTTTACGATTCGTTGATTGGTTGAGAGCTGCACGTTGATACTATTTTTAAATATAGTACTCCGTGATTTCCAATAAACATCACATCATTCACAAGCAGCTCTGTGTTCAAGCAGTGAGCCCCAAGGTACATCTGTCTCTTGCGGAGTAATGCTCCGCAGTCTTTGAGCAGATGTATGGGGGTTTCCTCTGCTGAGCCACAGAATCTGCATCCGGCATCCTACTCTAGGCCTAGGGCCTTGAGATGTTTCCTAAGTCTGCAGTGTCCCGTCAGGACTCCTGTCTAAGCTTGCTCCTGCTTCATTTCAGGCAAGCTTTTGTTCTCTTCTGGTTAAAAGATCCCAGCATCCCTTTGGATTGCCCTAGCCCTGGAAGTTCTCTCCAGGTTTTCATCCATTTTCCTCTTGTTTCTTCATCTAAGCTTTTGTGAATGGTGTTCACACTCATGGCGCAAAAGGGTTCCGGACCTATAAAGGGGCTACTGGATCCCTTGTTTGCTAGGTGATCGGCTTCTTCGTTTCCGTCTATACCAGTGCGTCCTGGTACCCAGTATAGCGTTACTTTATTATCCCTGCCAAGCTTGTTTAGCATCCCCACACAGTCCCATACCAGTTTGGATCTGATGGTGTATGAGCTAATGGCCTTAATGGCTGCTTGGCTGTCTGACAGGATAGATTGCGTGTACCTCTGCTTGGAAGATACTTGGGGATGTTCCCATGAATTCGAAGTACCTGGTACGAGGTCCAAACAATCCTGCGCCAGTACCTTCCTTTGACGTCGAACCATCTGTATACCACGTGATGGCATTTTGCTCGATATCATTCGCATAGAAGCTGTCATTCATTTCGTTTTTTCACGTTTAAATCTAACGACAACTACAAATAAGTACTAAATAAAAAGATATGTAACCATTATGAATGTATTTCTTTTCATTTCTATCAACTTTAAGGTCGAAGGTGTTACATCAAACATATTTTTCTTATTAAACAGAAACAAATTGTGTGGTCGTAGATAAAGTATAGTACATAATTCGAGTTGTAAGGCAATTACGTACTCGCGGAATAACGCGCTCCCCGCTACGTGGGTCGCGTAACTGTTCCGCTCGTACGTAATATGCTTCTTATAACTCTCATTACTTAATATACTATTACAACGCGACAGCTCGTTTCGGGAACGTGCCCAAAGGGCGAGTTCCCCATTAGATGGAGCGTTCCCAACTTTTCCGCACTCTAATGTAAAGAACTATTAATAGAACCAAGTTTAGCGGAAAAACACACATGCAACGCCTAAACAAATTATAACTTTACATCGCTCAGTTGATTTTTTGCATTTTTACGCTAAAATATGCTAATTTTGGAAAACTTCATATTCTTTCATATTTTGTCTCCGAATGTCACTCCCGAACATCCTTAAATCATTGACCTGCTAAGCTCATGTCTTTCTCCACAAACGTCAAATTAAAACTTAACCTCGCTAGTCATGCACCAGGCTTTTCAAATAAGTGTATTCCAATTTATAATACAAAACAGCAAAGCTGCACTGATGAGAGATAAATCTCGAAACGCGTCTGCAGATGGCTATTCACTTGCAATTAAGTAAATAGAAAGATATGATCTTAAAAACAATGTTATTTATCTAGTACTCGTTTAGTGCCACGAAAGTGGACTGGGGCTAATAATAACAAATACCTGTTCTATAATTCAATATTCTGTGTGGTATTAGCAAGGGAAGTAGTAGAAGTTAGTTGTTTCAACATGGGATTTGTTTTGTAGTCTTAATAAGACTTAATATTTTTTTGAGCTACAAACAGGTTGAATATTACTACTTACGTATTAACGCCACCACCGCTACATTTTTAAATGACGCCAATCTACACCTAAAATTTATATGATAAATCATAAAATAAAAGATTTTATTCAAAATTAAAACATTTTTAAAACTCAAAATACTTTATTTTTTAACCCCGGTTAGATTAGGTTGCCCGCCGCGAAGCGGACAGACAACATACGCGCGGTAGGGCGAACGCTCGATCCCATATATAGCGGTGGTGGCGTTAATACGTAAGTACCAATATATTTAGGTTATATTTCGCTTTTAATAATGTTCTGAGACGATTTTAGTTTATTGCAAATTTTACTTTCACAAATTAAGAAAAATATGATGTGAATGTAACATGTTAATAACATATAACTTTGTTGCTTTTTTTATAAAGTTTTAAAATTTTTAATTTAAAATTTTAGTTTAAATCAAATAGTCGTAAAATCATTATGTTGATTAAATTTTAATATTTAACAAGAAAATAGTTACTGTACTATAAACAAATGAAGTCGTGATAGTATATTACGTAACGAGAGTTGTAAGAAGCACATTACGTACATGCGGAACAGTTACGCAAGACCCGCGTAGCGGGGATTGCGTAATTCTGCGAGTACCTAATTGCCTTACAACTCGAGTTATGTACTATACTTTATCTACGACCACACTAATTTGTTTCTGTTTAATAACAAAATATGTTTTATGTAACAAATTTATTTCTTATTAGGTTTTACATTATTTAACATTACAATAAACAAACAGTTGTATTTTCATATATAACTGTTGCTTGATATTATGTAACTTGATAGAAATGAAAAGAAATACATTCTTAATAGTTACATACCTTATTATTTAGTACTTATTTGGGTTAAACTGGAATAAGAGTGCTCATAGATTAGGCAACCTAATGTACGCAAAGTCAATTTCCGTTAGTTTGACTTGTGGCACGGGAGGCGCTGAACTTATAAGCACGTAGTAGCAGCTCTCAACCAATCAACGAATCGTAAACCAAACGCACGTGTGTGTTATCAATCATAACTTATCATTAATCGCGAACTTTTTCGCGAACATACGATTAATCGGAAATATACGTGTGTGTTATGATGTATTTACATAGTCCACGAACTGTACAATAATGTGCAATTACAATAGTTTTATTATATATTACAATAGCAAAACAAATTAGGTAATAGTCCAGCATGTGCTATTCAAATCAGCTTTACAAATTTAACGAAATCTGTAAATTTATTTATTTATCTACGACCATAAATTTACAGATTTTGTTAAATTTGTTAAGCTGATAATAGCACAACATATACTGGGCTATTATATATAACCTAATTTGTTTTTCTTTGATCCTCAAATTACAAAAATAAATATTTACTATATAGTAAAGTTAAGTTAGAATTCAAAAGCGTTTATTTTAATGCATTTGAAATATGCGTATATCCAAAATAAATATAATCCATCATATATTTTTATGGGTTATTAATGTTGGTTACAGTTAGCGTTCCAATCTATTTTTAACTATTTAGAAATACAGTTTCAAATATTATTACCTGAACAGCACCGAAGAAAGAACAAATTGAATGTTGGATATATTTCATAAATGGCTTCCTTTCACCGCTAATGCCGGTAATAAAAAGTATCAAAGGCAAGTTTCACGTGGCATGTCATCCCTTAAAAAGATGATTATTGGTTCTCACAAAAACTAGTACATCAATGAAATTAAAAGAATGTTGGACTTTTACGGTATAATTCATGAAATCCTTTAAAGCGTTTAAAATACATTTTATCAAAAACGTGATTCATAAACGTATTACAACGAACGTGGTTTATGAACGAATTATAATGTTAAAACAAAGTTATAGAGCAGTTGTAATTATGTCAGCAGTTGTAATTTTATAATGGTGTTTTGTATATATAAACCTATTTTAACCTAGAAAATAGTGGCCAGAGAGACAAATATATAAAATATATTCTATAGAAAATGTTCAGGTTTTTTAATTGTAAAAATGGATGCAACTGAGGTGCTAGCATTTGATTAGGAAAATCTGGTTTTGTTTATAATTTTTCTATAATTAGTAAATAAATTTTATTTAACAATAACATTACATTAATGTGTCAACAAACATTTTGGCACAATATATTTTTTTATCACTCATGCACAATAGTACTATCTTGGTGCACGTTTTTTAGGGCGATAAATTTATGGAAATTAGTTGTATTTTACATAACTTGAATAACGCACGCAAATATTCAATATCGCTAGTTTACATTAAAATAACAAATAAATGGAAATAAAATGGATACAATGAAGACATCGGTATTAAAAAACTAAGATACAGAAGCAAAAATTTAGCTTCTACGTTGTCTGGTTCAATGAATATTCGTGTTTTTGTTGAAAATAATTGTTGACATTTTCAAGATGACATATAGTAGATGCGAACGAAATTGACTCGATGTTGCCAAGTTTATTTTTAACTATATGCACGTTTATATGAAAAACTATTATTTTGGCAACATATATACAATCTTAAGCGTTGTATTGAAGTTGCATTCATATTGCAACGATCAGTCACGCCACAAACAACCACAATGTCTCGAGTGAATTATTTAAGTATCCTGGATATCCACCAGATTCTGCAGGATCCAGAGGAAACCGTCAAGAATTTAGTTGAGTGGAGATTGATCCCGGCCGAGGGGTCGTATAAATGCTCCAAGTGAAAAAACGGCCTCTTGAAACTGTGTCGGGATAATTCTTTTGTGCTTATGTTAATGCATTTTTAATTGGTAATAATTGTAAATACACGCAAATTTGTTTTCGCATAGATGTTTTAGATGGTACACCTAGAAGGATGTGGTGCAAGGTAAAAACGTTTAAGGACTGAACTGACCCCTTTTAGGATGTGACCCCTCCAGATTAGGTACCGCTTGTCCAGAAGAGTTGTGAAAAATAACTAATTTAACAAAATATGATCTCTTGCTAGATAAAATGAGTTTTGGAACTTGCAAGTGGTAATGGCTTTGCAGGGGTCGGAGAGAAGTTAGTACTGTTTCTATATAGAATTTTATACTGAGATCTCTTTATATAAAAGGTCGCAAATGATCTGCATGAACTTAGCCAGACTACAGTGTGCTGAATTTGCAGGTGCTCTTGCAAGACATCCCTGCACCTTTATCAAAATGCCACAGTCTTTGGAGAAGGAAAAAACGTTGTAAGTGCAGCAGGAACTTTCCAAGTGCGGTTAGTATTAACTAAACAGTCCATTAAACCAAAACTATTTCTTACAGGGATTGTTCAAACTGTGTCCCGTTCACTATCTGACATAGGCCAAGACGATGATAGACCTGATTTACAGAGTTTTCGATCATCTGCGTAGTTATACGAGTCATCTCATGTCCAATTCGTTCCATTAAGTCTTCTAAATTGTCTGGTCGGTTAACGTAGACCCGACTTTTTAAATGTCCCCACAGAAAAAAATTAAGGAGGGTAAGATCAGGTGACCTAGGTGGCCACTCCAAGACTTATACGACTTCCAATCCACCTTCCATGAAACTGGTTATCCAGAAACCTTCGAACATTAAGACCATAATGTAGTGGTGCACCCATCTTGTTGGAACCAAATACTGGGAACCAAATTTTCCCTATTATTTGGATCCGGAAATGCCGCAATTAGGTCCGAAAGCACTGGCATACGAAGATGTTCCAAATGTCGCTCAGCTGTTAAATTCCCACGAAAGATAGAAGGACCAATAAATCTTCCCCTAGCGATTGCTACCCAAACATTAATTTTTTGGAGGCGCTGGGTGTGTTTTGTCTGAATCCAGTGGGGATTTTCCCAAACCCAGTAGCGACAATTGTATCGATTAACTGTACCACTTAAATAAAACGTTGCCTCGTCTGAAAATACTACACTAATAAGCAAATTTAAATTTTCGTCACTATGCCTCATGAAGAATTCCGAACGTCTGTCCGTATCATCTTCTGAGAGTGCGTGGACAAGTTGAACTTATGAGTGGAGTTTTCCTTTTTTTTAAAACTTTACTCCAAACGACTGACCAACATTTTCTTGTAAGGCAATTTCTGTTGTAGTTGCGTAAGGGTTGTCTTGTAATGACAGCAAAATATCTAACTTTGCATCGTCGCTTATTTCTGGTCTTGGCCACATTGTCCAATATAGGATAATGTGACAAGGACCGTTGGTTTAATCTAGGTTAGATTAGGTTGCCCGCCGTGAAGCGGGCAGATAAGACTACATATCGATATCATATCGAATAATATAGGACAATGTGGTTCTTAAAAATTCTTTTCTTCAATGAAGGCTATTCTATGGAACATCTTTGGTAAACAATGGCACGGAGCCTAGCACCTGGGAAGAGTGGGGTGGACAGGACTTTAGTCGTAGTGAAGGCGACCTGCGTAGGGGTGACAACCCCGAATAATAAGCCTCCCAAGCTAACAACTTGGATAGTATCTTGGACAGTGGCACGCCACTGTCCCATGAAGAATATTCTTCAACTGAGCATGAAGGAAAATCTCGCTAAATTCACTACCCCCGGTGGTAACCAATCCACCGTCACCTATGGTGACTTTAGCGGACCTTCCGATTCTGGGGAGTCCGCACCAACATGCTTTAAGGATGAGTCGGAGCATCCTGAAATCACCGGACGTAAACTCAGATCTAGACGGCAAAGCTTCTTCGCAACATTTAATGCCAACTCACTGCTAAAAGTGGGTAAACTGAAACATTTGACTGATTCACTAACACGACACAACATAATACTGACAGCAGTACAGGAAACCAGATTTACGGACGAACATGCCTTCGAGTCCCAAGGCCTCAAAGGAAAAGTGGGTCAGCGGGTAATGAAGAACGTACCCCACTTATGTACAGGATTATAATCAGTGACAGGATACTGGATGCAGTCACCGACTTTACCTCCCCGAGTAGTCGTGTATCCATCCTCTCTCTCAAATGCGCAAACAAGGGCTACAGTATAGTCAATGTACATGCCCCAATCAATCAGGACAACAGACGCAATCCAGACAGAACTGATAAATTCTGGGAAGACTTAGAAGATAATATCTCTAAACTTCCAGAGAGGCACACCGTCATACTGCTTGGTGAGTTCAATGCTCAATTGGGAAGAGAGAAAAAATACAGAAACATAGTGGGCAATTATACGGCGCATAAGCGAACCAACCGCAACGGAAGACGATTGGCGGATTTGTGTAGGACTTTTGGGTTGATCATGAAATCTACATACTTCAAACACTTGCCAAGGAAGCAGAAGACTTGGAATTCACCCAATACCCACCTGGGAGAATTGCAGATAGATCATCTGGCCATTTCACGAAAATCTCAAAAGGAAATACAAAACGTGGAGGTACTAAGAAGCGCCAATCTGGACTCAGACCACTACCACTCAAAGATCAAAATAAGACTCCAGCCTAGAAACACTAGATTACACAGAACCTCCAAAACGGTAAGATCTGACGTCGAGCGACTCAAGAACAGTCAAGAACTAAGTCAGAGACTGAAAAACACAGACCTAAATAACTGGGAACAACTGAAGGAGACTCTTGTCAAGGCGGCCAATGAACTCGACCCTCTCGCAAGAAGAAGGAAGCATCCGTGGTGGACTGAAGACTGTGACAATGCAATAGCCCAAAGACAGATAGCCTGGGTGAAGTGGAATTCTAAAAAGACCAAGGAAAATTGGCATACATTTTTGGAACAAAGAAAGGTTACAGCCAAGATAATACGAGAAACCGAACTAACCTTCACACAAAACCAACTAACCCAAATCGAAGAGAGCTTTGCTAAGAATAATTCCAAAGATTTCTTTGGAACCTTTAAGCAGGCCCTCAGAAAATACGCTCCGCTAAGCCTCCACTTCAGAGAAGCACAAGACAAACTGGCTTATAACGACAAGGACAGCTGCCACCTTCTGGCTCAGTACTTTAAAAATCCACTCAACTGTGACCCACCCAGCGAAGACTTCGACTATAAACAAACCACACCAAACCTGGACTCGCTTCCCTCTTCATTGGAAGAAGTTGGCCAGATCATTCAACTCCTTAAGAATAATAAGGCAGCTGGAGAGGACTCTATCGTTGCTGAACTGTGGAAAGGTGCTGGAAACAATGCCGTGCGCAAGCTAACCGAGATCATCCAGGACATCTGGGAAACAGAGAAATTACCACCCGATTGGAAATCTGCTCTGATCCATCCGTTTCACAAAAAGGGAGATTTTACTGATCTAAACAACTACCGTGGAATTTTTCTAGTCCCGGTAACATACAAGATTCTCTCGAAGGCGTTACAAACAAGGGCAACAAATCAGTTGGATAGTCAACTGGGAGAATACCAGGGAGGCTTCAGGAAAATCCGATCCTGTGTTAAACAGATCCCCAATCTTAAAACTGTACTTCCATACTCCAAGATGAGAAAGCACAACGTGGTCGTCACCTTTGTTGATTTTAGGAAGGCCTACGATTCCATTGATAGAGAAACAATTAACAAAGTATTCCAGGAACTAGCACTAGACAAAAAAAAAACCCAGACTAATCTAAGAAACTTTGACCAACACCCATTCCAAGGTTAAATTTAGAGGCGATATTTCAGAAAGCTTCGAAATAAAAACTGGAGTGAGACAAGGAAATGGACATTCCCCAATTCTCTTCAACTGTGTTCTTGAAAAGGTTATGAGAGAACGGCGCAAGGAACTGAACAATTTGGGTACTCAGAGTGGTATCTACCTGGGACGTAAGAACGATTTACTGGTTGTAGATTGGCCTGACCTTTGCAGATGACATAGTGGTGTTTGCTAATTCTCTTGAGATGGCAACAATGCAAGTAAACTGCCTCAGAAAACAGGCTGCGAAAGTGGGTCTTCAAGTGTCGCTGGAGAAAACAAAATTCTTTACCAACATCAGAGAAGCAATCAGAGAGATGTTACTAGAACAGGGAAACATCAAGAAGACTGAGAAATTTAAGTATCTCGGCGAATGGATTAAACCCCATTTATTAGAAAGAGCATCATTATCCAAGAGAGTCAGCAAGTTAGAACTAGCCTATCGGCTGACTAAGAACACTTACAATAAGAAATGCCTGACAGGTAATCTGAAACTTAAGCGCTACACATCAGTCTTAAGACCAGAAGCTCTGTATGCCATGGAGTGTCTTTCCTTGAACCGAAGGGGTCTAATAGAGAAATTGGAAATCAGAGAGAGGAGAATCCTCAGGAAGATCCTAGGCCCGGTAAAGGAAGATGGGGAATTCCGAAGACGGCATAACTCTGAGCTCTAGGAACACATTGAGATGCTCTCTGACTGTGCAAGGAAAAGAAAGGTAGCTTTCTATGGCCACGTTGCAAGATTGCCTCCAAACCGACTAACCAACTGTCTGTTCACCTTCTCAAAACAAGAAGCTTCGTACCACTTGGTTGACAGAGACCGAGGATATTAAAGAACTGGCAATAACAGATCTCCAAAACAGACAGTCTGTGAGACGCACCCTGAAGGAAGTCCGTGGATTTCAGGAAAAACCTCGAAGGAAAGGTGCCCCCTGGACAGAAGAGAGAAAGGAGTTACACCGGCAGAAGATGCGACAATACTGGGCAAAGGTCAAAGCCCAACAGTTGAACAAGCGTGGTCCAAAGTAGCCCTATTCGAAAGAAGAAGAAGAATAACTAACACCGCGCACCCGAAATAATGTGGGGGAATGCGCAGAACAATGCTAAACTCGTCGAGACGAGATGAATTCTCTCGCCGGTACGAGTATAGTTTGCCAGCTGAGAGCTAGGTAATAATGTGGGTTAATGTTCACAGTTTCAGTTTGATTGAAAGTTTAAGTTTTAAAATTTCTAGCTTCGATAGAAAACTAAGTAGAATATTCTTGTTTCCATATTTAGTTCTTAGTTAGTTAGTTCTTTCATATTTTATCTAAGTTCTTAGTACGCTTCATACCTTTCAGAAAGTTTAAATAATGTTTCTAGTCTATCACCTCTATAATCTAGTCTACAAGTACTAGACCCTCTAGTCTATCAGTATCTCTGGTCAATAATTGGAGTTGATGTTTGAGCTTAATTTAATTTGAGCTTAAATTTGAGCTAATTAAGTTTGGAAAAAGAGTCTTTACTACGCTCCAGCTCCAGCAAGTTTAAATAATATATGTAGCCTACCAGCTGACGATAAGATTTAGGTAATTTAATAATTCATCCAGATTTCGTTTGTAATGCGCTTCAGAAAGGGTTGTTAGTTTTGTCTTGGTTTCAAAATATTTAGCCATAATGTTAACATATTAATTTAAAATCATTGAATAAAATTTAATCGCAAATTACAAAAAAATACATTTATTTATTTATTTATTTTTATTTATTTATTTATTTATTCAGTGGAGGGTCATCACCTAATATAATACAACTAAAATAAAAATAAACTTAACGCAAAATGTTTAAAAATTACTTCGCTAGTGATACCTACCACTATATTGATTTCTACAAATATGCACCTTAGTGATTTAACACTTGTTTTGTACAGAACGTACTTATCATAGTTTTTTTTAACAATTGGATAATATTTTTCCTATACTAAATCAAACAATTTTTTAATTATAAATACAAAGTAGAGTAAATTAATCAATTAGTTTTATGAATGAAACATAGTTGTCATTTATAAAAGTCTTAAATTGCATTGAATATTTTTTGTAACTTTTAATATTTCTAATACTCAAGGGTAATAAATTGTAAGTTTTTGGGGCAAGATGGTAAGCAAATCTTGCTTGTACATTTTTATAAGAGTTAGATACTTCCAGCAATTTGTTTGTCATACTACGAGTCACAATATTATGCAAGATACGATTTTTTAAACGTTCTTTTTTATGCATAAATATTACCAACGTATGAAAGTACAGCGATCTTATATTGCATATATCCCTTTCAAAAAGTAGTCTGGTTGGGTATCGTCTACCTTTTTTGTAAATAATTTTCAGTATATAATTTTGAATTGTAGACAAGGTTTTTAATGAATTTTCATATAGTGCTCCCAAAACCAGAATTCCATATCTTAAAAGTGATTCTACTAGGGATTTGTATACCAAAATCAATATATTTTTACTCAAGATATCCCTTAACTGATAAAATTTGTAAATTAGTTTTCTAATTCGCGTTGTTAAATATGCTACATGTTGGTTCCAATTTATATTTTTATCTATAATAATTCCCAAATATTTAGTATTTTCAACTTCTTTTATGTGTCCAATACCCTTAATATTAATGCTGTGAAATTTGGGTCTGTTTATATCTGTGATGGTTAATGCTATATAATTGGTCTTATCTGCATTTAGGGACAGCTGATACCCATCCAACCACATCTTTATGACATTCATACCTTCTTGAACGCTTTTCTTGGTGACTTCCCAATCATATCCAATAAATTTGGCAACAGTGTCATCAGCATATGATTATTACTTTGCTATCTATGTTAAGTGTTAATAGATGATTTATATAAATGGTGAAGAGTATAGGACCTAGAACTGTCCCCTGAGGAACACCCACTCTCACCAGTTGCGGTTCACTTAGACTTTTATTGACTTTCACATATTGTGAGCGGTCGTTTAGATAATCTCTGAAAAGTCTTGATACACTACCACGAATTCCATATCGCTCTAACACTTGTAGTAATTTTTCATGATGTACCGTGTCAAAGGCCTTTGCCAAATCCAAGAATACTGCTATGCATTTTTTACTGTCATTAAGATTGCTTGAAACTTCATTAATAACCTCATACATAGCATCTGATGTGCTTTTGCCTTCTCGGAACCCATACTGATATTCACTTAATATTTTGTTGCTATTTAGAAAGTTTATTATGCGTGTTTTTAGGCATTTTTCAGTAATTTTTCCAAAATTATTAATTAAACAGATTGGGCGATAATTTGATATTTTATTTTTGTCACCTGCTTTGTAAATAGGGATTATCACTGAGTTTTTAAATTGTTTGGGAAATTTTCCATTACTAAATATTAAGTTAATGATATGGCTAAGAGGGTGTAGAATGTATTTTGCAGTTAGTTTTAATAAAAACGGGGTGACTCCATCACAACCAGGCGCACTACTATTCTTTAATGAATTGATGTGGAGGAATACTTCATTTTCTGTAACAGGAGTTAAGAATAAAAAGTTATTATTTCTGGGAATACTATTTAATGAGAAATCGTCTGGAATATTAATTTTTCATGTTTTCATGTTTCACATCATTTTAGTGCCTATGTTAGTGAAATATTCATTAAAAAAATTTGCCATTTCTTTATTGCTATTAAAAGTTTGTCCATTGTCATCGCATATATCTAAGCTTATTGTACTTTTTCTAGATTTCTCATTTGTTGCTTCAGAAATTACTTGATATATTTCTTTCATGTTATTTTCATTTTGTGTTATTATGTTTATATAGTAGCTGTGTTTACATTTTTTTAAAAGACTATTTAGTCGATTCCTATAATCTTTATATTGTTTTTCTAAAGCTACCGAGAAATTATTACATAATCGTTTTTTTAATTTATCTCTTATGATAATGGACCTTGTAACCCCTTCCGTAATCCAAGGCTTAATTTTTTTAACCTTTTTTCCCTGAAATTTTTTTATTACCGTGCATTCATTTATTAAATGCTGATAAATGTCTGTAAAAGCATCTGCAGCTATTTGAGCGTCATTAGCTGCAATGACCTTAGTCCAGTTTTTATTTTCTATTAATGAGAATAATTTTTCGGTATTTATTTTTTTATTGTGTGAGTTCCTTCGTTTTTATTTTCTTGGATCCGAGCAAGTGTTTCTTTATAAAATATAGCCATTACAGCATAGTGATCGGTGATACTACACGTTAATATATATGAATTAATACTTATATTTCTTACATGTTTCTGCTTAATAAATATATGGTCTATGCAAGTAGATGTGTCTTTAGTTACACGAGTCGGCAGTTGTATGTAAGGTAAAAATTCATGTTTTGCCATCACAGATATATATTTATTAGTATTTACGTCTCTATCCAATATGTCTATATTAATATCTCCTACAAGCAATTGAAAGTGTATTTATAAATAGAATATTGTGGTATACGATTTATTGTTGTTAGTATGTAGTTGTTAATATGCTTCAGCAAGTTTCAAAAGTCCATCTAGTCTACCAGCCGAGATTTAGACTAGTCCCCCGACGCGGCATTGCTCATCATCAAAATATTAATAGGTACGTTTAACCTTTTGTCGACCGACGGTACTTTTAAGTTCACCGAAAATACAGTTTTAATGGAGTTAAATGGGCAAGAGAAAAATTTATTTTTTTAACTTTTCGTTTTTTTTTTTGGTCGGGGGTTACCTAAAATTTTTAATTTAATTTTATCATGAATGTCTTTACTCTCAAATTCATTTTGGCATACAAACTAGTATTTTTAACGGGTAACGGGTTAAATTGAATAGATTCGCATAAGAACGGTTTGCACCTAATCCGAGTTTACAACGCGCGTTATGGAATGAGTCGGGGAAGGTGCATCTTCAAGATTGATTTTGAATTTAAAGTGTCGCCATTTTGAAAATAACACGGTTATGAATACATTCATCCACAAAGCAATTTTGCCCATCAGTAATACAAATCCACGAATCGCACAGGAAAGACGGAAAGATATAAAGAAATATCAATTGGATTTTTTATACGGAATTTGCAATTCGAATTTGTCTCTTAGTTAGTTTGCAGCTTACTTTTCAAGCAACCTCTCCGTAGAAAGAATACTTGAATTACGCAAATAAATTCATTTTAAATTAAATTTTACTCAAGAATTATAATTAATTACCTTTGTTTAAAATAATAAAATGAACGATTAAATATATGCCAGAGTTAAGCGAATTTATTTAATTCAAGTTTGATTGAATATATTATCCATTATAATGTTGCAAACTGAATTAAATATTGTTTATTAACATTTATAAAGGGATTCTTGGATTAAAAATATAGAAGAATTATATCCAGAAACAGCCATAAAGCATGGAGATTAGTGAAACGACTTAATAATGACCCAACTAGATTCAATGCACATTCCAACATCACTGCAGATCACATTGCCCATCAGTTACTCATGAATGGGAAAGGCAGTCACATAATTAAAGCACCTAAAATACACCAAGAGGTCCAGGGGCAAAGACGTCATCTTACACTCCCATTCGAAATATCACAACTAAACAAGGCTATCAAGGAGAGCATCTGGTAAAGCGCCCGGTTTAGATGACATCCGTGTGAAACAAATTTAGAATTTCGTGCCAGCGACAAGAAAGTGGATCCTGCAGCCTTTCAATAATTACCTGAGCAAGTGCCAAATTCCAAAGATCTGGCGAAAGAGCAGGGTGATAGCCCTTCTCAAACCGGGTGTTTGGACCGTGTCTCATGAAAATTAATTTCTTTTCAGTCGCCTATTTCAAGGGAGGAAAATGGGAAAACAATAAATATCGGGATATATGTGGGGAGGGATACCCTTAACATGGGTCAGTCCGGACGTTGAATGCCGCTGCAGCCCTTCGGCTCGTGATCACACCACCCTGGTTAAACTTACCTTGAAACGATAAACTTAAATGCTTGCAGGTGTCCGTCGAACTTGGTTCGCGCTGCGATTTTGGTCATCACGCTTCTCACACTCGAAGCGTACTACCGGAAATATATAAATTCGCGACGAAAATTAATAGGTAAATCGCGCGATTTAGGCCCAGGTCGACACATCTGTCTCCTTCTGTTAATCGATTTAAATTTTGAATTGAAATATAGATTTACTAAAATTGGCGCGAACATTCCGCCGCCCCTGAAGTAACCCACTTCAGCACAAAACTGAACAATAATAGGCCAAGATGGACCAAATCAAATCCATAAAAGAGGTAAAATAAACAAACTTCTACTAATAAGGTAAATGAAAATGAAGTCAACTTCGACAAAATAGAAGAAAACGACATGGTCCCAAATTTTAGACAAAATAAAAACAAATGACTACTGATACCATTTTCACCCTCTGGGTGTTCAAAAAAACAGACAACACTTAAAAACCAACAAAGAAATTCTAAACGACCAACGAATGGGACAGTAGTAGACATAATTTGAACAGAAGAGTCACTAGGACAGCTCAGCTATGTCCGGCATACAGTCGCCAAACTCTGAAACCTGCATCTAAGAATGGTAAAGTGCTATAAATAACAAGATCATCCAATCACTTACGCTATTGATCTTGATCGCTGCGTTGGCGTTTCTTTCACCTTGCACAACCAAAGGAAACGACCCCGCTCCGATGATACCTTCAATTTTCCCCGATTGGCCGCAATTACTGCCGGCAAGTGGCAAATCTACTAAATGACTCAACTCCCAAAGGTCTGGGCTGTGTGGAGGAAAATTGCCTGCAATATTCTCAACAACAAACGCGTTGACAGGAAGTGTAATACGAGCATCAAAACGCCACCATATGGCCGTCGCCGTTTGACCGACAACGGCACTTTTCGTTCTGCAAAATCTGATTACCGATACATCGGACTTTTGCACGGGTAATCCTACCCTTGCACAAACGCCTTGACATAGAAAATTCGCCTCGCTTCCGCAATCCAACAAAAAACGCACGCAGTGCCGTTTCCCCGCAGGATCGGGAATTTCGGCAACAAAGGTAGGCAGCAATACGGAGGAAGCCGTTGACTTGGCCGAACCGGCATTTCCCCCTGCGCACAATGCGTTTTGGGAAACGTCCATAGCACGCAGTTTCCTCTTGCCATAATGCAACAACGAATGAGGGGGTATGGAGATTGAGAACCACCGGGGGTATCCGGGCACCCCGGGAGCGAATGTTGCTGTGAAAAAGAACGCACGCAAAGGAAATGCGATTTTAGTATCCCATATCTCGACTTGGGAGTTAAATCTAAAAATTTGGGGCATACCTGCAATTTATGATTGCCCGCTTTGCAACAATAACAAAGCGAAGACTTGGGACCAACAGGTCGTACCTCTGTTTGAACCATAAAGTTTCTGGTCGTCGATCGAACCTTGAAGGATCCTTGGGACACCCTTTGGGAAACATCTGATGTCGGCAACGTCCGGAGATGTCTCTCTACAAATTTAACAAAATCCTTGTAGGTCGGTACATCTGTTTCCCACAAAGCGGCTTCAAATGCCCGCTTGGTGCCCGGGTCCACGACCTGCAACGCCCGGTTCAAAAAAATGAAATCCGTCAAATCGGCGAGAACCAGCCGGTGTAGCGCAGAGATAGGAGCACAAAACTGATCCAGAACGGAACTTAATCAGACAAACAAAATCGAACACCCCAAAAACCTGAATATTCAGACAATAATTGAATAAACAAACCAAAATCTAATATTCAAATGTGAACTGAATAACCAAACCTAAATGGAACATTCAAAGGAATAACTGTAGACTCATACAGAATCGGATAGTCACAAAATCGAATATTTACAAAATCGAATATTCAAACGAGAGCTGAATACTCAGCCAAAATCGAATATTCACAAATCGAATATTCGCAACGAAGACTTAATAAGCAGACAACAACTGCTTATTCCAACGAAACTGGATAACCAGATAAAAATTAAATAATCAACGAAAAATGAATAACTGAAAATGAAACTAACTAATTATTACGACGAAATCGGGATATCCAGACAAAATTAATAATCAACGGAACTAATGGAGTAAACTTTGAGTGTTTACGCCGAGACCCGAAACAAAATGGCGATTCCAACAGCCACCGAGAACATGCACGTCTTCGACTAACTGACCCCGATCCGGTTCGAAGAACCAATGTTTGGACCGTGTCTCACGAAAACTAATTTCTTTTAAAATTTAAATTGGGATGGTCCCGTCACTTACCTTTAGGGTTGCTCTCGTCTCCGCCCCGTGTGGACTATCCTTCCGTCGCTTATTTCAAGGGAGGAAAATGGAAAAACAATAAATATCGGGATATATGTGGGGAGGGATAACCTTAACGTGGGTCAGTCCGGACGCTGAATGCCGCTGCAGTCCTTCGGCTCGTGATAACACCACTCTGGTTAAACTTAACTTGAAACGATAAACTTAAATGCGTGCACGTGTCGGTCGAATTTGGTTCGCGCTTCTCACACTCAAAGCGTACTATCGGAAATATATAAATTCGCGACGTCAATTAATAGGTAAATAACGCGATTTCGGTCCAGGTCGACACATCTGTCTCCTTCTTTTAATCGATGCCGAAATCGATTTAAATTTTGAATTAAAATATAGATTTATTGAAATTGACGCGAACACCGGGTAAGGAAGCAAACCATCCTAAGAACTCCAAGCCAATTAGTGTTCTGAGTCACTTTTATAAACTATTTGAAGGTATGATTTTGTATAGAATTCTACGTGTAATTGACCATCTTCTCATACCTAAGCAAGCATGATTTAGACCAAATTAAAGCTGTACAGGTCAACTTTTAAACTTAACTCAGTTTATAGAGGATGGGTTTGAAACTCGGCAGGTAACAGGCGTGGTCTTTGTGGATCTTTCAGCAGCGTACGACACTGTTCATCAACGGTTGCTCCATGCCAAGTTGTACTGTATGACCCACGATTTCTATCTAGTTAGACTTATCAGCACTCTCCTTCAAAACCGAAGTTTTTTTTGTGTATTTCCAGTGGAAACGCAATCGTTGGAGAGTACAGAAAAATGGCCAATCTCAGGGAAGCGTCCTGGCTCCATTTCTCTTCAACATCTATACCAACGATCAACCACTGTATCCCAGACACAAGAAGCTTCTTGTGTCTGGGAGACAGTGGTTGATCGTTTTTTTGAATCATTGGAAAGAGATCTGACATCTGCCCTGAGAAATCTATCAAGTTATTACAGCTGGAACCAACTCAGACCAAATCCATCTAAGTCATAAGTATGCGCCTTCCACTTAAAGAACGGGGTGCAAACATAGCTCGTCTCCACGTGGCGCACCTTGGGTAACGCTAAAGAGCTAAGACAAAAGGTAATCCACACCATCTCACGATCTCCTGAATATCGAAACATACATGGATACCACGTTTTTAGAAAATGGAACGAACGGCTCCTCTAAGAGCCAACCGACCAAAACTCTTGGACGTCTTTTTAAGATTTGCCAGCTCAACATCGAAGCCATAAGTAGATCTAAGAGTGACTATCTCTCCAAGTTTCTCCTGGACC
This sequence comes from Phosphuga atrata, assembly GCA_944588485.1. Taxonomy (NCBI): domain Eukaryota; kingdom Metazoa; phylum Arthropoda; class Insecta; order Coleoptera; family Silphidae; genus Phosphuga; species Phosphuga atrata. The sequence goes on from OX155905.1 coordinate 5,563,093, forward strand.
ATAACACCGATGTGGTTCTCATACAAGAAACTCATACCTCTGACGAATCACAGCTCTGGAAAAGGGAAAAAAATCCACGGCTACAGACTTATCGGTGCAACATATCACCCTCATTACGGCACAGCTACTTATGCCCGAGCCACACTGAAGGGCGTAAAACTTATATCGACATCTCAAGACGACGATATTTCTGCATTGACTGTCAAAGTCGCTGACACACTCCTGACAGACATATACAAACCTCCTGCAGCCATGTGGCCAGACAACATCCTACCTATCGGGGACCTCCTATCCATCTATGCTGGTGACTTTAATAGCCAGCACACCCAATGGAGGTACCCTCAAAACAACCAAAACTGGACAAAATTGGTGGACTGGGCCAAAGCTCATAATATTCAACTAGTGCCACACACAGAGGCACCTTCAACTCAGCCAGATGGGGTACCCAGACCTATCGGTACAATCCAGACCTATGTTTCGTGTCATCTGATCAAGAGCGAAAACCTCTCCCAGTGAACCGACATGTTCTTGAGGCTTTCCCGCATAGCCAACACCGTCCCGTGCTGCTGGAGGTGGGCACCCAGATCCCAATCATACGCGGCTCCGACCTCCCGAGATGGAACTTCTCAAAGGCAGACTGGCAGGGATACTCGACCGCCCTCGATAAAAACATCCGATTTATTGCTCCAATGCCAAATAACTAACAAAGATTTGTAAAGATGGTAATATCCACGGCCAAGAAACACATACCAAAAGGAGTAAGAAAAGAACACATACCATGCGAGGCCAATGAGATCCTCTACGCTGACTACTTGGAAAACGGCAGATCGGATGCTGCGGACTCCCTATTACACAACCTTGACGAAGCACGGAAGAAAAAATGGAACAAAACAAAAGCCAGAATTTCCGACACTCAAGTAGAAGGGCGTGGAGCCTACTTAAGAAGCTGGGAGCCGATTCACATACCATGAAGCCTGCCAACGTCACGACCGATCAGGTAGCGAACCACATAGTGAACCTGTCCACAGCCAGAAAAGATAAATCCCACTCGACCGAAATCAAAAAGGAGTTCAAGGCCCTCAAAAACTCCTCTATAAGTAGTGAGCAGCTGTCTGGGGAATTTACCACGGACGAAGTCACAAAAGCCCTCCAAATCTTAAAGACCGGCAAGTCAAAAAAAGCCGGGTACGACAAAATACAGCCGGAATTCCATGCTTACGGTGTAATAAACACGAGGCGCTGGCTGGCAAAATTCTTCACTAATATCCTCGAAGCCGAACAACTGCCAAGCGAACTTAAAAGATCTAAAATCATCGCCATTCTCAAGCCAGGAAAGCCTGCCGACCTCCCGGCAGCTACCCATTGCCCTCCTAAGCGTTATATATAAATTACTGGAGAGACTAATCTACAACCGAATAAGCCCACGAATCCTGGACATCTTACCTGTGAAACAAGCTGGTTTCCGACCTGGACGCAACTGCGAAGATCAGGTTCTTGCACTTCTGACCTATATCGAGAGAGGCTTTGAGGAACGCAATAAAGCAGGAGTAATCTTCATAGACCTAACAGCTGCTTACGATACTGTCTGGAGGGAAAGCCTAATGTATAAATTCCTGACAACCATAAAATGTAAGAAGCTGACAGCACTGGTGAGCAACATGCTCTCCAATAGGTCCCTTCAGACTGTAATGGGGGACACACGAAGCAGACCCAAGCTCCTTAATAACGTCCTACCTCAAGGCTCAGCCCTGGCTCCACTTCTTTTAAATCTATACGTGGCTGACCTTCCACAAACACCAACCCGCAAGTTTATGTATGCCGATGATTTGGCCCTGGCAACCCAGCATTCGAACATGGGAAACATAGAAGCTACCTTGTCAGCGGACCTAAACATTCTGTCGGACTACTTTAGGAAGTGGAGGCTGACACCCAGCGCTGCGAAAACCGAGACCTGTTGTTTTCATCTCAACAACAGAATGGCATCTACCAGCCTAAAAGTCACTCTAAATGGCACTGTTTTACGCCACAACTACAACCGCAAATACTTGGGCGTTACGTTGGATCGTACCCTCTCTTTCAACAAACACCTGACCAACTTGGCAGCGAAAATAAGGACCCGCAATAATATACTATACAAGCAGGCTGGATCGACCTGGGGAGCTGATGCTCTAACCCTGCGTACTGCTGCACTTGGTCGTGTCTACTCAGCGGCCGAATACTGCGCATCGGCTTAGATAAACAGCCCCTACGTACGTAAAATCGACACAGTTCGGAACCAAACGATGAGAATAATGACGGAATCCATTAAACCTACACCAATCGAATGGCTGCCAGTGCTATCTCACATAGAGCCGCCGAGAGTCCGCAGAAAGCAGATCCTGGTCCGAGAGTACAATAAAATAACCGCGAACCCGGACATACCAATCCACCAGGATCTCATACATTTTAATAGACTAAAGTCTAGAAGTCCCTTTGTTAGAACGGTACAACAGCTAATCAATAACAACTTTGACGGATACGAGGAGTGGCAGTCGGACTGGCAGGGGAAAGTCTCACCGACCTGGCACCCCCTACTAAACTCTAAAGAACCACCACCTGGTTTTAACCTACCCCGCAAGCTCTGGATTCGACTGAATAGAATAGGTACTGTACACGGCAGAACTGGGTCGGCACTCCATAGGTGGGGAATGCGCGCTAGTCCAGAGTGCGAATGCGGTGCTGCCTCTCAAACAATGGAACAAATCACCCGCGAATGCCCGCTAGCAGCCTTCCCTGGAACGACCGTCGACTTGTTACACGCGACACCGTAGGCCATCTCCTGGCTCGAACAGTTACGCCTGGAGCTGTGATAATAAAGACAATAATTGCAATTATGTTTGAGATATATGTGCTAGTCTTGACGTTATATATACCATATTTACTCTCTCGCCTATCTATGTTCAAATAGACCATAGGCTAAATAAATAAACTTAAAGAACAGGGAAGCTCATTGTGAGTTACGCATAGTATGGTCAGGTATCCGATTGCAGCATTGTCACACCCCTAAATGCTAGGGAGTAACCCTTGATAGAGCTCTCACATTCAAAACCGACTATGAGAATAACAAAATGAAAATCTCCACACGAAACAACGCAAACTAGTAGAGACACAACGAGGCTCACATCCAGAGACTATTCGCACTTCTGCAATGGCATTGTGCTTTTCTACTGCTGAATTTGCTTCCTCAGTTTGGTACAAGTCATCTCATGCCAGACAGGTAGATACAGCTCTGAACGAAACCTGTAGGTTGACAACAGGTTCCTTAAAACCTATCCCTACAGATAAGCTCTACTACCTGGCTGTAATAGCACCACCTTGTGTACGCAGAGAGGTGGCTGCCAACAGGAAGAGGCTGAGAGTGGAAGAGAAAAGCGCCCACCCACTGCATGGATACAATCCTCCTCAGCAACGGCTGAGGTCTCGAAAGAGCTTCCTTAGGACATCTGAGATGCTTACCGTCTCACCGGAAAAGTCAAGGCTGGATATATGGAGGAAGTCGACCCCCCACCTCTGCGGCTGGATGCCAGTAGCTGAAGAACTACCACTCGGACTCAACGAAAGCTGGTTGGTGGGGAAATCCCTAAACAGGTTACGATCAGGAGTTGGAAGATCCCGAGACAATCTTAGGAGAGGGGGCCTCAGTACATGCGAATGTGGACAAGAACAAACCACAAGACTCATGCTTCATTATTCTATGTGCCCTTCATCTTGTGCAGAGGAAGATCTACTGTTAGCCACTCTGAGCGTCTTGGATGTTGCTCAGTATTGGGCACGTGTTATATAATGAGACAGTTTCACCCTTACGAGGAGCGTTTCAAAAGTCCGTGCAAAAATAAAAACTACTAACATATTTGGGGTAAATCTTTTTTATTTTTCAACATAGTCTCCTTTAAGGTTTATACACTTCGTCCAACGATGTTCCAGCTTGCTTATCCCTTCCGAATAATAGGATTTGTCCATGTCTGCAAAATATCCATTAGTGTCCGCAATCACCTCCTCGTTTGAATGAAATCTTTGTCCCGCCAGTCATTTCTTCAAATTGGGGAACAAATAGTAGTCCGACGGAGCCAAGTCTGGAGAATAGGGAGGATGTGAAACGAGTTGGAATCCTATTTCCATTAATTTTGCGGCCACAACTGCTGAGGTGTGTGCTGGTGCGTTGTCGTGGTGGAAAAGGACTTTCTTGTGGGCCAATCGCGGGCGTTTTTCTTGCAGCTCGGTTTTCAAACAGTCCAATAACGATGAATAATATTTACTTCTAATAGTTTTACCCTTTTCCAAATAGTCGATGAGGATTATCCCTTGCGTATCCCAAAAGAAAGTCGCCATAACCTTTCCGGCCAAAGGAACGGTCTTCGCCTTCTTTAGTGCAGATTCTCCCTTAGTAACCTATTGTTTAGATTTTTGTTTGGTCTCCGGTGTATAATAATGTATCCATGTTTCATCCACAGTGGAGAAAAGACGCTTAAAGTCCTCCGGATTCTTCTGGAACAGCTGCAAACCATCGTGGCAACACTTCACACGATTCCGTTTTTGGTCAAGCGTGAGCAATCGCGGCACCCATCTTGCTTACTCATGTCCAAATGTTTTTTTTTCAAAATATTGTGTACCCGTTCAGTCGAGATGCCCACAGCACTAGCAATCTCACGCACCTTAACTCTTCTGTCATCCATCACCATATCATGGATTTTATCAATTATTCCTGGAGTCGTAACCTCCACAGGCCGTCCAGAACGTTCCGCGTCACTTGTGCCCATATGGGCAGACCGAAAGTTTTGTAACCACTTATAAAACGGTTCTAATCGAAGGTGAACAGCCACCATAATGCTTTTCAAGCTTCTCTTTAGTCTCCTGAGGCATTTTGCCTTTCATGAAGTAATGTTTAATTACTACACGAAATTCTTTTTCGTCCATTTCTCAAAAATAACTCAAACCAATATGGCTGAAACTTGGTATGCGTTCATTCAAGAGATGATACTAACCAAACATGACCTCGATACACGCCGGTGGTACCATCTATCGCACTTTGCACGGACTTTTCAAACCACCCTAGTATATGTATAGCAACTGTAGATTTGTATGTTTCCGACACGAGAAATAAATAAATAATCATGTATAAAGTAAACAAATCAATGAGTGATTTATTTATATTATAATTACATTTCAATTTTTGAAAAATAGTTTACTTCTGTGTTTAATTTGTAAAAATCGTACTGCCAATAAAGAAGCGTTAAGCCGGAAATACTATAAAGTGCTAACAGTAATTGGAAAAAATTACAGTTGCGTGATCATTGCGCATCTAATGCAACGGTAAATATTATTAATTCTGTAGATGTTGATTTCACACTTATATCATTACATCTTCATTTATTAGTTTTATTTTCATTGAACTTTTCCCTGTGAAATTAACGCAATTTGTACAATTATCTTTATCAACAAGTATATAATAACGTATTTTAGTACGTGACATAGTCTGATATGAATAACAGTTCAAGCAATTCAAGCAATTTAGTGTTAGCTTTGCTAATTAACTTTACTTTTGAAACGTTTAAATATACCTACTTAATAGGGAATATGCATGAAATTTGAATTTGGTTCAAATATTTTTTGGTTTGAATTAAACCAAAATTATTGTAATTAATATATTTCTAAATACTTAAAATTAATAAATAAATGTGCAAATTAAGCGAGATAAATTCAAATTTGTAAAACGCATTTGTAATTTGTAATCATTGGTTAAAACAGTGGTTCTCAAACTTTTTTTGCCGCGGCACCCTTGTCGAGATGAAAAAATCTCGCGGCACCCTTGGGTTCGTCCATTAATCACGTGATGTTGTTTAGAAACTTTTTAAAGTTTGTCATGTTCATCTTCCCAAAGCGAACAGTTTTTTGCAGAATAAATTTATTTGCAAACTTCTTACCGCGTTCTCCATTTAAACCCATGTAAATTGAAAACCGAAATTCAGAGAAGGGAAATTTTTTTCCCTTGCAAAAATTTTTGCATTTCATATTTTTTACTTTTGTGACTAAATCGAACGATTTTACAAAATTTGCAATAAATACTTACTTACCGGGACAAACTACAACCCCCGGTTGTAATTTTCTATTTTGAGGCGTTGCAACGCGTTGGCGAGATATTTACAAAAAAAAAAACATTGATGCAAAAATAATTTGCCACGCTGCCCCCATTGCGGGCGGAGCTTTCAATTTCGGTCAGCGGGTGCTTCTACTGGATACCCATATTCAATAAAAGTTTCATTGAAATCTATGAAGGATTTATACTTTTGTTCGCTATTTTTTAATATTTTGATATCTTCGAGCTCGGAGCTTGGAATTCGTGATGGATTTGTTAAAAAAAGTTTAAGACTACGTGGAACAATAAAATTTTACACATCTGTAGAGAAAGGATCATTATATCAAATCCCTTTATGTATTTTGCAAAATATTTGATCTGGCGGCAACCGCCGTCCCTCAAATAACTATAAATAACTATAAGAAAATAAATATATTTTGAAAACTGCAACAGATACATTAAAAATCTTTCAGTTCTAGATGGCGCATACGTTGATGTCTATTAAAATTGACATTGCAATTATTTTACAAACCTCCAACCGCGTTCTCCAGTTAAACCCATGTAAATTAATAAATGAAATTCAAACAAGGGGTATTTTTTTCTTTCGTGACTAAACCGAAGAATCCAAAATAGGATAATATAGCTAGGACCGTTGGTTTAACCCAGGTTGGATTAGGTTGCGCACCGCGAAGCGCCAGATAAATCAGATCACATACGCGAGTTAAGGAAGCTGCCCAAGGCCAACACCAAGTCTGCACCTGCAAAAGTGCTGAAACTAACATTTCAGCTTATCTTTCATATATAAAGATATGCGGAGAGGAAAGACAATTATATTATATTATATACATTATTATAATTATAATCACTAGTTAAGTCAAAACTATTATTTTTTAAATTTCATTTTATTTTGTTAGTATTAAGTGAGTTGTTCCTGAATAAATTCTTGAAGTCTTTTTTAAAAACTTATTCGAGTGTTGCGAACCCAAAACTGGCGCAGTCGGTAGGATCTAGGCGAAACTCTCTATCAAACAATTGTTTTTGGATGTCAACCCTTAAGCCTAGCCGAAAGAAAATCCTGAAGATACGAAAACTTCCATCGAGGAAAAGTTGCAAGATCCAAAGGAAATTCCGGATTCCACAACAACACTCAACACAAAGGAACATCCTGAAGAAAGTCCAACATCGACTCTATTCTGGGACTCGTTAGATTAAGAAGACCTGGGAAAAGGACAACTTCTCCAGATCCTATAGGCATTAGATTAAGAACAACCAAGAAAGAAAAAAAACATGAAACTCATCGCAGTAATTTTGATGTAAGTGTTCATTCCTTTTTTTAAAAATAATTTCCTAAACACTTTTTGAATTTCTCTAAGACAATTTTATTCAAAATAATCAATCAAAAAATTAATCAAAATCAATTGATTCGTTTATAAGAATTAGTTTAGTTAATAATCCACAAAAATAAATCAAAATGGCACTAAATGTACCACTATTACGTTACCAAGCCGATAACATCCCTCACTTTGACGGCAACCCAAGACAGTTGCACAGATTTATAAATTCATGCGAACATTTCTTACAAACTTTCCAAAATGTTCAAAACGCAAACGACCCATTAAACATTTGCTTGCTTGATACAGTCCTATGTAAGTTAAGAGATCGTGCTGCCGATTTAATTACCAGGACAGAACTAAATAGCTGGCATTTAATAAAAAATGCATTAAATCAGACCTTTTCAGATCAGAGAGGTACAGACTGTCTAATACAAGACCTAATATCAATGAAACCTCTAAAAAACGAAACCCCTATCCAATTTGGCATGAGGCTACAGGACTAAGGAAGTTTATTATTTTCTAAATTAAATTCTACAATTGAAGACGAAGACGAAAGACAAATTAAAATTAACCATTACGACGACTTTGCTCTAAAAACTTTCATTCACGGCTTACCATATCAAACACAATTAGTAATCAGATTAAGAAACCCCAATTCGATTGAACAAGCTTTAGCCTTTGTAACAGAAGAGGAAAACTTTAAATATGTTAACACTGGACATAATCCGAATTTATAGCAATCTACTTACAGACCGCAACCACTATTTAACCCCAATTATTCGAAACACAATTACCCAATACAAAATGTCCCAATGAAAAATGTCAAACAAAATTATCCTCTAAAACCTCAACCAAATTATCAACCAAATTTTCAACCTAACTTTCAACAAAGATATCAACCAAATTTCCAATCCAATTACCAACAAAGATACCAACCAAACTCTCAACCCAATTACCAACAAAGATACCAACCAAATTCTCAACCAAATTACCAACAAAGATACCAACCAAATTATCAACCAAGATCCACTAATATTCCTATTTCAAAACCGAACTTTCCACAACATCAACCATTTAATAATCAATCAAAACCATCTCCATTCAAGCCAAGATCCAGTCACATGACTAAGGATTTTTCACCGATTAACTATAGACCTGAACCGATGGACACTAGCTCTGGAAACACCTCTAGACCTAGACAAACTTTTGCAATAGAAAATTTATATACAAGACTATCAAGACTCTCATGACCAACAAAACTATCAAAACTACCAAGACAATCAAGACAATCAAGACTCTTATGGCCAACAAAACCATCAAAACAACCAAGATTATCAAGACTCTTATGACCAACAAGATTATCCAAACTCATGTAATGCTAACGCAGAATATGATAACAATCATAATCTAAACTATCAACCAGAAGAAACCCACCAACAGCCAAATTTTCAAATGACTTACCCGAATCCCGACCAGACATAATAAAACTAAATAGCATTCCTATAAACCTTCCCCATATTAACATTCCCGAATTAAAAGCTAAATTTTTAATAGACACAGGCAGTTCACGCAGCCTTATTGATCCCTCATTAGCCTATAAATGCTATAAAAATTGTATTACCAACGAACAATTTAAAATACAGACAGCACATGCAATGACCATTCACGATGAAATAGCCAAAATTCCTATGTTTAATATCTTTAAAATAAAAAAATTTCATAAATTCTACTTATTTAAATTTTCTGAAAATTACGACGGACTTATAGGAGCTGATTTACTTAACCAGTTAGAAGCTAATATTAATATAAAATCTCGAAAATAAACAACACCCTTAACAGAAATACCAATCATTTATAATAACTTACAGACGTATTCAATTACAATACCACCCCGTACTCAAAAAATTGTAAAATTACCCGTAAAATTAGAACAAGGAACTGGAATATTAAATTACACAGCTTTCTCGAATAATATAGAAATGCTTGAAGCCCTAGTAAACATAGACCACAATTTTGCAATTACTACCATAATAAATTCAAGCGAAAAATTAGCAAAAATAGATATAACTTCCCCTTTTGAAATTAATGAAATCGACCCTTGCACCGTAAATTTTGTTAATAAAATGGAAACAGAAGAGAATTCTTCTTTTACTTCATATGACAATACCTTAAAATCAAATTTAAAAAATCTAAGACTAGAACATTGTAATTCAGAAGAACGAGAATCAATTAGAAAATTATGTTTAGAATTTCGTGATATATTCTATTGCGATCAAATTCCATTGACATTCACAAACAAAATTCAACATAAGATCAATTTAAAAAATGAATCACCCATTTATACCAAGAGTTATAGATATCCTGAAATACATAGATCCGAAGTTAAAGAACAGATTTCTAAAATGCTAAACCAAGGGATTATTCAAAATTCCACCTCTCCGTGGTCCAGTCCAATTTGGATCGTACCAAAAAAATTAGACGCTTCTAATAAACGTAAATGGCGCTTAGTAATCGACTACCGCAAATTAAACGAACAAACAATAGACGACAAATACCCCCTTCCAAACATTACTGACATTCTTGATAAATTAGCCAAAAGTCAATATTTCACCACACTAGATTTGGCCAACGGATTTCTTCAAATTGAAATGCACCCAGACGATATACCCAAAACTGGTATTTCTACAGAAAACGGACATTATGAATTTCGTAGAATGCCATTCGGTTTAAAAAATGCACCTAGTACTTTCCAACGCGTAATGGACAACATATTACGTGGATTTCAAAACGAAACTTGCTTAGTATACCTTGACGATATAGTAATTTTTAGTACATCATTACAAAAACATATTTCACGATTAAGAGACATTTTCATTAGACTTAGAGAATCAAATTTCAAAATACAAATGGACAAATCTGAATTTTTACGCAAAGAAGTGCAATATTTAGGACACGTGGTTACCCCTCAAGGAGTTAAACCTAACCCCGATAAAATTTTAGCTATCAAAAACTTCCCCTTACCAACAACACCAAAAGAAATTCAATCATTTTTAGGACTCGTAGGTTACTATAGACGTTTCATACCAAATTTCGCTAAAATTACTAAACCAATGACAACATGTTTAAAAAAGGATTCTAAAGTTAAACATACACCAGAATTTATTCAGTCATTTGAACATTGTAAACAACTATTAATTAATCCACCCATTTTAAAATATCCCGACTTTGAAAAAGACTTTGTATTAACCACAGACGCTAGCAATTATGCTATAGGTGCCGTATTGTCACAAGACAATATTCCAAATGACAAACCAATTGCATACGCCTCACGAACTTTGAACGAAAACGAATCTCGATATTCCACAATTGAAAAAGAACTGTTAGCAATTGTGTGGGCATGTAAATATTTTCGTCCCTACCTTTTCGGTAGAAAATTCTAAATTTATACAGATCATAGACCACTGACTTGGCTTTTTAACTTAAAAGAACCAAATAGTAAATTGATTAGATGGAGACTTAGACTTGAAGAATTCGATTATGACATAATATTCAAAAAAGGAAAACAAAATACAAACGCTGACGCACTATCACGAATAAATTTAAATGCAATAGAAACCGAAAGCACCTTTAACAATCCAGGTGAAATTAACCAAGACATTTTAGATTATTTACGACATCTTTCTGAAAACCCTATCGAAAATACACAACCTTCAACCAGCGGTACGCAAGAAAACATAACAACTTTCCCTAAAGTCAAAATTCTACAACACATCCAAATTAAACCCCCACAAATCTAAAATGACGAATCATTCTATTCAACTGCACATTCCAATAGTAATAGTAATAATATAAATAACGGAATACCCATTCTAGACGATATAATCAAAAATAAATCAAATCAAATCATTATTTCAAAAAACCCTTATAACAAATTAGAAATAAAAACTGAAGACTTTGGCTATCATAAAATCCTTCTCGTTAAAATCCCCATTTCAAATAAAAATTTAATCCTTGAACTCTTAAAAAACTACACCTCCGAAAAAAAGACATTTTATTTATATTTTCATACAGACTCGATGTATTTAGATTTTAATGAAGTATATTTAGATCACTTCTATGAAAAAGGACTTAAATTAGTAAAATGTACAAAGATGGTAAATTCAATTTTAGACGATGAAGAAAGAATTATGCTAATAAAACATCAACATGAAGGTAAATGTAATCATCGCGGAATAAACGAAACACTTGAGAAATTGAAAAGAAATTATTACTGGCCCTCTATGAAAACTGACGTAACAAACTATATAAATAATTGTAACGTATGCCAAAAATCTAAGTACTTAAGAAAACCACCTTATGTCCCTATAGTATTAACCGAAACTGTAGGTAAACCCTTCCAATTTTTACACATCGATGTTTTTAAGTTTGACTTCCAAAATTTCTTAACGATAATAGACGCTTTTTCTAAATTAGGACAAGCTATACCAATTCAAAGTAAGACAGCTATCGAAATTTGTAACGCATTGATTAATTACTTTTCTTATTACGGCCTTCCAGAAAAAATTACAATGGACAATGGTACAGAATTTAAAAACGAAATAGTTAAAGAACTTTTAAAACTACATAAAATTGAAATCCACTTTACCACCCCACTCCATCATGAATCCAGTGCACCTGTAGAAAGATTTCAATCTACCTTAATTGAACATCTAAGAATATTAAGACAAACTAATACCACAAATAATGTTGTAATACTAATGAAATATGCTATAATTGCATACAACAACTCTATACATTCTTCTACAAATTTTACGCCATTAGAATTAACTCTCGGACATACAAATACACGTGACCCTTCTTGTTTAGTTGACTCTTCATTCTATTCTGACTATATAATGAATCACAAAGAAAAAATCTATCATGTTTATAAAAAAGTTAACGAACGACTCGAAAATAATAAAGAAAAAGTACTAGACAAACGTAATCTCAAAGGACCAGAACAATACCAATTTCAAATCGGACAAACTATTTATAAAATGAATAATAGACGTAATAAAAAAGAAAATAAATTTTTAGGCCCTTACATACTGACTGAAATACTAGAAAACAATAAAGCTAAAATAAAAAATAAATCAAATAATAAAATAGAAATTATCCATATGAAAGAATTAAAAACTCACTCTATTACAGATCCTGTTCATGCTTCGCAACAGAAATAACACTACCCAAGCTTTATGACCTAATTGATAACCCTGGACTATTACCACTAAAATTAGGAACTACACAAAACATCATCGACTATTGGTCATTTATACAGATCCTTGACTTGACAAGCATAACCAACGAATTTTACGTTTTGCAAAGACAAATTCGAAAATTTAGAACTACAGTCAAAAATTTAACAATGTATAAAAAAGAATACTATAACTCAAACAATGTTATTTCTAATATAGAAAATACAATAACCAATCAAATTAGACAAGTAAATCCCTCAATAAATATAAGAACCAAAAGAGGTATAATTAATGGATTAGGCTCAATAATTAAAAGATTAACTGGCAACCTTGACCAAACTGATGCTGAAAAATATTATAAAGCTATCTCTACCATCTTAAATAACCAAGGAAAATTTAAAACGATTATTAAAGAACAAATCACACTCCTGCAATTAGCTACTAATAAATTTAATAATGAAACTCTAAAATTGGCACACAATCAAATAATATTAGAAATCCGTATTACGCAAATAGAAAAAGAACTAAAAACAAAACATTCAGGTTATACAGAAATGTACGAATTTATGTTATTACAGACAGTTCTCTTCCAAATTACAACATCACTACAACTAATTCAAGAAATATTTGAGAAATTGGAAACATCAATTTCTTTTTCAAAATCTAATGTGTTTCACAACTCATTAATTGAACCTTTAGAATTATTACAAGAACTGAAACTTGTTAACGATCAATTGAAAGAAAACAAATTGCCATTTGAACCTAAATTAGAAAATATATTATTATTCGAAAAAGTAATGAAAATCAAAAGTTTCATTAGAGAAAGTCAAATAGTATTCATAATCCAAATTCCAATTGTTGAACCTACTCCAACAAATGGAAAATACAAAACCATTTTTCCACAAACAAAATACCTATCATTAAATGAACACTACTACATGCAGTTCAATGAAAAATGTAATGAAATAAACCCCGAAGAATTTATATGTCAAGAAATGGACCATCAAGAGATAACCGAAGAAGCTCCTTGTGAAATACAAAATCTAAAATTTGCTAAAAACATTTCAAGTTGTCATCAGATTTCCATAAAGATCCAAAACCCCAAAGTACAGAAAATTGAAAACAACAAATGGTTATTAATCATCCCTAAAGAAATAGTGGCAGTGCAACAGTACGGAAAAATTAAAGATAGTACCCAATTAACGGAACATACATGTTAGAACTGAACCCATATTGTGAAATTAATATTGGAAGTATAAAAGTCAAATCTTATCAAAATTCAAAACCAAATTTTCGAGATATCGAAATTCCTAAATTAAACTTTGAAAATCAACTTAAAATAAATAATCAATTGCAAATAAAACCCATAGAACTTGAATCTATAAATTTCAATTAATAACTTCCAGCATATTCTAGACTTGCAAACTAGTAAACTTGATAAAATCATGAATCAACCATTGTTTTCAGATAAACCAAGTGTGTGGACATTAATACTCTATATTATATGTGTCGCAATAACTTCTCATCTGTTATATAAATTCTGGAAAACAACTCGAGTCATCAAGAAAGAAAATTCCAAGACCATGGACATCATCGTCTAATCTCGCACCTGCTACGCTAGATGCTCAAACTTATCCCCGGAGGAGTTAAGGAAGCTGCCCAAGGCCAACACCAAGTCTGCACCTGCAAAAGTGCTGAAACTAATATTTCAGCTTATCGTTCATATATAAAGATATGCGGAGAGGAAAGACATTCATATTATATTATATACATTATTATAATTATAATCACTAGTTAAGTCAAAACTATTATATTTTAATTTTCATTTTATTTTGTTAGTATTAAGTGAGTTGTTCCTGAATAAATTTTTTTAAAAACTTATTCGAGTGTTGCGAACCCAAAACTCGCGCGAACGGCCGATCCAAAATGAGGTCTTGAATTGGTAAAACCATACAACATTATAGATAATCAGATAAACTTAATAAAGACGGAACAAAGCTTGAATATATAAATATACTCAACCTTTCCGGAACTCTATAATACTAATGAGTCTTTTTAGGACTACCAAAACTTTTGGTAGTCCTAAAAAGACTCATTAGTATTATAGAGTTCCGGAAAGGTTGAGTATATTTATATATTCAAGCTTTGTTCCGTCTTTATTAAGTTTATTTAAAATGAGGTCAATGTGGCAATATACATTTTTCAATCAAATCTAAATTCATACAATCATTCATTCATAATTCTAAATAGAGTCTAATATATATAATAATTCTAATATCATAGAATCTAAATGTTATAGGACTCTACCGCCTTCGTTCATATGCACAGAATTGCGTTATATTAAAAAAAAGAACGGGATTTGAATGTGATATTCTTTCAAAGACTCTATTATTCTGCAACGCTTTCTATAGCGATTTCATTGGCATAATCTGGCAGCACATGGCAGCAGGTAGCGATGAAAGCGCCAATGGCGTGCATCTTTAAATTTGGTATCAGCATCCTTAGATTGCCATGAAACCATGTGGCTCTTTTAGCGTCACCAGTGACGTGCACTTCCAAATTCTCCACATTATTCTATCCTCATCAACTACTCCACCCCGAACAACTATTCTACTCTCAAACAACTATGCCACACTCAAACAAATTTCCATTTTGCAAAAAAAAAACAGCAAGTTCCGCAACGTCGGTACTTTCTCAAGCTGTAAACTAATTTTCAACCTTCTTATAAGCTCATTCTCTATAGACTCTGAAATTGTGAAAATTCGCTTGCTTCTAGTGCTATTTGTCAGCTGCACAGTATCAATCTTCATGGCCATGTCTGGACCTAATATGCAACTTACAACATCCTACACGCAAGGTATAATCAGTGTCTCGGCAATAGTATGGGGCTTTCCAGGTTTTGCTATGCGTGAACTGACAATAAATGAAGCTTCAGTTGCGTTTTCATTTTCATTCTAAAAAATTCTCTCCACCATGGATGACCCTGCCTGAAGAGATAAAGTGCGGCGTTTGAAGATTTCTTCACCTTTATGTACTAAATCTGATTGCATTCCAGTTGCCTTTTTAATTTGTATGGAACCAAACAAGTGATAGAATCAATTTTATTACAGATAACGCATTGCCCTTGCGGTGCTTATTCGTTCCCAATAGAAACAAAGCCAAACAATGTGATGTATCTAGAATCATATTTCCTCATTTTGCTCGGATTATCATTTGGTCGTGAGTTGCGTTTTCGTGAACTGAGGCAGACGAACTTGAATGATTTAGACTCGCAGGTGTCTGCTGGGATATTTCGTCTCGTCCGATGATCCGGGTTGTCATTGAATTAGTCGCTTCAGAAGCTTTAGTGAGTTCATCACTTTTCCTTTTTAAACACCCAGATTTTAGCCGAATGTCAATATTCGGCAATAAAAGTAGAAACTCAAACTCGTTTACCTCCTCCTGTAATATTCTTTTAACATTTTTTTACATTTCTTGATTATTGCTGCGTCACCCATGCTGTTTGAGTAACACTGGGTTAAAACGAAAGTGACGTAACATACCATATAAACAAGTCCGTATTTTTTACATTTGTCTGTCGTTACAGTCTTTTGGTTAGAAAACAAGCGTCATCAACGTCAAGTTAAAAATGAAAACAGCTGTAGTAAACAATGGACTGAACGGTCAGTGGTAATTGACGTCATAAACAGACCGCGCGAAAATGGTGGGGTTTAAACAGCTCAAAATTTTTGTCAATCTTAAATATTTTTTTAAACTTAATTGCAACATTTTTAAGCAGTATTTATATTTTTTACCATGTTATAACGGCGTAAACAGTGAATTAAAAATATAAACAAAAAACATGCAAATTCCCTTTTGCTTCAATTAATTTATTCTGATGGTTGTCCAATTTTGGGAGTTACTTTGGGCGTTATTTTGGAACGATTTCGGCTTATTCTATCGCTAAATATTTATTCTTCTCAATTTGCTGCTAATTAAATATTTTTCACGACATTTGATTCCTTCCCTCATCTACGTTTTCCTTCGATATTTCGCAATAGTTGCTGTGACTCATATTTTGGCCTTGTGTTATGTTTTACATTTACATTACATTTATTTAATTCTTTTTGAAACACCCTGTATATAAATTTCACATCTTAAGACATTCTTTTTTAGAGAAATATAGAAAGGAATAATAAATCCTTGCATATTTGCAGGAACACGGGACTTGATCATTGAATCAATCCAAAAAAATCTTTTAATTTTTGCTTGTCACAGTCTACCTACACAAACTCTGGCAGTTTTTAACCCCTAGGTACTGCGACGCATATGAGTTTGTTTGTCTTGCTCAAACTCAAATACGTTCGTGTGTCCTCAAACAATTCATTAGTCACACAGAGTTCACGAAACACAAACAACTGACCCTAGAGAAAGCATCTTAAACAGAACACAGAGTAAAAATTATAATAAATACAAACAAGAAATATATCTGATAAGATTATCGCAAACTTTTCATTGATATCCGGCTGCCAACAACTCGGCGAAGTATTAAATCCGGTTAAATCGTTGCGGTTTTTAGGATTCTATGGAATATGACACCCAACGTAGACTAAAAGGTATCATCGTGTTTCTTCTAGATCATGTTTCTTAGTTGACCGCAGGGACGTAAAGGCAAGCGAACAAATAAAATAATTTCATGGCAAATACTAAAAAATGTTAAAACCACTTTAGATTTAGTGTTTATATTGAGCATTAAAAAGTAAAGCTCTCCTTACTGATTTAATTTTGAATACTCTCAAAATATTCTTTAATTTTCAATATTCAATAGAAATACATTCTTAAAGAAAGTTCGCTCGCTCCGCGATAGAAAGGCTCCAAAACTTGGACGATAATTTTAAGAGCGCGGCCACACGATGCCTTTACTGTGCGGTGCGGCAATTAATTCGAGCTATGGGGTGCCACACGGGCGGTGCGGCACCGCAGTCGAACGCTGTTTACCGCGGTGCCGCGCGGCGCCGCAACGCCAATTACTCAATTTATTTTTAATATCATCGTATGTTTTATCCCTCAATGCAGGTCTTTCTTCTACTAAAGATATAAGGAAATCAATATAAATATTATCGGTACTCAACGTAAGAAAGATAAATACGTGGTCTGTTAGAAAAGTATCCGACCTTTAGCCGGCAAAAAAAAAACTGGCATACCTAGAGCGTTGTAAGCGTAATCACCCTCAAAGTAGTCTCTTGGGACTCCACACACTTCTCACTTCCACACACTTCTCACACTTCTCATTACTCACTTTCTCCACACACTTCATTGTTGGAAGCATTCCGAAAAAATCCTCTTTCGGAATCGACTTTAGCTCGGGTGTCGTTGCAGCCATAATGTCCTCTCTTGTCTGAAATCGCGTTCCTTTCAATGGCCTCTTGACTTTGAAGAATAGCCAGAAGTCGAAGGGGGCCATATCAGGAGAGTAAGGAGCCTGTCGAACCAGAGGAGTCTGGATTTTCGCCAAAAAATTGTAAACCAATTGCGGAGAATTTGCTGGAGCATTGTCGTGATGGAGTCGCCAATTTCCCAATGACTACAAATCCAGAATTTGATGCAGATGAATAAAATTTGATGCAGTAGCGCTGCTCCAGTCGTTCCGTCATTTTACTTGCATTGAAAAACCGACGAGAGCACTACACACTACGTCACTAGTGCACTGCTCGACAGCAACTGACGCTATCTACAAGCGGGAAAAAATTCACGCATGCGCACGAAGGTTCAAGGTCGGCTCATGCAAGCGCGCTTGACTCAATTCCATCAAGTTTTCAAAATAAAAAATAAGGTCGGATACTTTTCTAACAGACCACGTATTAATATTTATGAAATAAACACGTTCGATACAATACTGCGGTAGCGGCACGATGCACTTGGGCGCCGTAGCGCATCACCCCTCCCCATCTCGTTTCGCAGATCACAAGCGCGGCGTGCCTACGGTGCGACGCCGCACGGCGGCGCAACGCATCGTGTGACATGGCATAGTGATTTGATCTTCGGCATACGTAACGCATCGTGTGGCCTCACCCTAACTTACATAAAAAGCTAAAGAATCACAAGGCAAATACAAGAAAAAAAAACCACGAATACGCTATTGGAGCACGAATCTACAATAGTGATAGACGAGACGAAGATCGCTGTCGTAGAGTCCGCTGGTGGAGCTATGGCTGCCGGAAGGTTTCGTTTAGAGTGACTCTGGAGCACAGTTGTTGGATGTGTTAAGTGATATGGAGAGAGCTAGGAGCGAGATGAAGCACTGAGTGGGATCAGGTTGAAATTTGGAATCGTTTTTTCTTTCAGCTCTCTGGTTTGACATCACCCTGATCCTTCTCTAATTGATGTCCCAAATACTCCCAATTGTGAACCAACAATTTTTGAACCACCAATAACGCATCATATCTTACATTTGGATCTTCATGTGCCAACAACTGCATTACCAATTGTTTACCTCCTAATTATTCGACAACATGTTTTCCTCTTGGGTAGTGACGTATTCACCAATATCAAAACTGGCAACAGATAAGACCAAGGGATCCTTACTGGTTTCCAAAAGATGGATAAGAATACGTAAAAATTCGTAGTTTTTTTCATTGAGACGTTGACCATTTTCACGCCAGAATTTGCTCTTGTGTACAGAAGTCCATTCCAAACGTCCTGATTTCACTTCAGTGGCGTATTCATTAAACGAGCTCAAATCTTGAACAGACGATTGCAACTTTTCAGTCAAAAACAAAACGTCAGCAGTAATATCCTCATCGTCAAACTTCCTTTGTTCCAAAATAGCCAACTGTTTCAATACCTTGAATTGCACCATAGCAATGCAATGTTTCTTAGAAACTTGCGCGTATTCGGGTTTCTCGATCAAATTCCTAAACACAGTCAATATAATCCTAGTCACCTTCTCCTTCACGGAATCGTTCAATATATCGGACATGATTGGAATTACGTTGAACTTATTCATCTTCTCGGCGAGCAACGGAATGAAGGTCAAGACCCAAAGGTAGAAGATCAATTGGTATTGCACTTGGAAATTCACGCGACCGGACAAGCAGGGTCGAAATTCCGACCACAGATACGAAAGCAAAACGATAGTCATCGATGCGGAGCATCATTTGGAGACAACGAGCCACAGATTGAATGTATTCATTGTTCTGCATTTTGAGTTGGTCTTTGAGCCAAATAAGATAGAAGTGCAAATCGGAACGTTCCATTGGCGCTTGGGCCCAGCAAGCAATCTTGGCGATGATTCTCGAAGTCATATTTGTTATGAACCCGTCTTGACGGTTCAGCAAATTCAAGAATGGACCCCAGACTGTTTCCTTGCTTTGGTTTGCATGCTCGTAAAAAGTTTCCACACGAGTACGATCCTCTTGGATCATATCGACCAAAACCAGAATGTACTGCAAAGTTTGATCTTTGGAAACATGTCCGAGTAGATTTATGAAGGTCTTGGCGCATTGCAGCCGATCAATTTCCGAAATTTTCCCTCTGCTTGGAATCAGTGACATCGAAAGCGATAATGAACTTGTAATTTTCCTGTGATATCATCTGCGATTGGTGGTAACTTTACCAGTTAATACGTTGAGATCTGATGTCAGTAGCCCTTTGCTGAAGGACACTGGTAGCTGCTAACATGTCGATTTTATCGTCGTCTAGGGAAGTCATAATTTCCTTTAACTTGGGATCAGCCCCGGAAACCTGACTACTGGGAATTTTCACTGAAATTTCCACGGAAAATCGGTTCACCTGTTACATAGACATATTCGATAACTACAACAAATTGATAAC
This sequence comes from Phosphuga atrata, assembly GCA_944588485.1. NCBI lineage: Eukaryota > Metazoa > Arthropoda > Insecta > Coleoptera > Silphidae > Phosphuga > Phosphuga atrata. The sequence continues at coordinate 5,583,585 of OX155905.1, forward strand.
TGATGCTGAAGGGAAGTCTGATGTTTGGGTGCATTACATTAAGCCATTTGATGATTCATCAAAAACCATCAACACGGACTACCAAAGTCAAGAAAACTGGATAAGTCTTCCAATAACTAAGGAAGAAATTCAACATGCAATCAAATCAGCGAAAAAAAAAGAAAGCAGTCGGACCAGACGAAATACCATCCGAAATCATCAAACTGTTTGAAAACCTTACTATCCTCGAAAAGATCTTTAATGCTATCTACTACACAGGTATTGTTCGAGCCAATTTTAGTAAATCTGTATTTTTAAATTTAACATTTGAATCGATTTCGGCACCGATCAACAGAAGGGGAAAGGTGTATCGACCTGGGCCGAAATCGCCCGATTTATCAATTTATGTCGCGAATTTATATATCTCGAGTAGTACTTGAGCGTTTGTCGAGCTCACAGCAATTCAGTAGTGAGTGTGCGAAGCGTGTAGAACGAAATCGAAGCGTGAAGCCAAGTTCGACCGGCACATACACGTTATATACGCGTTATTCAGTTTAGCGTTTCAAGTCGAATTAACTAGGGGTGTGATCACGAGCCCAAAGGGCTGAAGCGGCATCCAACGTCTGGAAGACAACAATTTTAAGAGAATCACTCCACTTACAGGGATAGTAAGTTTTCCTCTCTTAAAAAAAGGCGCCGGAACGACGATCACACGTGGCGGAGACGCGAGCAGCCCTAACAGGTAAGTGATTAAACCAGCCCTGTATTTTGATTGAAAGTTTTGATTTTCGTGAGATACGGTCCAAACAGGTATATACCCAAATAAATGGTTGAAATCTACTTTCATTGCATTAGTCAGTCTAATTAGGCACAAGTAGGGAAAGATAGTTCGTTCTGGCGCCTCCTCACTCCTCTTTCCTCATCAAGACCTGATTAAACCCGTAGCGTGCGCTTACAAAGACCTCACTCCCTGTTTAGCGTGGGATTACATAGACCTCACACTTTTGTGGTGTATTAAAGCTGATTCAAAGCTAATCAAATTTGGTTAAAATCTGATTAAATCAGATTAAAAGCTGATTAAATCTGATTAAATCGGACTAAAAGCTGATTATAAGCTGATTAAATCCTATTAAAAGCTAATCTTAAACTCATTAAAGCTGATTAGAAACTGATTAGCACCGATTAAAAGCTGATTAAAACTGATTAAAAGCTGTTTAAAGATACCATATTAAAAATCATATTAAAAGCTAATTTTAAACTCACTAAAGCTGATTAGAAACTGATTAAAAATGATTAAAAGATGTTTAAAGATATATCAAAAATCATATTAAAAGCTAATTATAGACTAATTAAAGCTGATTTGAGACTGATTGAAACTGATTAAAAGCTGATTAAAACTGATTCAAAGCTGTTTAAAGTTAAGGAGGAGTGAGGAGGCGCCAGAACGAACTTTCCCCACTGTCATATGTAGAAAATATTTCTTAAAATACTACATAATCGTTTATTTAGAAAATGCAAAGAAATGATGGGAAGAACACAGTTTGCATTCAGAGATGCTATGGGGACACTAGAAGCCCTTTTCAGCCTTCAAGTTCAAAATTGTAAAGACGTTCAAAAAAATGTCTTCATTTGTTTTATCGATTATGAAAAAGCATTTGATCGCGTACAACATCAAAAACTCATCACGAGCTTAAGAAATATAGGTCTCGGCAACAAAGACGTACGACTTATCAAAAACCTATTCGCTCCGAGCGCAACAGCACTAGCGCCAAGGGTGACACTTTTAAGAACTTCATGACCAGTTATTATGTTATTGTCATTATTCAGCATTTATTTGTATATATTTATTTATATAAGACAGGCAATCGCCCAATTACATTCTACTTAATCTTATATATTAAAAAAAAAAAAGAAAATAGGTTCGCGGTTAACAGTAGTCGGACAGTATCGATATTCTGACACGACTTATAAAACTAAAGCTGGGTAACGAGAAATCAAATTGGCTTTCATTTGCGACCCTAAACATTCTCTACAATGGTGCATAATAGTATGTGTTTGTTCGTGCACGTGGCACCTCGTATATGCGAAGAGAGTTTGACCTTAAGCCGCGAACAGGGGTGTGCACATTGATTTTAGCCTGAAGGTACGCCGAATCAATGCGCTTCCAGATTAAATTAAATAAAAATATAATTTCGAAATACCGTCGGTACGAACGCAGTGAGGTTAAGTGCATTAGGTCCGCAATTTGGCTATAATCGTGAGATACACGAGGGGACGGCAGGCTTAGTTTCCATGCTATAATGTTTAAAAAACGATGTTGGATTCTTTCTATCTTAACTATATGACAGTTGTAATGCGGGGACCAGACCGGTGAGGCGTATAGAAGTATAGGCCTCACTAGTGACGTATACAATGTTTTCAGAGTATATATATTTTCAAATTCTACGGTCATTCGGTTTATGAAACCCAGCGTCTGGTTTGCTTTACTAACTATATAATCAATGTGTTTTTCGAATTTCAATTTATGATCGAGCACTACACCCAGATCTTTGAATTTTGTGACTTGCGCTAGTGGTTCGCCCTCATTTATGTAATTATTATCCATTCTTGACCTAGTCCGGTAAAAACTCATTGATTTACATTTTGCTATGTTTAGCCGGAGACGTTTTCGAGTACACCAGGATAGTAATGCATCTAGATAAGATTGGAGATCTCGACAATCTTGGGGTGTCTTGATTGGGTGAAAAAGCTTTAAGTCATCGGCAAATAGAAGAAAGTTACAATTTGGCAAGTGAATCTTAAAATCATTGACAAATACGAGGAACAGAGCTGGGCCCAAATGGGAGCCCTGGGGGACACCCGATGACACGTTCACTTCCCTCGACACGCAGGCCTTATATTTCACCCTCTGTGTTCTACCTGTCAGGTAATTTCTCATCCACTCCAGTAGGGTCCCTTTTAATCCTAAGCGACTGAGGTCATCAATAAGAAGGGTATGGTTTACCGAGTCGAAAGCCTTGGAAAAATCTGTGAAAATGGTATCCACTTGGGTACCATTTTCAAGATTCTCCAAGATATGTTGCTGAAAAGTTAGAAGATTTGTTGTTGTGGAACGATTTTTCATGAAACCGTGCTGTTCAGTAATTATATGTGGGTTCAAAATGGTGGTGAGTTTTTCAGTAATTATGGCTTCCATGAGTTTCCGTATAGTGCTTATTTTCGAGATAGGTCTATAGTTTTCGATATTTGATCTATTGCCGTTTTTGAAGATTGGGGTGATATAGCTAGTTTTGAATTTTGGCGGGAAGTAGCCCTCCCGGAGTGAACGAGAGAACAGGTAGTGTAGAACGGGTGTCAATGTTGCGTTGCATTGCTTGATAAGTGATGATGGTATGCCATCCGGTCCGGGGGCATTTCAGTCCCTCATACTGCCAATGGCTTTGAAGACATCAGGTTGTGTCAGGACAATGTTGTTAATATCAAGAGGCACGTCTGTCAAGTCACCAAGCGGGGCAGAAATTACTACTTCGGTTGAGTATACTGATTCGAAGAAGCTTGCAAATAAATCCACAATGTCTTGGAGATTTTGTGCGGTATTTTGCGCGTAAAACATAGAGCTAGGTAGACCAGACGTGCCCTTTTTGGCATTCGCGAATTTCCAAAAAGGTTTGATATCGTGGTTAATAGACTCTTGAACAGTGCGCAGGTAACTAACATAGTCTTCAATCGTAACTAATTTACAATTTCTTCGTAGATCTGAGAAGAGTTTGTAGTCCGCGTCATTCAGAGATTGTTTGTAATTTGCGTGTGCTTTATATTTTTCTCTAAGTACCTTAAGTCTGCTGGAGTACCATATTGGATACGTTGAGGCAGTGATTTGCATTTTCGGAACATGTTTATCTATCGTATCGTAAAGCGCATCATAGAGTGATCAAGGGACTGCCTCGACGCAGTGATCAAGGGAATAATACGTAAAAGTAGTAAACCAATTAAAATTAAGCAAATCGTTGTTTATCGCCTCATAATCAGCACGTTCGAATTTATATCTCGTTTCGCCGCAAAATGAAGCAGTTAAATTTTCCGGTATTGAGATCAACGCATCAATTGGGGGGTGAAATGTATCAGGTGCTATTAAAGGAAAATCCGAGATGGAGGTAGAACATTGAAATGAGTTTGACACAAATATAAGGTCGAGTGTATTCCCATGACTATTTCTGGCTGAATTTAGCTGATGTAAATTTAGGAAGTTAAATGTGTCTACTAAGCATGTACAAATTTGAAATGTCGTAGGGGTAGCATTATCATGTTGAGTGAAAATGCGGTCCGGATCGTTTTGCCATACGGTTCCCGGGAGATTAAAATCACCACAAATAATAAATGTAGCTACAGGGTACCTATCTGAAACGAGTTCAAGAGTTTCTGCAAATTTTATATAATCTGTGAGTGGTGATTTTGGGGGGAAATATACAACGCTCACAATGTAATCGACGGATCCAATACGCATCAATACAAATATGATCTCGAGATTTCCAGTCGCGACAGGTAGCAATTGATTGAGGTGTTTGCGTTTCACCGCGATCAAAACACCGCCGCCGCGCAAACTGGTACTGGTTGCTAAGCTTCTATCGAGTCGGTGAATATCGTGCGATTTCATGTCGAGCTCCGCGTCGAAAATACCTTGGTGAAGCCAGGTTTCAGTTAAGATGATGAGGTCGAGATGTTCAAACGATGGGGTCGCTTTTACAAACTCTGGGAGTTTAGTTCGAAGCCCTCTTACATTTTGATAATACAGCGATAATTTTGTGGATTGCCGAGTGACAAGTTTCCCTACGACTGGCGGGCCCTACGGTCCAGGGGCGACGCCTCAACGATCTTCTGAACCCCGTTGATGTACTTTATCACTTTATCAAATATACCTTTCTCTTCATCAGCTTTGATTTGAGAATACAAAAACTTAAGATGTTCGCGCTGTCTGGGGGTGCAGTCGGGCGTGATTTTAGTCGCTCCACCGACTTTCTTCTTGTTCCTAAGGATATCAAGAGCGATGGCGGGATCCGAGAGAGTGACAAGCAGGGGTCTTGGTTTGTCCTGGGCAGATGGGTTAGCTACCGGGGGCTTGCCCAATCTAGACACAGAGTAGTTAGAGTAGTAGTTAGTGATGATGTTCTTGGGCAAAATGGGCAAAATGGGAAAACACTGGGCAAAATGGGCTGCCACGAGAATTTTTCTCGAAGTTTCGAATACTGTTCGAGGAGAAACCGGTTTGTTTTGACGCGATCAACCCGCGACGCGAATAGCGTCCGATTCCGACTGCGGTCAAAGCGGAAATTCCGGGAGTACGGTCCTGTTCTTTGTTTACTATTTAGCTTAGTCGTTGCGAGATCTCTACTTTCTTGCTTATACCCTGCTTATACTGCAGAAAGAGGACGCTGCCGGTCGACCTGTCGAGAACGTGCCTCTTATCAGTGTTTATCGTAAGTTATTTCCAATTTATAGTGCATAAAACTCAGTTCTACCTGTAATTTGTGAATGTCCAGGTTTGTTTATTCTTCCTATATTCACTATACCACCACTTTAAATTATATTTCTCTAGATTACTATATACCTCTGCTATATACTCTGCTATACCTCTGCTATTACTATATACCTCTCAGTGTGCCGAAAATGATTTCGCTGGGATTTGTTGTTTCCGAGAGGATCGTAGAAAACCGAAAATGCAACTTTTTTCCTGAACAAAACTAAGGATTTTTTGGAGATTTTTTCAGAAAATTTTAGCGAAGTTATTCAGTTTATCCGAAAGGAATGGTGCTGACCACGATGAAAGTGCTGACCACGATTTTACAGTTTATTCGGTTCAAATGCTCAAAATACCCAATAAATCGGCGATATCTTGTTTATTTGTAACTTTAGATGAGAAATAAACTAGAAAATCGTTTTCAGCACTTCGATTTCCTTCGGGTAACCAAAAAAAAAATCACGAAAAAAATTTTAAAAAAATTCGTCTAGAACAAATTTCCATCATTTCGGTCGGCAAAAATGTGCATTTTCGATTTTTTACAATTTTCTCAAGAAGGGTAAACAGCAACGAAATCATTTTCGGCACACAGAAACTGCTCGACAAGATGAACAAGTCGATGTGTAAATTGTTCGAAAAGATTCAATAATTCGACGAGAAATCACAAACTAAAATTTTACGATTCTCGATTTGCTAAGTCGATATCTAAAAACGGTTGCAGATAATAAAAAACAGATTGCGGCATCGATTTCAGAAGGTCATTTTCCTATTAACACACTCAGATTATTCGCGGAAAATGTATTACTTTCCAAGATGTCTACTCGAGCACTGAAATTTCTTAAAATTTTCCTTAATTTTAGCAGGCGATAATGAACGGAAATAGGTAGCGTAACATGATTTGCATATTTGTAATCAGCAACAAAAATGCTTTCAGAAACGTTTTTAAATTTTGCAGTAACTCAAAAAATAACGATTTTAGCAAAATCAATTTTCTCACATTTTACGGTTTCTGCAATCTTAACTTCACGCTTCGACGGTATTTCTTAATTAAAAGCCTTCTACGAATATGATATACGTTTTCCGATTAATTTTGGGACGCTGAATCGATTGGTGAAAACTAGAAGTCCCTGTGGTAACCAAAGGTTATGACATATTGAAATCTTCGGAAAATGCGAGAAAATCTGTTTCCTGAAAATCATTATTTATCAAGTGAATGGAAAATTTCAATATGTGTCTGAAAGTGTGTTCCTTGCTAGTTGCAAATATACTAATTGCATTTTCTTAGGCGCTTCCATTCGCGAGATATGACCTGCCATAATTGGCAAAATTTTTTGGTGTTAAATATTGTATATTTTATTAAATTAATTATTTTTAGTTTTTGCCTGTTGTTTTTTTTATACACAATTATTGGAGACGAAGTTGTCTTTTTGGCCACGGGTGGCGCTAAGCGCAGTTATGCACGGAGCGAATACTGGATTCAAAAAACTAAAGTTGGATGATGTGATGTGACCGTCGAAAATCAGACAGAGGTCCATTCTCTCCTTCTGTTCAATATCTACTCTGAAGAAATTTTTACAGAAGCTACAAACTTTTCCAAGATTTAATATTGAATTTAATTTTTTTTAATTAAATTAAAGTGATGTATAAGTTATTAAGTCTTAATTAAAAGTTTCGAACGGAATTTCAAATTCAAATTTACAAACCTTTTCGCAAAACAATGCGAATTATTTTCCTGTGAAAATTTGCGGGATTTGCACTGGGATTGAAACTCACCTGGAACAAAGAAAAAGAAAATTAAATCGGTTATTAACTAATGGAAATGTTGGTTTAGTCGTCGAGGTTTACAGATTATTGTAATTAATGTTTTTATGTAAAATTAGTTTAATAACGCGGCTTCACATATTCAGACTCATTTCAAAATCAAATCGAAGAAATAAATAAATTATACAAGTCGTTGAAAAGATAGCGTTCAACACGGACACGCTGTCTTGTCTATCTGATGAAATGTATTGTAAAGGGTGTAATAAAAAGGTAAAAAGTGGCTACAAGTGTAAAAATTAAATTCCACTTGAGTTGTGCGGAAAGAGCAAAAAAATGTTGTGGTGTTAAATTGATTGATAACAGTAATCTCAAGATCACCGGGGTCGGCCCTGAACCTGCTGCAGGATTATCTACCACCGACCTAATTGTGGAGCTATTAACGCAGAACTTGATTAACAATCCACTTGTGTAAGAAGTCCTTTCCCGAGTCCTTTCGCAGTGGCCCAACTCAATTACCAAATCGCATTTTTCTAAAAAGAAATCGTCACCGCACTGTTTCGATTCCGATTCGTCTGACGTGGGCTCCGTTAAAAGCAAAAACACCTTCGCAGATAAGCTAGCTCGCTCACCTCGCTCAAACGTCTAATGAGAAGAAGAAAAACACACTTTTATGGGCACTTTGTGAGGATGAACAGTACCAAACTGACGAAGAGGATTTTTGAATTCTTCAGGAAGAGCAAGACGGAACCGAAATGGTTTCGGGAAGTGAGATTGCACTTCGAATGGGATAGGGGTGGAAAAAGAAGACATAATGGATAGAGAGAGATTTAGGCGATTAGTTAAGGAGTTTCCAGGTTTCCAGGAGACAGGGAAATTGTCAGTGAGAAAAGGAAGATCTTACACGGAGGATTAGAAGAAGAAGTGGGAGAGAGGATTAATAGATATTGGCAGAGAGTGAGGATAAAAAATAATGTAAAAACTGTCAAACTGTGGTCCATAGTTGGCCGTAACGAATAAAAAAAAATAGAGAAACTCTCACATGGATGCGAAACCACCCTGGGCTCTGCGATCAAGCAGACAAATGTTTCTGAAATTTTAGGAATTGCATATCCTCGTTCAGCTTGTAGGCAAACTGTATTAAATGGTTTTGAATCATGTGGATTGTAGCATATATAAATTAAGTGATGAGGAGAAGGAAAACACAGTTTTATGGGAACTTTGTGAGGATGAACAGTACCAAACTGACGAAGAGGATTTTTTAATTGAAAGAGTATGTAATTCAGGAAGATGATAACTCTTCCATGCAATTAACAGAGCCTGGTCCTTCTGCAAACAATATGAACAATTCTTGCATGTCATTTAATGAGCCTGGTCCTTCTACAGCCAGTGTGCCTTTTAATGTAATTGTAAACTAATGATAAATAAATTTAATGTAAACCCAGAAAGTCATCTATAAAAGCTGATATAGAAACGTTGTCTCCAATTTGTTGAATTCCAACAAGAAAATTAAAGAAAACAACCGGATGCAAAGTACTTACTGAGTCTCCATATATAAGTGGAAGTGGATAAGTGGAACTAGAAAACAAAACGAATGAAGGGCGTAATAAATTAAAAAGAAAAATTGGTATGTCAGAAGTTGGTACGAAGAAAAGAAACACAAAAGAAAATTAGTACTGCAAACTATGCAATGAAAATGAGGAAATGTCTATGATACAATGCATAAAATGCTTAATATGGGTGCACGAAAAATGCGCAAGAGTAAATGAGAATACGTATTCTTACAACTGTGAGGATTGCGATGAAGGAACTGGCTAGGGTACGATTTCGGAATAGTCCAGTGCGATTTAAATTGATTTAGATTGTAGATATGGTGGTGACGACTTTATAGATCTATTGTACCCCACCCTCCTCCTCCAAGTGTACTTACCCATTTAGAGTGCCTCCTCTAATCCTGATTCCTTTAGGAATTTCAGGATCGGGGTGGGATTCAAGACCTGCAGCTCCTCTGTATTCAAGCAGTGAGCCCCAAGGTACATCTGTCTCTTGCGGAGTAATGCTCCGCAGTCTTTCAACAGATGTATCTTTCCTCTGCTAAACCACAGAATCTGCATCCGTCATCCTACTCTAGGCCTAGGACTGTGAGATGTTTCCTAAGCCTGCAGTGTCCCGTCAGGACTCCTGTCAGAATTCTAAGCTTGTTCCTGCTTAGTTTCAGGCAAGCTTTTGTTCTCTTCTGGTTAAAAGATCCCAGCATCACTTTGGATTGCCTTAGCCCTGGTCTTTCCAGGTTTCCATCCATTTTCCTCTTGTTTCTTTATCTAAACTTTTGTGGATGGTGTTGACACTCATGCCGCAAAAGGGTTCCGGACCTATAAAGGGGCTACTGGATCTCTTGTTTGCTAGGTGATCGGCTTCTTCGTTTGCGTCTATACCAGTGTGTCCTGGTACCCAGTATAGCGTTACTTTATTATCCCTGCCAAGCTTGTTCAGCTTCCCTACACAGTCCCATACCAGTTTGAATCTGATGGTGTATGAGCTAATAGCCTTAATGGCTGCTTGGCTGTCTGACAGGATAGCAATTCGTTTTTTGCGATAATTCCTGTCGAGGTTAAACTGTGCACATCTTTCCCTTGCGTGTATCTCTGCTTGGAAGATACTTGAGGAATGTTCCCATGGAATCGAAGTACCTGGTACGAGGTCCAAACACTCATGCACCAGTACCTTCCTTTGTCTTGGAACCATCTGTATACCACTTGATGGCATTTTGCTCTATGTGGTATGCTGAGGATTCGTCGCTCCAATCGGCTTTACTACTGCACATTGCTAGGTAGCTTTTCTCGAAGTGGTATTTGCATACCATTCGTCTTTTGGTACTTCCAGCCAGGGGATCTTGGCAGCGAGGCTGTTTCGGTCTCTGCTCCCGATTATTTTACCTCTGCCCATTCCTTCCTTGCTGAACCTTATGAACGCCGATCTGGCGGCCCTTTCCACCACAAGGTGCAGCGGAGTCAGATCCAGCAGCAGCTCCAATGCTGCTGTCGGACACGACCCCATCGCCCCCGTGATGCAGACACACGCCAGTCTTTGAATCTTCTCAAGCTGTTTCCTCATAGAGGCCAGCTTGACTCCACTTCCCCACGCAACTGCGGTGATAGTACACCCTGCGGTGATAGTCACACTAGCGGTGATAGTACACCTCCCTGTGGGTGCCCACCCTCTAGTTGTGGAGATCTTAATGGTGTCTTTTCCCACTTGTGTCTCCGCCGTTCTAGTTCTCAGCATTTCTCCCATTCACTTTGAGATAGTGCTGTCGATATTCCTTCTTTCGAGGGCCGCCCTGACAGCCTCGCGTGAGGTGGTGTCAAAAGCTCCCTCTATATCCCAGAAGGCACATATCGCTACTTCCTTTGTCTCTAGTGTTGCTTCTATTTCGTTTGTCAGCTGATACAGGGCGGTTTCTGTGGATTTCCCTGCTCTGTAAGCATGCTGACTCCTGTGTAGTGGTGTACCTACCAGCACTATAGTCCTAAGGTAATTATCAATCACCTTCTCCATTGTCCTTAACATAAAAGATGTTAGACTAATGGGTCTAAATGACTTCGGTTGAGTGGTGTCTTTCTTCCCCACCTTCGATATAAATACCAACTTAGCCCTTCTCCACAGCTCCGGTATATATCCGAGCGCTAAGCTACTTCTAAAGATGTTTAGAAGATACGGCATTAGTTCTCTCTCTCTCTTTTGTAGGAAGGCAGGAACTAGTCCGTCCACACCTGGAGCCTTAAAAGGTTGGAAAGTGCCGATAGCCCATCTGATTCGGTTTTCCGTACAGATGGACGCTGCCCTCTTCCAGTCGGCCCGACTTGGTTTCCGTGGTTGCATCAAGCCCACGGTATGCCTGTATCCTCTACATCCCGGAAAATAGGTTTCTAGTAGGAGGAGAGCTCTTTGCTCTTCATCCTCCGTGAAGGTCCCATCCGGTTTCTTGAGAGTGGTTGTCACTTCCACTCTATCCTTCGCTAGTGCTTTGTACAGTCTAGCTGCGACCGGCGTGGATTCTATGTTTTCACAGAAGGTCCTAAAGTTTTCCTTTTTTGCCCTTCTGATCACTTTGTTGTAGGTGGTAAGCACCTCGGAGTATTCTAGCCAATTTCCGTATTGCTTGGCTTTGTTGAAAAGCGTACGTACTTGTAGCCTACCTATGTAGACAAATTTTTGTTCCACCATTTTTCGTCTTTATGCTCCTTCACGGTTTTTACCAGGCAGCTAGATTCAAATGCCGTGGTGATTGCTACATTTATTTCTCCTACAGCCTGCTCCAGCACGGTGTAGTGTTTGATACTACCCCGCACTGTCACCTGCTCTAGGTTTTCTTTTAGTTGGGAACTAAACATAGACCACACAGTTTGTCTGGGGTTTCGAATGGGGGTGTTTTCCACACTCGCTCCTTCCAGCTCAAACTCTATGATCCTATGATCTGACATTGAGGGCTCACTTGAAACCCTCCACTTTTTAATTAGTTTACTTACGTTAGCGCTACCTACCGTAATAACCAGTACCTCATTTCTGACTTTAGTGACAAATGTTGGTGTGTTCCCAACGTTGTACACAATTAAGTTCTCTTTAATGAGATATTCTAAAAGGTACTCACCCCTCTTATTAGTGTCCGTGCTGCCCCACATCTCATTGTGTGCGTTCGCGTCACATCCCAGGATGAGTGGCAGCCTTCTGCTAATACCGTGTTCCACCAGCTTTTGTACTTCAATGGGTGATATGCTGTTACCATCGCCAGGGAAGTATGCTGATGCGATCACTACTTCGCGGAGGAGACCCGCGGTCTTGATGAGGGCCTGAATCGGAACTAAATCCCGCGTTAAAAATTCTGAAAGATAAGTAATTTATGCCCTTTCTTACCATAATGCAAGTTCTAGGGGAGACCTCACGGCTGTCCCATACCAACTTACATTCCCTGTTGCTAAGGCCTCTGATCTTACCTCCGTAGGTCTAGGGTTCTTGAAGCAGCGCTAGTCCTAGGTGCTGCTTGGTGAACATCCTAGCCATTACAGCTGAAACTGTTTTGGCATGACGGATGTTCACTTGGGCTATTTTGGTGCGCCTGCTGGTCATTCTTGTTTTGTGACAGTAGGCGGCAAGTCCTCCTCTGTGCCTACAAGAACATCTACCTCTGCCTCCGTAGACATAGCTGGACTGCTCATGTCTACGAGTGTGAGGTCAAGGTCGTCTTCTCGGGAATCCGGGCTGACTTCTTTGTTCTCTGTGTCGGTTAGGTCCCGCACACATGGATTATTTTTACTTTTGGAATTCATGTAAATTCCACGAGTGGCAAGGGAACTAGAGGTCCGCCACGTCAGAGCCCCGCTTGACATGGTAAGGCTTGATACGCTCTGAGGTCGCCAGGTATCAGAGGGGCTCCGTTAGCGATGGCCGGTTGCCCTTGGCCACCAACCAGTCCTTCCGGCACGGGTCGCATGACACCTTGGATTAAGGGTTTGGAAGTTCTTGGTTGTTCGCTCTCCGCTGACCGCTCCGACCGGAGTTGTACTCTGGTCGGTAACGTCTAACGGTTTGTTGCGAAACTAAGCCCTCACACCACGACAAGGTGACTTCCAGAGTGAGGGCCAGTGCGATTTAGGAGCTATCATCTTAAATCGGACTTTTTTATTGTCTTTTATCTTCCTTTTTCTTATGTTAAAATATGTTTTTTTAATGTTCAAATATTAGCTGCGTTAATAAAGTGTATGGTGTTGCAATAACAATTGTTTTCTTCGTCTTCATGTTTCGAATGGGCCCACTTTGGACCACGTTTGTTCAACTGCTGGGCTTTGATCTTTGCCCAGTATTGTCGGGCAAATCTAACAATTGTTTTCATTGGTTTTTAGACATTTATGACAATTTCTCCTTAGCAGGTACGATTTAGGCAAGTTTACCCTATTATTACTAGAGACCATAATGTTCCTTAATGTTAAAATTGTTGAATAATTACCGCATGCTCTCTAAGGATATATTTTGCAATGTTGTATTGTCAAAGCTTACAAAAAACAAGCACTATATTACTATACTATACTAATATATACTAATAATACTACACTATACTAATATGTATTGGTATGAATAAATTAGGTGGTGCTTAACCCTTTCACCGCCATTCCGGGTGGTGTGTCATGTGTCCTTTGCTTTTCGACGGTCATTGAGCCTTCCGCTCAGCTGTTCCGTCGCCTTGTTGTTTTTTTTTTTTTATGTGTCGGTTTGTTTGTTTGTTTGTCTGTTTGCTTGTTTGTCTTTCGTTGGGTTTGAGTTTCGTTAGCTTTACTTGATTACAGTTGGGTCCTGTTGTCTCGGTGTGGTTCTCGGTTTTCTTCGTAGCTTCTTCTGTGTTTCATCTTCTGTGGTTGTTCTCCAGTGGACTGTGGTCCTGATGAGCTTGGTCTTGTCGTTGATGGTGATGGTTTCTTCTTCTTGGTTCGGTTTACGCTTGGGGGTGGCTTCGGTGGCGCTGTGTGTGTCCATCTGGGTGGTTCTTCTCCGTGGGGCGGCTACAGTTGCTCTTTTGGAGGCGGCTTCGTTTGTCTTCTCGGGGGTGGCTTCAGTTATCTTTTCGGGGGCGGCTTCAGTTATCTTTTCGGCGGCAGCTTCGGTTTTCTTTTCGGCGGCGGATTCAGTTTTCTTTTCGGCGGCGGCTTCGTTTGTTGTTTTCTCGGGGGCGGCATCAGTTGTCTTCTTTGGGGCGGCTTCGGTTGTCTTTTCGGCGGTGGCTTCGGTTGTCTTCTTGGGGGGCGGCTTTGTTTGTTTTTTGGGCGGCGGCTTCGTTAGTCTTCTCGGGGACGGCATCAGTTGTCTTCTCGGGGACGGCATCAGTTGTCTTTTCGGCTGCGGTTTCCTGGGGTTTCTCGTTGGCGATTCGGGTCTTTTTCAGTTCAATTATGTAGTTCATCATCTGGACGAGGACGCTGTCGTCCACGGTGTCCAGGTAGTCGGGGTCGAGGAATTTTGCTGCGAGAGCTTCGTTTGGTGTTGTCGGAATAAACATGTTCGTTTTGTGACAGCGGAGGAGCGAGTGACACTAGGGTGGTGTGACCCGGGGCCTTGAATTTATACAACGCCGTCCCGGGCAATGTAGCCCGGGTTTTTTTTTCAGCGCCATCTAGTGAGAAAATTCGTTGAAAAATTTCATAGTTCCGACTTTTGCTTTTTTAGAGATTTTTTGAAAAAATGTCCCCGAGCAAACTCCCCCCGCGGAACGGCGAAACTCCCTGTCTCAATAGAAAAAAGACCAGGCTACACGGTGAAGGTGTCAGTGTTCTGGATAGACCACGTCTTGGTGGTTTGCGGGCTTGTTGAAGAAAAAGGCGAGAAATCTTCACGTCTTTGTTCGTCCATAACTCGGCGCCATGACTCCCGGCAGCGGCGCCGGTTACACTGCCGCAAAGCCAAAGGTTCAGTCTAAAGAGCTACGCCGAAAAATCGAGTGTCCGCCGCGGCACGTTGAACTCAGACGGCGGCAAACTAGATGGTGCACCCTGCACATTTATGACGATATTTCCGGATCGGGGGGGGGCTTACTGAAGCGCAGATCCATTTTTTACATTCCCGTATGTATCCTGCGCGATGCGAACGCAAATTCTCTCCGATGACCGTCGAACTCGCAAAATGCCGGCCAAGGAGGCGGTTGTGAATTTTTTTTCTGCATTTAGGACGCACCGGGCGAAGGGAGCGACGCAAGAAACCGAGAGTGGTACCAAAATACGCGTAGTGGCGGGCGGCATCGCACTGTGCCGCAAAAGTTGAATTCCGGGACACGGTGAGGGGGAGCAAAAAACAGTGCAGAAAAGGTTTATGTTTTCAAAAGTGGTGCGGGAATCCGTTCCGATTCGGTGTGCAGTTTTGAGTCGCTGCGCCCAAAAACGGCGAAACTGCAGCGGTTAGACTGACCGCACTTTTCGGCAAATGGGAGCCGATACGTTTAGAACTGTGGCGGGCGACTGAGTGGTCGCAGCGACGCGGTGCCGGTACCAAAATGCGCTACTCGGCGGGGCCCACGTGTCGCTCAACTTGGAATTTATAAAACGCGACATCCTGGTGCCCCAAAACGACATTCAAGTTTTACTCTGTGCCGATTAACAGTTATAAGTGAGCGTCGCCACGCGATTCTGGATTCTGGGAATTATGGACGGCATCTTTAATGGAATGAGGATTAAACTCCCAAACAAACTAATAAGTTCAATCCCCGACCGAACGGCGTCGGTCCCGTTCCGATCCGTCAATTGGTTCGGACGTTCTAGCTACTGGTTTTCTTTCACTTTTTGCGCATTTTTCTCTTTAAACTGCCGCAGAATCGCAAAAAGTCGCTGTAGCTTAAAAATTCCTGCCGGAATAGTTGCACGTAAATATTCGGAGGAGAACGAACCCAATCGGCGACCTGGAGTCCTTTACATAAGTGTAGGGCGTCCGCGGAAGCGATTGCAAAATCGGCAAAAAAAAAAGTTGCATTTTCTTGCACCAGGTGAACGGGACGACGAGCAAGAGCTCTAAAAACGCGGAAATTTTTTGAGATCCGACGAAAAATACGGCTCGAAAATAAAAAATGTGATTTTTGGTCTCGGTCTGGTGCGTCCAAACCTGGGGGAGTGGAGTCGCGAAAATGGCAGCGCTCAACAGGGCTCTCGGTTGTACACCAGAAAAATGTACAATCCCATTTGCGCCAACGGGGATGCACAGCGTGCGGACAGACATTCGCAGTTAAAGCATAGAAGAAGCGCGGTTAAAACACCGAAGATCTGTCGCTTCCGGCGGCATAAAAAAGCCGAACTTGACCATTTCAAAAACCCAAGTGGTGCGGACCCTCAGGTGAAATTCGGGAAAGGCCACACGTCAGTCGTCTCAGGATTTATCGATTTCTTCGATGCGATTCGTCGTGATCTGGCCATTCAGGCCGAATACTTCCCCACACGGACCCCAACAGTTTGATTTACAAAAATTACCACTTTTATTGAGGACATGGCGAAGACGGCCAGAAAAATGAAATTTACGGGGAGGTTCTACCAGAAATCGACGATTTTTTTTTTGCTTCTTTTTCATCCTTAGGTTCTTGAAAATATGTAGTCAAAAGGATATTTCCCTATCTACTTTATTTTACGAGTTACAGCGTATTAGGCGAGAGAGTGCGTCGGCCGAAAAGCAGGTATAAATGCGCGCTCGGAGCGGCTCCGAGGGACGGGCATTTTTGACTACCTAAGCGGTGTATCTAGTACAGGTAGTAAGTTTGTGACTGTCTCAACGAATTTGTGTACGTTCCTCTCTATTGTGTGCTCGTATACATGCGTACCCTCGGTCGGACGAGCGTTGTATAAACTTCTATTTGCCGTAACGTATTTCAGTTGTGCTTCGAACGTCTGGCAAGTAAGCAGTGTTCCAAAAAATGCCAAACACGCGAAAATCACTGGGAAGTGAACGGCCAAATCGGCCTCGAAAGAGGAAAGTCCCCGATTATGATCCCGATAAAATAAAAGCGGAAACTGAGTACGCTAGTACTTCAGCGAAAAAAATTAAAAACACGAATTACGACGACGTCGAAATTGACAGTAGCCATAATAACGTGCTTATAAATTTTCTGACTGTTTTCAACTTTTTATCTCAGTGTTTAAAATGTAAAACCTGTAACAGTGATGTAACGTTTTCTCGTTCGAGTGTCCGTGGACTTGGTTTTCATTCAGTTATCAAGTGTGAGTGCAAAAAAACACAACGTGTATCTTCGAGCCCTTTAGTAAATGTTGCATACGAAATAAATCGTAGTTTGATGTTTGTCATGCGGATTCTGGGACTCGGATTACGGTCGATCAATACTTTTTGTTCCCAAATGGAACTGTCTGCAGGCTTTGCAAATAGAACGTACTATGCATTTCTTACTAATCTGCTCGAGGCATCAAAGAGTACATTCGAAGTTATACAATGTAAAGCAATTGCTGATAAAACACAGAAGAACGTGGAGGCGGGAAATGAAGAAACACATTTGAGCGTGTCGGGCGACGGTTCGTGGAAAAAACGGGGCTTTTCGTCGTTATTTGGAATTGCAACGCTGATCGGAAAATATACGCACAAAGTGTTGGATTTTGTTGTGAAGTCGTCGTTCTGCCAAAACTGTAGTAACTGGGCCAGCAGAAAAGGCACTAATGAGTATGATATGTGGTATGAAACTCATGAAGAACATTGCAGCATAAATCACGCTGGAAGTGCTGGTAAGATGGAGGTAGATTGTGGGAAGGAAATGTTTTGTCGATCAGAATCGCACGGCGTGAAATATGCTACATATATGCGCGACGGTGACACAAAAACTTTCCAAGCTCTCCTCAACTGTGACCCTTACGACGACCTTATTGTTCAGAAGAAGGAATGTATAGGTCACGTCCAGAAGCGAATGGGCACAAGATTGCGCGCAGCCTAAAAACAACATAAAGGAATTGGAGGTAAAGGCGCAGGAAAATTGAGAGACAAATTAATAAAAGATTTGACTTTGTACTATGGACTTGCCATTAGACGACACCCTGATTCGGCCGAACAGATGAAAAAAGCTGTGTGGGGAACGTTCGATCACAAATGTTCCACGGATGAGGAGCCGAAACATGAAAACTGCCCACCAGGTGAAAACAGTTGGTGTAAGTGGCGTGTTGCAGAAGCCAAGAATGAACTCGCCGATTTCCACCATGAACCTGCCCTTCAAAAATCGTTTCAAGAAGCAATTCGACCCGTATATGAAGCTCTTTCAAGTGATAATTTACTGCAAAGATGCACAGGTGGAAACACGCAAAACGACAATGAATCTTTTAACTCTTGTCTGTGGAAACTGGTCCCCACCTTCACTGTGGCGAACAAACTATCAGAATAGCAGCATATATATCTTCCGGCATCTTTAATGAAGGCTATTCATCCATATTAAAAACTATGCAGACATTAGGAATCGTCCTCGGGACAAACTCCGTAAACTTCGCTGCGAAAACTGACGACCGGCGTGTGGAGTCAGCGGAGAACAAACTCTCGGAGTTAAATAAAAAAGCCAGAATTGCAGCAAAACATGCTCTTTAAGGATGAGGAAGGAACCCTGTATGGTGCAGGAATAGCTGAGTAGATGTAAGTGTCAAAAAACAAACATTACTTACGATTTTTTCTTTTGTCAAACTTTAAACGCGTTTTTCTCGAAACACCTTTTATTTCCGCGCCGAACACGATTCCGCTTCAACGACTTGACCGATTTCGATGTTTCACGGCTCAAATTAAAGCTTACTCAATTTAGGGGGCCTTGACAGAGCGTTTTTTTTCAAAAAAATTCATTATCATTATTTTTTTAACGTTAAAACAAAAAAAAAATGTAGGAAAAACAGGGTTTTTTCCAAGGGCCGCCATTTTTGTTAAAAATGGTTTTATTAAAATCGGAAATCGATAAGGCAGCCCAAATTTCATCTAGATTAAGATTTTTGTTTGTTTTTTTGTTTCAGATCACTTGGCAGGGCAGTAGAGTGTACGGCGCACATCGGCTATCGCCGCGCACGGCTTTGATCAGCGAGACCTTCAGCCGACATTTTGAATTATTTTTCATCGAAAAAATTCTGTAATGTTCTTCGAATATACATTAATAATAATAATAATAATAATAATAATAATAATAACCTTTATTGGCATAATTAAAATAATTTCCATACAAAATATACATACAAAATAAAACAATAAAAAATAATAAAAAAGTTGTGAAACTAAAACCCCATTAAAAAGAAAAAAGAAATTTTACCACCCTATAAACCTATACTTCAACACCTGTACATCGGACATAAGCTCACAAAAAAAAAAAAAAACCGCAACACTCAAAAAAAAAACTACCCCGTCGCATCCGCTCTTTCCATGTTTTCACTCTGTGTAAAAACGACAGTCCCTTCCCGCTCTCGTTCATATACTCCCTCCAATCCTTTCCTCGCCTTCTCTCCTGGTCATTCCACTCCGCCATCGTGCATTCTTCCAACCAATGACTCCACATATCTTCCTTCAACGCACACACCAAACACCTTCTACTTTCCTCCTTCATCCAATGTCTCCTTCCACGCTATTCATTGCCACACCTAAATCTCGCCAACACTGACTGGTTGTCCGACCCTTTACTTGTCCTCAAATAACCAGGAACACGGCCGTGCACTTGTATCTGACTGTAGCCTTGGTGATATTTACTAGCCTCTATTTTCGATTGGCGCTCTTGGAAGTCCACTAACTCGGTCTAATAACTTCTCTTTTAGCATCCGTTTCCACTGAGCACCCGCACTTTTGTCCGTTTCCAACCCCTCGGATGATAACCCGCCTCTCTCATACAGTTTCCTTTTATTCAACCCCCAACCGCTCTTTCTTCTCCCACTTAACCCCTCTTTATTCACTACTCGAAAGATTTCCTTTATTATCCTTTCATCTCCTAACCCATCCACCCTATACTCGAACTGTATCACTCTCTCGCAGCTATTACCGCCACCTTACAAGCACTCACTTCCTGAAGCACAATGTGATCAGGCGTCGACCTATCAAGTTTCAACACTTTCTTATAAAACTTTAGCTGCACCCTTTCGATCTTGTCTTCCTCTTTTGTTCCCCAGACCTCGCATCCATACAGTAACACGCTTCGCACACATGCCTTCCATATGGTCTCTGTTGCTCTAAAGTTTCCATCAAAGTTCCTTTTCCAAACCTCCCAGATACGACCCGCCGCCACCCATGCCTTCTTTGTAACATACTCTATGTGTTCTTTATTACTGTATCCAGTCCCAAAGACATACCCCAAATACTTAAATTTACTAACTTCCTCTATTTCAGTACCCTGCCATTCAAACCTTTCTTTCTTATATCGCCCACCCCTTTTAAACCGAATCCATTTTGTTTTACCACAATTCACCCTTAAATCCCTCTTTTCGAAATACCTGCCGAGCCTTTCAATCACGTCCTTCATCTCACTTGCCGACTTTACAAATACCACCATGTCATCCGCATATGCCAAGCTCCACACCTTCTTTTTCCCAATCACCACTCCTCCAGCTTGCGCGGCCTGTAGAACCTTTTCCATATCCGCCACATACAGATTGAAAAGCGTGGGACTCAAAGGGCAGCCTTGTCTCAGGCCCTTCCTCACCTCAAAATAGTCCGATTCCAATTCATTCGCTACTACCTTACAGACCGTTTCCTCGTACAAATTCCTGATGTTCCTTCTTACACTCTCTGAGATACCTAGCTTGCCCAAACACTCGTCAAGTCTCCTTCTGTTCACCGAGTCATATGCGGATTTCAAATCAATAAAAAGAGCAAACAGGCATCCCTTTCTTATTACTTGGTCTATGATGACTCTCAATGTCACCAGGTGTTCCACCGTGCTCCTTCCTTCTCTGAACCCCGCTTGTATTTCCGGCAAAAGCTTCCTTTCATTGATTTCCTTTCTCAAGCGACAATCCAGGATTTTAGCAAATATTTTGTATGAGGAGTTCATCAAAGTTATACCTCTATAATTTTCTAGCGCGTCCCTCGTTCCACTCTTAAACACCGGTTGAATTATCCCCACTTTCCAGCTGACTGGTATCCTTTTCTCTCCTCTCCCTATCCTTCTCAATTCCTCCGTAAACTTCTCCTTACAGATTCCAGGTGCTTCTTTCCACGCTTCATTTCCGAGCCCATCCAAACCTCCCGCTTTTCTTGGCTTTAGGGAATCAATAACATCCTCCACCTCTGTCACGGTGATATCCTCGGCGAGCTCTTCCTGCTTTCTCTGTCGATCTCCTGAACTATCATCTCTTTCTGACCGCATCTCCACCCCTCCTAGCATCCTCATGAAGTGGTTTTGCCATTCTTCTATCGCAATGCTCTTGGGTAATCTTTCCTTCCTTTTCCTATTCTCTCTCACGTATTTCCACAGCTCAGCTTCCGTCTTGATTTCTCGTACCCGCTGCTTCTCCTTCTCCTCCCAAAGCTCCTTTTTCTTCTTCTCCATTTTTTGCAATTCTGTTTTCGCTTCCAGCACGTGCACTTTGAGCCCTTCTCCCTTTCTCCATTTTCTCTCCATATACATTAATAAATGCCACGAAAGATTTTTTCAAAAAAGATTTACGTTCGCTCAAAAAAAAATCCTGAAATTACGTTACGTTTTCGGGCCTTCGGAGTAGAACCTCCCCTTACGCAAGGATTCCGGTAGAAAATTTTGAGGCGTGCCCTCCGACACCACTCTCGTCGCTGCGCGACTTTTGTCTGCGACGTTATTCACATTTTTATTCGAATCCGGGTCCTCCGACTAAAACCGCCCCCCCTCCGGCCACTTCGCGCTGAAAAAGTCGGTACATCAGATTCTTGAAGCCAAAGAATAGACGAACGAACCCACTTACGGCGATTTTCGATGAGACTTCCGGATAACGTAGTCTAGGCGACCAAAAATGACGATTTTTTGATTTAAGAAAAAGAGTTTCTCGCACTTCCCAAAAATTTTAAGCAAAATTATCGAAAAGTAAAGACAGTCGGACTTGTGGAGGCGTTCCGGACACACCCGAACCATTTCCGTGCGACGAAAACTGTCCGAGTTGTGGGTGAAAAGCTTTAAAAATTCGCCCAGCCGCCCCCGGAGATGGCAGGTGGGTGAAATTATTTCTAGAAAATACTTGAATCTTTTGCAAATTAGTTATCTTAGATTCTTCTTCTTATTAGCCTTCATACTTCCATTGTTGGATATAGGCCTCTTTCAATTTTTTCCATGCTTCTTTGTCATTTGCTGTTCTCATCCACTGTTTTCCTGCTATCGTCTTTATGTCATCTATCCATTTTGTTTGGGGTCTTCCCGTGCTCCTTTTTGTTTCCCGGGGTCTCCAGAAGGTAATCTTGTGGCTCCATTCTTTCTGGCCACGTGTCCTGCCTATTGCCATTTGAGATCCGCTGTTCTCTCCATGACATCTATTATTTTTGTTTTTGTCCTGATATCTGTGTTGCGCATTTTGTCTCTTAGAGTGATTCCCAGCATCGCACGTTCCATTGCTTTTTGAGTCACTCTAAGTTTTGCTGCTGATTTTTTAGTAATAGCCATCGTTTCCAGGCCATAGGTGGCAACGGGGAGAATGCAGTATTTGGCTGAGCTTTCCAAAGGCGGCCCATGTCAGTTGGATTCTGCGTTTGATTTCGGCAGTTTGATTTTCTTTGCCAATTTTAATTGTATGCCCCAGATATGTATCTTGCTCTACTTTTTCGAGGGCTACTAGTTATAATTTTCGTTTTGTTTAGATTCATTTTTAAACCTATTTGCTTGGACAGGTTGTTTAGTTCTTCTACCATTGTTTTCAATTCTTCGATATTAGTGCTTATTAGAATTATGTCGTCCGCGAATCTTAAGTGACTTAAATATGTCCCGTCGATCTTCATGCCTTTCTCGTCCCAGTTTAGTTGTTTGAAAACCTTTTCTTTGGCTGCGGTGAATAATTTGGGGGAGATCGGGTCCCCTTGCCGTACCCCTTTGCTGAGATTTATTTTCCCCGTGTGTAGGTCGTCGTTTATTTTGACGTGAAAGGTGGCCTCTTTGTAAATGTCCTCCATTACAGCGGTATATCTCGAGTCTATTCTTGCGTCGTTCATTGCCGACAGGAAAGCCCAAGTCTCAACACTGTCGAACGCTTTGTGGTAGTCTATGAACGCTATATTTATTGGGATATTGTATTCTGTTGTCTTTTCGATAAGTGTTCGGATTGTTTGTAGGTGGTCTGCTGTGCCGAAACCTTTCCGAAAGCCCGCCTGTTAAACTGGTTGGTAGAAATCTAGATTCTTTGTGAGTCGGTTTGTGATAATCCGCATCATAAGCTTATATAGGTGTGATAACATGCTTATTGGATGGTAGTTTTCTAAGTTCGTATCTTAGATTTCGAGTGGTTAAATAGTTCATAAACATTTAAAAAAAAAATCATGTTGTTTGCCCCCTTATTTGTGCAGTGACTTCAATAAGTCATATCTATGACCTCAATAGGTGACTTATCTATGTGAAATGGCTTGCAATAACTACCAGCATTTTTATAAATATTGGCGCTGTGTGTTATTCCTTATAATTGACATGGCAGTGAAAGGATTAAATTTAGTTGCAATGCAAACTTAAAATCATATTGTCTGAATTGTAAAACCCGTTATTACAAAGTCTGTTTGGAGTGAGTGCTCAAGATTTCATCTGTCTGCAACTTTTGCTTTTTTTTTATTGGCAGAAGAAAAAAAAAACAAATTCCTCCCTGTTATGTACTTTTAATTTAAAAACTTTTGTGCTCTGTATAAGAAGATTGCTCGTATAAAAATAACAAGAGAAAAATTACCTTTACAAATGTAAACGAGCAAGGATGGGCAATTATTCGTGGGGTACGTAAACAGACTTTTTTCATATTTGCATTTTAAATATGCGCTCTAGAGCTCGTTATAATGACATACCATTTGCTATAAGCCCGCACGGGGCGAAATGTGGAAACATGCCTCGCTTTCTCAGACGAGATTAATAAGACTCGGACAAACTATTCCAAGAAAAATAAATTATTGTAAATATATAGATTACCCGCGATTATACGCGATCGAGAAATATATACGAGAAATATTTTTGTTTGTTTCTACAAATACATATTCTTCAAACTTTTCTAGCAAATAACCTAAATAGGATAAGTTTTGTTTTCTGTTGTTACTCATCCAATAAATTACTTATTGCTAGTGAACTTCCGTACGTTTCAAACACATCTAATACTTCGGCCTGAATCTTTTATTGCCACTTTACGAATCATTTAAACTAAATGCTCCAATTCTTAGATAGTAAGATATTGTTATAATAATCCAGAAGTACTACAGAGAAAAGCAATAGGAGCAGTTTTTAATTTTAACATTTATATATTTTTTTAGTAAAATTTATTTTTTTAATTTCTTTTTAATGTAGGTCGTTCAATAAAATATTTAACATCAAGTCCTATCTAATGACAGTTCCAACTCTGGGTCTAAATCCTTTTTTTATATTCTTTATCTCTCGGAAGAAATGTCTTGTTCTGTTGCTCGTTCTATATGACTCTAGTTCAGGGATGGCGAACCTATGACCCGCGGGTCAGATACTGACCTACACGTTTCTCAACTACAAAGGTATGAATATTAAATTAATCATTAAGAAATTTCTTCTGAAATTATTTTATTTCAAATATGTTTTTAGTTGTAACCCTGCAAGATGGCTGGGACACAAACGATACAAATACCAGATCATACCAAACAGAATGGTTCGAAAAATATTGTGTGATTGAAAAGAATAAAAAGAGAGTGAGTGTAATTTCTAATGAAAAACATACGTACATATAATGTAAAAAGCAATCTTAGAAAGTTGGATTCTACTCTCGCCTGTTCAACAGATGAAGAAAGAAAAATATATTTTTTTACTAAAAAATGATTAACATTTTGTGTTTTATACGCGTTTTTAATTCCAAAATAGTAGTTTGTGATACAAGTGTGTGAAGGAGGACTCATTGAGATTAAAGTTTGCAACTCATGCACAAAAGCTTTTAACCTCACACACGTGTATCATACATTATTTTATCTACGAAGCATGTCAAAATACTGTTGAATCATCAAAAAAAATTGTTTCATACCGATAATTATAATTTTGACAGACAAAATACTTCACAAAATCACTGACACAATAAAGGTTAGAACGTATGCTCCTCTGTGGCAAAAATTGCTAACTAGTAAAAACGTACATGGGAACACTATTTCTAGGGTCGTAGTCGATATAATCTACTTGAACCTAGTTCTAATCTAGATACCATAATTAGGTTAAGTTATATTAGAGAGTTTTTATTAAGTTATATTAAGTTATATTACGGCCATGAAATTCTGGAATGTGCCAGATTTTTTATTTTGCTCCCCCGAAAAAATGGACAAAAAGGAGTAAATAATAATACCAACCCAGCAAAACATCTGCTGCCGTACGGACTTACTACCCGTACGATGATACTCAACGGCAGTGAAGGCAGAGATGAAGATCATCGGTATTGCAGATCTGGCGGAAGAGGCCCCCCTACGATGGTAGGCTGGTACCTGGCAGCAGCGGGCACGAGTATTGACTTGATGCACTGAGCAAATGATGCTTTAGTTGGATCAAGATCGGAGAGTCAATTGGCGAAACCAATCATAGTCTGGTTCCTCGGCCGTGATACTGCGATGTGGAAAGGCTACCACATTATTATATTTCCTGAACGTCGGAAGACGGAGAATGATGATGGCAGTTCCTGGAATAATGAATTACGGAGGTAAAATACTCCCCCTTTCGGATCTCCGGGTGGGGAGTACTTCGGGGAGAGTCATCAAAAGAGGTGGACATTTTAATTTCAGGATCGGGACATGGAACGTAAGAACACTTAGAAGAGCAGGGAAACTAGAAAATCTGAAAAGGGAAATGGATAAATGTAACTTGAACATAATGGGTTTAAATGAAGTGAGGTGGACAGGTAGTGGTAAAATACTGTCAGGTAATTACACAATGTTTTACTCAGGTGGAAAAAGTCATGAACGCGGAGTAGCAATAGTGATGGGAAATCAATTATTGCAAAGTGTGACTAAAATGGTGTTTCATAGTGATCGTCTAATGTTTGTGAAAATAAGTGCAGAACCAGTGGCCATTCTGATATGACGAAGATCATGATGACGAAGAAGTGGAGAAGATATACGATGAAATAGAGGACATCATCCACTCTGAATGCAGAGGAAAAATAAACACCATAATAATGGGTGACTGGAATAGTGTGGTAGGACAGGGTAGTGAAGCAAACATCGTGGGACAATATGGGTTAGGTAGAAGAAATGATAGAGGCGGGATTCTAGTGGAATTCTGTCAGCGTAACAATTTGGTAGTAATGAACACCTGGTTTAAGAAAAAGAAGAATAAATTATACACATGTAAGAGCCCGGGTGACATTGGTAGATATCGGATAAATTTCATACTTGTAAAGCAGAGGTTTAGGGGCAGTTGGAAAGACACCAAGACTATGCCAGCTGCCGATATAGATTCGGATCACAACCTTCTGGTTGCAGACATCAGTACAAGGTTGAAGAGGATCAGACAGTGTGGGAAGAGAAAGCAGAGATGGCACTAGGAAAAGCTAAGAGAGAAGAATGAGGCAGTAAGAGAATCCTTAGAGAATGTCTTTAGTGAATTGAGAGAGGAAAATGTAAGTGCAAGTGCAGAACAGTTGAGAAATATTAAACTGGCCTTGTTGGATACTTAGAGAATAAAGTCGGGAGGGAAGCAAAAAGAGCGAGGAAACTCTGGATTACCAATGAGATCCTGGAGAAGATGGAGGAAAGGAGGAAATGTAAAAATGTGAACGAAGCGGAATACAGAAGACTTAACAATGCACTCAGGAGAGAAACAGACAAAGCGAAGGAAAAATACCTAGAAGAAATGCGTGAAGAAATAGTGGAACTACGAAGGAAAGGAAGGTACGACCTGATGTATCAGAAAACGAAGGAGTTGGGAGGGAGTGAGAATAAAGGAGTAAGGAATTTTGGAATAGAAAGCTCCAAAGGACAAATGGAGACAGAACAAGGGGAGATGCTGAAAATATGGGAGGAATACGTAAGGGAACTCTACGATCAGAGGCACCGCCCGCAAGTAATTAAAATAGAGACAGAATAGGAAGCGGTTGATGAAGACGAAAAAGGGCCCAGCCTATTGAAAACAGATGTACAGAGGAACAGGATTGAAGGATGAACAGGAGAAGACGACATACCAGTGGATTTGCTGAAGGACATCGGAGATGGAGGTTTGAAAGCGTTGACACAACTCATCAACAAAATCTACGAAACTGGGGAATAGCCTAAAGACTTTTTGGATGTCACAATGGTTGCTCTAGAAAAGAAACAGCAAGCCAAGAAATGTGGTGATTACAGAACAATTAGTTTGATCTCACACGTGGCGAAGATCATTGCAAAAATACTCAATGGACGGATAGAACATAAAATCGAAGAAGTAATGGAAGATGATCAGTTTGGATTTAGGAAAAGAAAAGGAACCAGGGACGCCATAGGCATGATGAGGATATTGTCGGAGAGAGTTTTGACTGTTAACGAAGAAGTCTGCGTGTGTTTTGTAGATTGGCAGAAGGCCTTCGACAGAGTTAACTGGACAAAATTGATGAATATTCTTAAGGAGAATGGTGTCAACTGGAGAGACCGGAAACTAATTTGCAATCTGTACATGAGACAACTAGTAAAAGTACAATTGAACTACGGAGAAACAAACAGCGTAGAAATAGGAAGACGAGTCAGACAAGGATGTTGTCTATGGCCGAGTCACTTCAATTTGTATGGTGAATGGCTGGCGAGAGAAGCTTTGAAAGGATGTGGAAATTTCAAGATAGGGGGACGCCTCATCAACACCATCAAATATGCAGATGACCTGGTGGTACTCGCCAAGAACCGGAGACAACTACAACACATGATGAACCGGCTGGTGGAAACTGGAAGGAAATATGGCATGGAAATTAACAGGGAAAAATGTAAAGTGATGAGGATATCAAAAAGGGAAAAACCTTTGAAGATAACAGTCGACAATCAAGAACTGGAGAATGTAAAACAGCGCAAGTACTTGGGACGCCTGCTGACAAAGGATGCATACTGCACAAATGAAATTCGAGCAAGAATCGCCATGGCCAAAGCTGCATTCAACAAGAAGAACACTCGACTGACCAGCAAGTTGAGGTTGGAACTGAGGAAGAAACTGGTGAAGAGCTACATCTGGAGCATTGCACTGTACGGAGCAGAGACGTGGACCATGAGGAAAAGGGAGAAAAAATACCTCGAAAGTTTTGAAATGTGGTGTTGGAGGAGAATAGAAAAGATCAAGTGGACAGATAGGGTGACAAACGAGGAGGTACTAAGAAGGGTAGGAGAAAAGAGAATTATTCTAAATACAATTCTCCAGAAGAAGGCCAACTGGATCGGACATATAATTAGACATGAGGGGCTCATACATGACGTCATTGAAGGGAAGATTAAAGGAACTGCAGGTCGAGGAAGAAGAAGAATACAACATCTGGATGACATGAAAGAAAGGAGGAGATACAGCAGGCTAAAGGAAGAAGCTGAGGACAGGGAACATTGGAGGCAGAAATTCTCCGTACAAAGACAAGGACCTGCCACTAGGCAGAATACGGTATAATATAATAATAATATTAGAGAGGCCGGGACTTCTTGATTCAAAATAAGAAAAAATAATTCAATTTTAATCTACGTCAGAAAATTTATTTTCACAACAAACAATTGTACAATTGTACTTTTACGCACGATTTTAATAATGGCATCCTTCACATACAATAGTTTATCTACTTATTAATGTGTTCATTTTGATGTGCGAGTAAATTAACTAACATTACAGCTGCTAGTTTTCAAGTTGCCCATTGCATTGCTCGTCACGAGAAACATCTTTTAGAAAGAGAACTTGTAGAACAAGCGTTTATAGAATATAGTGCTAACTTTATTTCCAGATTTTAAAGACAAAGACTTGATTAAGAAGCGAATAAATGAGTTACCAATAAGTCGGAATACAATTAAACATCGAATACTAGAATAAAAGATCGAGGAGGCATTTGGTCGCAAATATATAACGAATTAAATTAGGCGGCAAGGTATTCAATTGATTTTGATGAGAGTAATGATGTTAATGGTTTTGCACAAAGTTTTTGCTCGGTATAAATCAGGAAATATAATGTAAGAAGCAAGAAGATTTTCAGCCCCTCCGTGCCAATAATTGCTAACTAGTAAAAGCGCACAGTGAAGGGACCACTATTTGTTCCCGTCACCTAGATCAGAACATTACAGCTACTAATTTTCAAGTTTTCCATTGCATTGCTCGTCACGAGAAACATCTATCAGAAACGGTTTTTGTAAAACAAGCGTTTTTAGAATGTAGTGCTACTTTATTTCCAGATTTTAAAGACAAAGACCTGATTAACACATTGCTGTCCGTTGACGTAGTAGTACGTTATACTTTATTTGAAACCTATGCCTAGTTGACGTAATGCGTTCTTTTACTTGGATCCAAGTTTCCGTCAACCGGTATTAACCGATGATATAACTTATGTATCAGAGGTGAAATACAGTAGTCCCAGACTTTTTGAACGAAATGCCAACCATATACATTTTATTAACATATTATTATTATTATTATATATATATATATATATATATATATATATATATATATATATATATATATATATATCTCCCGGGAATAGAAGCCACCTTGTCGTGGTGCGGCGGCTTAGCTTCGTGCTGCCCTTTGGACGCTGCTGATGCGAGGAGCACTACCCAAGCAGGGCGACTCGTGTCGGGGCGGACTCTGGGTGCCGAACAACTAAGAACTTCCCAACCCGAGGGGTTCGCAATCTGGAGAAACAGTTCCTGGCAGAAACGGGGTGCCCCAGCTGGATGACTGCTGTCTAACTCTTCCTGACTTACGGCAGACACCCACTTACTTCTCTTTCTATACTGTCAAGGCCTCACTTGGCCTAACTCTTGTGCACTTCAGATCTAAGGATCTTCTGTAATCTATCTTTTTCCGCCTTCAAACCCTAATCCAAGCTGTAATCTGCTGTGGTGATAGATGGATGGCACTGGGGTGATTTCAGTGTCGCTAACGGTGCACCCGGGATACAAAGCGCCCTCCCGTTGTACTTAGCCTTACTCTTGCATGCGGGCCTCTGCAGGAGCGGACCACTTATTTCCCTAGCTTCTCGTGGGAACAAAAATGTACTCAAATAAAAACAAAAAAAGAAATATACCCAAACCAACTACAGGGGAACATCTATTGAATGTAGACCTAGTAGAACAGCTTAGAATCGAAGCAGGGCCAACAGGCCTAACTTCGTTTCAAGACATGATATTGGGGGAGGAGGATGTCGCTGTGGTTGACAGCCACAACGATAAGACTCCTTCTCCCAATGGGTCACCTCTGAGGGGAAGTGGATCAACCACTAGACCCACAGAAGGTGCCTCAAGCACTAATACATCGAGCTTGCAAACAACGCAAGAAAAGAGGTACAGAATAAGTGGGTCGCAACGCAGGAAGATGAAAAAGGAGGCCGCAAGAGCCAAACTTGATCCTCAACTGCGTGTGACCGGCAAGCCGGCGGCGGGAGCGGACGCACCAACTGGCACTAGTGCCGGGTGTGGGTCTGGGACTACCGTCGTCAGAAGGCTAAGATCTGAGGGTAGTACACCGTCTCCCAGACGGAGCTATCCTCGGCCTCTGGAGCCTAAAAGGCCCAGGACGGAGGGGCCGCTGTTGAACAAACCTGGTGCTAGCTCACAGAGCAGGCCTAGGCAGTCCTACAGCGGAGCTCTCTCTGCCTTCAAAATGGCCATTGTTCCTCAGAAATATCCTGAGGAAAAGATGTCCGCAGCACAAGGTAAGCTTCTGCAATCCGAACTAATGAGGGAGATCTGGAGCTGTGAACCAGGCACAGGCCCCCATTTAATAAACAGCTTTGTTGACATGGGCGTTGTCTACGTTACCTGTGTCGATGAAGCTGCAAAAGTCTGGCTCCTGGAAAAGTTGGCCAAGCTTAAACCTTGGGAGGGGACAATTCTCAGAGCGGGTACCGCGAGAGATATTGTCCGTACGACCAAGGTGACGGTTTGGGTTCCAACTGAACTCCTTGGAACGACGGAGCCAGCTAAAATACTCCCCCTACTTAAGATCCAAAACAGGGGCTTAAATGTTGAGGAATGGAGTATTGTCCACAGCAATGCGGATACTAAGGGAACCACTTTGGTTCTCTACATAGATTCCGCATCTGTGAGTGAGCTGACCAAAAAGGGCTGCAAAGCCTATTTTGGTCTAAATCGGCTCACTTTCAGGATCATAGGGAAGAGAGCGAAGGGGCCCACTGATGAAGGTACTTCAGATCAACCTTCAGCATAGTGCGGCGGTCTCTGTCTCCCTATGCAGAATCTTAGCTGCTGGGTACATCAGCATAGCCCTGATCCAAGAACCCTGGTTAAACAGAGGCAAAATGCCTCCTGCATTTATGCTAGAAATGATATTGACATATTAATGTTGCACGACCACTGTTTCAGAGATCTTGCCACAACAAAAATCAGGTATCGCATGGGGGGGGGGGGGGAAGGGGGCAGTTAGGGAACTTATTGTAACCTCTGCGTACCTACCATACGATGCACCTGAACCACCACCTACCGAAAAATTGGAGCGCCTGGTGAAATACTGCGAGATTTCCAATCTCCAGATCCTGGTGGGGATGGATGCCAATGTCCAAAACGTAGTTTGGGGGAGCACCAAAACCAACAAAAGAGGTGAGTCTTTGTTTAGATACTTAGTGTCCACGAATCTGGCAATACTGAATGTCGGTAACAGGTCCATTGCTATGATTTTTGTTTGCAAATATAATTAAATATTATTTTGTACCAATATTTAGATTTTTATATAGCCTTTATATTATTTAATTTTTAAGTAAATTTGTTTGTGAAACTTCTCCTTAAAATATAAATTGTTGTTCTTTCAATTTATTTAAACTTTCCTGCTCCGCCCGTTTCTTCCCGTACGGAACTATCTTGTATTCCGAGTTTTCGAAAGTTCTTCGAATAAAGCGGATTGAAGAAATTCTGTTTCGTCTTTGATTCTTCGGAAAGAACGGAATTGGAAAATCGATTTCCCTTGGAAAATAAAAGTTTTTTTTTCTCATTTATCGGGAGTACTCTTACTTGAGCTTTGTAAAAGACCAAGGATGATTTAAAGAAAATTGATTTTCAGAAAAATCTTTACTTACAATTTGGATCAGAGCTCGAAGAACAGTGAAAACGTCATTGGAAGACATATTTAAATATTTTCCCGACTTTTGACTATACTCCAGGTATAGTATATATGAACTAAACCTTGGGAAACTGAAAAAGTTGTTGGAAGATTTGGAGTAAACCCTTGATTTTTGAAAAAAAAAATGGTTTTGGAGCATATAAATAGGAACTGAAGAAATTGTAGTAGTAAAATTCTTAATTCGTTTTCTTCGCTCTTCGATTCGAGTTTTTTTTCGCTCTTCCCAATTGGCGTTTGGACGGGAAATCGCGAAATCAAAAATAAATTGGATTTTGGGAGCTGTTAACGGTCGGATATTACATTTAGTTGCTGACCAGAGGAACCGGAGGAAAATTTGAATTCTCGGAAAAACTCGATTTTGGAAAATTTGCCATTTGATCTTTGCTTTTGGAAAAACCGGGATTTGTTAAGGAGCATATAAATGAGTCACCAATAACTCGGAATACAATTAAAGATTGATTACTGGAATTAGAAAGAGACATTTTTTCCCAAATATATAACGACTTAAATTGTGCAGCAATGTATTCAATTTCTTGATGAGAGTAATGATGTAAACGTTTTTGCACAATTAGCAGTTTTTGCTCGATATAAATCAGGAAATATAATGTTAGAAGAGCTATTAAAAACAAGAAAAGCAAATTTCCCTTTCATTCTCTTTCAAACGTTGAAAGGGAAGAACGGTCTTGATATTTTTAAAGAATTTGATATTTCATTTAAAGAAATAGATATTGTCCTACAGAAAATTGTTTCTGTTACAAAAGACGATGCAACTAGTATTGTGAGAGGAAACCGTTCGTTGTATTCAATATCTTAACCAAATATTCCACATCCTCTAACTGGATCTCATTGTATAATACATCAGGAAGTTTTATGAACTTATTCATTTATATACATTTTTTGACTTCGACCTTTATTTTTTGCTCTTCACTTCCAAAGTAGAAATTGTAAAACCAAAAGGTAACTTGAATTTTGTAAAAGCCAAAAAATTGAGAACGTAAAAAGCATTCTTTGACCTCCCCCTCCTTTTCCAAGCGATGCCAGTGACCTGGTGACCCACAAGGCACTACGAAAAATATAATGAACAAAATTTGACCCACTACTCAATTCGTCATCGCTGCTCTAGTTCTTTAAGAATATTTTCCTCGTGTGCCTTTTGTTGGCTCCTTGAAAATTGTCTTTCTTCTTTCTTTTTCTGAGCTCTCTGTATTTCTGGGTATTTTGCTCGTTTGGATCTGGCAGCATTCGTTGTCGAGCTTGGCTTCTTTGCTTTAAGCCTATCTCGCATTCGTCATCAAACCAGTTCTTCTTTTTAGAATTCTTTTTTTCTCCTACTATGTTCTGGATACCTACTATGTGTTATTGTATTTTTCATTGTTTCCCACATTGCCTCGGCATTATTTTGATTTGTTATGGATTTCGGTGTATTCTTGAGAGATGCTTGATATTCAATTACCTTTTTGTGTCTTTGAACTTTTCGGTGTTCCACCTCGGAAACTTTTCCGGCCTGTTGTTCTTCTGCTTAGAGATTCTTTCTCTAAATTTAGCTCTAACCAAAAAATGGTCGGTGTGCATCCAGACCTCGTAGACTCCTAACGTCGGTAATACTACAACCACGTCTTGCATTTATTATAACATGGTCGATCTGATTCCTCGTTACTCCGTCATTTGAGACCCAGGTCTGTTTATGTATGTTTTTATGAAAAAACGTCGTTGATTTAATGAAAAGTTTATTTGATGTTGCGAAATCTACTAGTCTGAGTCAGTTATCATTGCAGTGTTCCCGTAGGCTATATCTACTGATCTTGGGTTTGAATGCATCTTCTCTTCCTACCTTAGCATTAAAATCTCCCATAAGAACTGTCGCGTCCTCTTTGAGCAACGTTGCCAGAAACGTCTCCAGCCGGTCATAAAAGACATCCTTAGTTGGGTTATGTTGGTGCATGTACAGATATTAACGAAATGTTGTGGAGTTTTCTTCTTAGCCTTATGTAGCAAATTCGTTCATTCACTGGTTTAAATTCTATGACCGAGTCTAACATGTTCTCCCGTATGACAAAACCTGTTCCAAATTCATGTTCATTGCTGGGGTTTCCACCGTAAAATACTACTGATTTGCTGGTTTTCTGGTTTCCGGTGCCTGTCCATCTAATTTCCTGAACAGCTGTGATATCCATGCCAATCTTTTCAAGTTGTTCTACTGTTTTTTTTCCTGTACCAGTCCAGTTCCAATATTCAAGTCCTTTTTTTTCCGTGGTGGTCGTCGTACATCTATCCCATTCCGAGGCGTCTCGTTTGTTTTCAAAACAAGGTCGTTTTTTACAAGGTAAGGTTGTTGGCTCTACACTTAACCTACCTCATTTTTCCGGGCTTGGGACCGGCAGTGATATCTCAGAGCTACTCAATTCACTCATCTCCATCACATGCGGAGTATTTTGCTGTGGTTGGCATTATTATTATCTCCTTTTGAATTTTTTTTCGGGAGGAAAAATTAAATCTCTGGCACATGCCAGAATTTCATGGCCAACAGAGTTGGAACTGTCATAAAGAATAACGAAGGTAACATTATTAAAAGTGAAGCCGACGTGATATTTGACGTGAATGTGACGTGAGACTTGGAGAAGATACTTTGATGAATTGCTGAATATACAGACGGATGTAGGCAGAGGTGAGTATACATATCTTACGGCCGAACCCTTATAGGAAAAACCTACAATGGAAGAAGGTATCACCAGCTATTCACAAACTAAAAAACAACAAAACCCTAGGAAACGATACTATATCGGCAGAAAGTCTGAAACATGGAGGATAAATTTTGGAACTCGCTTTCTATCAACTCAGCTGCCAGATATGGAAAGAAGAACAAATACCAACCCCCTGGAAAGCAAGTATTATAATATCCATTCATACAAAGGGCGATAAAATTATGCTGTGCAAACTATAGAGGTATATTTCTTATTAACACAGGATATAAAGTATTCTCTCTAATTCTATTAGAGCGACTGACTGCGTCTGTAGAGTACCAAATAGGAGATTACCAGTGTGGATTCAGAACGAATCGATCAACAGTAGACCAGATTTTCACTATAAGGCAGTTGATGGAAAAGTGTTGGGAATACAAAAAAAACATTGCATCAGGTTTTTATAGATTTTAAGCAAGCGTATGATAGCATCCTAAGAGTGGAATTGTGGAATACCATGGCAGAACTGGACGTACCGAAAAAGTTGACCAGTCTCACAAAAGATTGGGTAGAGGGATCTACAAGTGCAGTAAGACTTGAAGGAAAATTGTCAACCTTCTTTCCAATCAACATTGGTCTCAAACACAAAGATGCGATATTCCCACTCCTCTTTAACATCGCCTTGGAAAGCACCGTACGAAGGGCAAACATAGAAACACGTCTATTTGGAAATCAGGGTCCGCGCATTGTATTAGCTTTCTCTGATGATTTATATAATAATCCTTTATTGGCATAAATGTAAATACACGACCGTTCGTACATTAGTGTTGTGACAAGAATAGAACAAAAAATAAAACAAAGAAAACAAACAAAAAAAAGACACCAGAATGAAACGGAAATTAAAAATATCCAAATTAATACAGCAAAAAATAAACAGTTCAAAAGTTCTTAGATCAAAAAAAAGGAAGCCTTTAACCCTGTCCATTGCACTTCAATATTTTTTTCATGTACACAAAACCGGAGCCACTCTCATCCATAACCTTCTTCCAGTTTTTCGCCACTGACTTTTCCTCTTCGCTCCATTCACATTTCTTACAGCTTAACACCCAATGTTCCCACAGCTTCTCCCCTTCTCCACATACTCGACAAGTCCTATCTGTTGCAGCCATCCAATATCTTCTACCCCTTTCCTCACTACCGCACCTTTAACTAGATACTCTGGACATCTGCCAAAAACTTGGATTTTGCTGTAGTCTCTATTATAGGTACCCTCATCTATGTGTCTTTGTCTCTCTCGCAGCTCTATCTCCAGTAATCTATCTGCCAGAATCCTTTCCACTAACATTCCCTCATTCATCATTCTCTCGATCTCTTCTTGGTTCCATCCCCCTCTTCATACATACGCTTGTGCAGACATCCCCATTTTGTTTCCTTATTACTCCATTTACCCTCCTTTCTTACCGCTTTCAGAACGTCTTTCACTATTCTTTCTTCTCCCGCACTATTCACTTTCCTTTCAAATTTAGCCTGATTTATGATGATTTAGATATAGTAGGAAATACAACTATTAACGTTAAGGAAGATTTCATTAAACTGAAAAATGCTGCAAAGAAGGTTGGCCTACAAATAAACGAAGATAAAACAAAATGCATAACTACAACAAGAACAGAACGAAGAGACAGGATAGAACAGAATGTGACAATGGACCTCTATAATTTTGAAAGGGTCCATGAGTTTAAATATTTGGGAGCTACAATCACCTCAGATATCAATATAACACAAGAGATTAACAACAGAATTCAGGGAGTCAATCGCTGCGGTTTTGCACTACAAAAAATAATAAAATCGAAAAATGTAACCCGCCATACGAAAGTAACAATTTGTCATGCAATTATAAGACCTATGCATGTGAAACATGGACGATGACAAAACAAAATGAGAACCGACTAAAAATCGCAGAACGAAGAATTCTTAGAAGGATATATGGAACAATCAAGGACAACGCCACACAACAATATAGAATTAGAACTAACAGGGAAGTGCAAGAACTATATAACCAACCAGATATAGTAACAATAATAAAGGCAGAGAGATTGAGATGGGCCGGACATGTGAAGAGACAGGACCAAGGTGTCGTAAAACTGGTGTGGGAAGAGAGCCCGGTAGGAAAGGCCAAGGATGAGGTGGAAAGATAATATTGCAGCGGACTTACGGACCCTAAATGTCCAACGACCAGAAGAACTTCTGATGGACCGCAGCAAGTGGAGGCAAATTGTAATGTCAGCGAAGACCCACCCCGGGTTATAAGCTACAGAGAGAGAAAGAGAGGAAGTCCTATCTAATAATATATCTCTATAACAAACCGGCGAGAGAATGCAGCTGTACTGCGCCGAGGAATGAGGGGCAAGGGACGCGGCGAGGTACGCACAGATTAGTTTGCGTTAAGAAATATGCGTCAGCTTTTCAAATACGGACAACTAAATACCGCGCACTCGAAATAAAGTGGGGGTATGCGCAGAACAATGCTAAACTCGTCGAGACTAGATGCATTCTCTCGCCGGTACGAGCATATATATTTAACTATTTTGTTTACTCTTAAGTATTGCTTGTTTATTCTGATTTTAAATTTAAAATTCTATTTATACATAGTTATACAATCGTTAAAAAAATAACTTTCAAAATACGGAATTAATTTATTATTAATACGAAATTAATTACATTTGGTCCTAAATCCTTTACATTAGATTGGAGATCCTTTACATTACATTAGATTAGAAACTTGATTACCTATCGAACTTCAAGTCTATATTAGATAATATGTATAATTTAAAAGTTTTAACGAACCGAGGGACCACATCACCACTTGGACTAAGCTTTAAAACTCATTATTATCCAAGGGAATTACTAAAGGATGTTGTAATTCCCAGTGGACAATAATTACGAATTAACGTAGCAATTTCTCCATAATATTTATGGCAATAACATAAGTGTATTATGGAATATAATCTCTATGTAGAGAAAACTTTCCTACTCATTGAATTAAATTGCTCATATTATTACTGATTACTCATATTATACCTTATATTAAACTACAATTATGTGGTTGAACGTTGTAGAGTAAAATGTAAGGTTTAATAACAAGTTAAATGCTTAATTCTAAATTAACAATTAATACTTACAAATTTCATCGGTTTACACTTCGTTAGCTTCGATGTCTGACTGAGATCAATGTAACAATAATGTATTGCACGCTGACACATTTCTGGCGAACTCTTACCAATAGCTTGTCGAATGTAATTGTATGTTTTACGTATTCCATGGTTTAGGGTCGGGTCTGACAACTCTAAAAACGAACCAAAAAGAGAGGATCTTTGAAGAACTCTTTATCACGACAGCAGCAAAAATAGACCGAGGACGAAAAACAAAAAACACGGAAAATAACAAAAATATGATTAAAGACGAGATGAACTATGCAATACATAGGTGAACTATACAATACCCCATCTTTAACTTCAACTTGAAACAAACGTGATGATAACAGAAGGTACAATTCCACTACCCCGGGCATCAGTCAATAGACTGATTACTTCTGGTCGTCGGATTCCGGGGGACCAGGAGCGTCATGTTGAGAAGGATCGGAGCTTCTCGAAATTTCTACGCTGGAAGCATAAGTGTTTTATTGGCACGCTTAACTCGAACACTCTTCTAAAAGTTGGTAAAATTAAACAGCTTGTAAATACAATGGACACATTTAATATCAAAATCCTTGCAATTCAAGAAACTCGTTACCTTGATCAATACCATTTTGACACGGATGATTATCGAATATACAAAGGGAAACCCTCTATAAAAATTAGGACGGGTCCCAGGCAATTTGGTACAGCGTTTGCCATCCACAAATCAATTGTAGACTCACTCATTGACTTTACGTCTACATTGGAACGCATCTCCACTCTATCACAGAAATCGGCGAACAAAGCGTATACTCTCATCAACGCCCGCGCTCCCACAAACGACTATAATAAGAAAGATCCTAAAACTTCGGATACTTTCTGGGAACAGTTAGAACAGGTCACCAACCAAATTCCACCGCATCACGTCAAGATTCTGTTGGATATAGAGAGGATATAGAGAAGAAGAACAGTTGGGTATAGTGAAACAATTTAGGAAAAAAGGTATTATTCACACAGCACATAAAAGAATAAATAAAAATGGTGAAAGACTAATAACTTCTTGTGAAAACTTCCAACTTAAAATCATGTTAACACAATTTAGAAAACCCAGACATAAGCTTTGCACTTGGAGGGCACCCAACATCAATATGGGTGAATTTCAAATCGATCATGTTGCCATCTCTCATACAAACCAAAAGGAGGTCCTTAATGTAAAAACGAGGAAAGGTTTCTTCGATTCTGATTACTACTTGTTACAAATTAAAATTAAACTCCAACCCAACAGGAGAATACCACGACAACCACCAATTTTTAATCCTGACCCTGAATATATAAAAATAAACAGGGACAGTATTTTGCAAGAAATCAACGAAACAAACACGTCAAACTAGACAGAATTATCGGATGTTCTCAGAAACACTATGAGGATAGGCCAGCCCCCACGTAAACGTAAGCACAGATGGTGGAACAGTGTATGCGACCAAGCAATAGAAGACACTTAACGTTTGGAAAGAAATTCATAGCAACAAAACGCCAAAGAAATGGCAGGAGTTCCTGAGGATTCGGAAACAATCATCAAAACTAATTAGAAAAGAAAGACGTAGCTATGAAAAAAAACGACTAGAGGAAATAGAACAAGAATTTACAAATAATAATACTAGGAATTTTAACAGAATTTTTAAAGAGAACCTGACAGGTTATCAACCATCCAGCCTGTGCTTTAGTCGATCTGATGGTTCAATGGAGACAAACACCAATGCGAATTGTCAAATTTTAGCTGAGTACTTTAACAAACTTCTCAACTGTGACTCCCCATCCAGCAAGTTTATTTTTGAACAATCTGGATCCAATCTAGATTCCGTGCCGCCTTCCTTCCAGGAGATAACTGACTGATCATTCATTCATTGAAAAACAACAAAGCCCCTGGGGAAGATGGAATCATTGCCGAGTTATGGAAACTGGCTGCCGACAACCTCATTCGCAGAATACACAATATAATATGTGATATTTGGGTGACCGAACATATCCCCCCAGAGCGGAAATGTGCACTTATACACCCGCTTCATAAAAAAAGGTGATAAGATGGACCCGAACAACTATAGAGGCCTTTCCCACGTCCCAGTAACGTACAAAATTCTTTCGAAAGCTCTCTTGAATAGACTTGAACCTCAAGTA
Source organism: Phosphuga atrata (assembly GCA_944588485.1). Classification (NCBI taxonomy): domain Eukaryota; kingdom Metazoa; phylum Arthropoda; class Insecta; order Coleoptera; family Silphidae; genus Phosphuga; species Phosphuga atrata. Next base: position 5,623,755 of record OX155905.1, read on the forward strand.
GACCCACAGATAGGAGAATATCAGGCAGGTTTCCGTAATGGGCGCTCATACTCGGAACAAATTTGGAATCTGAAGACAATCTTGCAAATACGATCTTGTAGAAACACCGTGGTTACCTTTGTTGATTTCAAAAAAGCCTAGGACTCCGTCGACAGACCAACTCTCTTTAGAATTCTGGAAGAGTTCAAAGTTGATAGGAAAACCTGGGCATTAATTCAACAAATTCTCATTAATACTATATCAAGGGTTAAGTTTGATGGAGAAATTTCTCAACCTTTTGAAATACATACGGGTGTTCGACAGGGAGATGGACCTGGAAAATTTTAATATGGTCCTGGAAAAAATAATCAGAACTTGGGAAAAAGAGATTGAGGGAATACACATTGGTAAGAAAAGAGATTATAGAGCTAATATCAAATTTTTGGCATTTGCTGATGAACTTGCCGTATTATCGAATACCAGACAAGCAGCAAAGCATGCACTTGAAAAATTACACGAAATTTCACAAAAGGCTGGTTTCCTGATATCTTATGAAAAAGCACAGTATATAGAACGATCCCCGTCCGACAATCTACCCATCAAGACACAATATGGTTCTGTATCCAGAGTTTCTCAGTTTAAATACTTAGGAGAAATCATACAACCGTCCGGCCTAAATATAATAGCAAATCAAGAACGAGTAAAAAAATTACAGAGAGCCTACCGACTTACTTGGAATCATTATAAATCATCACAAAATCATTATAAAACTACAACACTACAAAACAGTCGTTCTTTCTGAAGCATTTTATGCCGCAGAAAAAAGACAAATTCATGGTCACTCAAAAATCAAGGAAATAGAGAAACAAGAACGTAAAATGTTACGAAATTTTTTTGGGCCTGTGAATAATGAGGGAATATGGATTAAGAGACCATCATCAGAAATGTATAAAACCGTAGAACCTATCACTGACACTTTCAGAAAGAGACGAGCTACATTTTTAGGTCACATATACAGAATGGACCAGCACAAAATTACTAAACAAACTTTCAACATTACGTTCAACAGTAAAAATAGGTCCAAATGGATACAGGAAACTGAAAAAGACCTCAAACACGAGCTAAACATCACGATACACGACGTAAATGATCGGGTTAAATTTAGAAACACCATAATGCACCATAAATCTCATAAAAAACTGCTCCCAAACATGCCAGGAAAAAAGTGGACGAACGAACGGAAGAAAGAACATAGTGCACGAATGAAGAGGATTTGGGAAGAACGTCGCCGCATGACTGAGTCATGAAATTTGCCCAAGTTTACACGCTCTCTTTAAAGAGAATGTACGATAGTAATTATATATATATATATATATATATATATATATATATATATATATATATATATATATATATATATATATATATTTATTCCTACAACGAAAGTTCATAATACATTTAGGACTACAAAGGATGTAATTAATTTAGATTAATTGATAAATACTGTTTTAATTGTGTGTTGTTACGAAACTTACGAGAAATGCAAAAATAAATTATTTTTGTTAATATCCACTGTATTGCATAACAACGTAAAATACTTTCTCTTCCGTGGGCTAACCTAACACACGATTGCCAAAATTCGGTTTCACCAGATACATATAAATTGCCCATATATTTCTTGGAATATTAATACCATTTCTATGTAAATTTTTATTAACTATTTAATTGCATTTATTTAATATATGCGATAACGCTTATTTAGAAGAAAAAATCTGTTAAATATAAATAAAAATATATCAAGCCGTAGATATTTAGATCAACGTAGTTATTTTTTCAAGCAATAATTTACTTCTGAAAATTAAGAAATCCCTAAAATATCGAATTTAATAATAGTAAATTAACGAACGAGTTCAAAAGCGTGATTTTTCAGCACGCGTACATGTTTAGAAAACGACGAGCGTAGCGAGGACTAACCTAATGGACAAATGCGAAAAACGACTTAAGAACGAGTTTTTTATACTATATTTTCTGTTTTGCGCCCTTTTATGCCATTTCTAAATAAAAAAGTGGCCTAAACATTATGAAAAAATTGTTTCGCACTCGGCGAGCCATTAAGAGGTATTCTAGTGAGAATTTTGAAAAAAACGAATTGTTTTTTTTATCATATTTCAAAAGTTTAGACATTCAAGAATATGTCATTAAAATGATTTTTCAAGATTCCTATTATTTCATGAGTTATAGCCGTTTTAGTGAAGTTAGTTTTGAGCCAAACTTCGTAGTGAGTGCACGTGCTAACCTCCGTGCGTTTAACATTTTTCAAGTGAAAATTATTTTGTAAATTGTGAATTTATTTACAATTTGTAATGGATAGAAAAACTTCAAAATTTAGTTCTGCACGGCCATGCAGATTAAAAAGGAGGAAATTTTACGGTTATCAGTTTACTGAAGAAGAAGAAACCAGTTTCACATGTGCATCTGCAGCAAAATTAAAACATTCGCAGGATGAGAAAGTTATAATTAATAACAATTACGGTTATTGTATTTTAAATTTTTTTTCTGTTTTTACCACGCTTTCAACATTGATCCTGTGTTCTACATGTAAGCAATATATAAAATTTAATTATTATATTTACAAATAAATAAATAAAAAATTTTAATTTAGTCGTAGAGGTGCTCGTGGGATAGGGTTTAAAATTGCTTTACAATGTGAGTGTGAGCAAGTACGATATATTCAATCATCGCCCTTTATAAACAAAGCATTCGAAGTAAATCGAAGAATTGTAGAAGCTATGAGATTGCTAGGAGTAGGAAGAGAAGGTATAAATATATTTTGTAGTATAATGCAGCTATTCTCAACCGCTGGTCCGGCGGACCACCAGTGGTCCGCGGAGAAATTTTACTGGCCCGCAGACAATTTTTTCTATCCGCGAAAAAAATTTACTTATAAAAACTAAATTTTAATTTATAAAATTACGAAATACAAATATCTTAAACTAATTTTAATTCTATGTAATTTATGATTAGTACGGCACTGAAGAAAAAAAAAGAAAAATAATTACATATCTTTACATTTAAATATTATTGTAAGTAAATGATAATAAAAATGTTACAATTAACTTGTAGTAGTTCTACCAACAGGTAGATTTTTGGTGATGGATATATATTTTTCCTTATTTTGGGGGATGATATCAATTTTTTCCTCGTCAGATCCAAATTCTTTAATAAATAATTGAACATCATAATTCGACATGTTATGGAAAAATATCGGGATCATTTTAGGTATTTTATAATTCAAATTACAATTTGAGTGGGCGGCTCCCCGAAATTTACCCGTTAAATGATCGTGATCGGCGACTTTGTCTGTTACTTGTAATAATTAATTACATATGTGACAAGAAGTGGCCGTATGGTAGGAATTTTGCTCATCTGCAGTTAATTTAATCATCGGAAGTATAACGCTTAAATGTTCCCTGTATAATTCCTTAATATATGCATAGAGGTTCTGACAAAACAATTTCGGGCAATCTTCCCCGGAATAAGTAAAAAATTTACTCAATGAGTCATCGAATGAACATTTTATATTATAGGCGAAACTGTATGGTACATGGATATGTGTCTGATTAGTATAGCTATTGTCAGGGTTCGGTGAGCATATATCAACAGGTTTTAAAATTGATTCAAAATCTGCGTATACAACAAAGGGTATACGCATTTTTCTATCGAAATTTTGAAATTTTAATATATTCCCCGGCATCATATCACCTCTCTTATGTTTTACAAGGTCTTCCGTCGGCATAATAGTGTAAATTTTGCTGCATTCATTCAATTTATGTTGATTAAACGCGAATTCATTTGAAAAAAAGGTTAAACAGCCGCCACATAAATATTTTTTTCTACAATCTTCCGAGATTTGACTTCTTACAAGCCGTGAAATATTTTTAATATAAACATAATGACCTTTAACCCCTTCTTCCAAATATAATAATGTCTTTCCCTAGTCGCATTAGTATGGTAAATTGGTCCTACTACGTCATGTTGTTTAGATTTAAAATTAAACTCCAAGCTATAAACGTTAATACTAATATTATTCATCTGTTCAAATTTAGGAATGTCTTTGATTCTAAGCGGAAACTCTAATCTGTCATATTTTAAAATTGAAGAAAAGTAGGGATACGATGCCGGGCGATCAGAACTCACATTCGTGGGGTGTAGTGCGGATACAATGCTCCATATAAAACAAAATTCGTCTACATTCTAAACATTATTACAAGCTTTCCGATCCCTAATCTCTTTTGGCAGTTTAATAAATGACGACCCACGTATTGGTTTATATTTATTGATATTAATTTCTAAATGGGAAATCTCCCTAAGTGACCAACCCGAATCTTTCTCCTGAAACTCGCTACATTTGGTTTTAATTTTGGCACACATACTGTCATAAATTTCATCAAAGTTACTCATGCTACGTGTTATTTCGCGATATTTTGTGTTAAATGACTTTAATTCACCTTTGTGTTGTAGTTCTTTAATACCTAGTAAAATTTTGTCAAAGAAATATCACTGGTCCGCAAATCTTTTTTTTAAATTTTACTGGTCCGTGGGCCAAAAACGGTTGAGAAACTCTGGTATAATGGACATTTGTCAAGGCTTAGCCATTGGTACATATTACAGTTGACTTGGCAATTTATACACGGCCGCTTCAGCGGTTTACGATCAAATAATTTCAAAAGCCGTAAGAGAAGAAGAGGAATTAATATTAGAGTATGATCCTCATGTTAATCCTAATCATTTGACTGTTTCCGGCGATGGCACGTGGAAAAAACGAGGCTTCAATTCCCTCTTTGGTGTTACTACCCTCGTCGGCAAGTACAGTAAAAAAGTTGTTGATACGATAGTAAAATCAAGTTTTTGTCAAGGGTGTAATCTATGGAAACATAAAAAAAATGATGACATCCAAGCTTATCGAGATTGGTATGAAGAGCATGAAGAAGTCTGGACTATAAACCATAAAGGAAGCGCCGGAAAAATGGAGGTTGACGCCGATGTTGAAATGTTTGGGAGGTCGGAAACCAAGCATAATGCCAAATATATCCGATATATCGTAGATGGTAACGCAAAAACTTTCAAAGGCATTCTTGATATTAACCCCTACAATGATAACCCGGTAGTAGAAAAAAAGGAATGTGTTGGGGATGTTCAAAAACTCATGAGTTCACGGTTACTTAAAGCAAAAAAAGAGTATAAAGGCATTGGTGACAAAGGCGCTGGTAAACTCACTGATAAGCTAATCAATGAATTGTCTTTATATTATGGTTTGGCAATTCGTCTAAATCCAGATTCTGTTGAAGACATGAAGAGAGATGTGTGGGCAACCTACTTTCATAAAATTTCAACAAAAATTTCAACGAAAATCCTCAACACATGAATTGTTCATCAAGTTGGTGCAAGTATCAGAAGGCAATGGAAGACGGCGCTATTGACGAATTTGACCACAAAAATCCTCCTCTAAATGACAACGTTTTACCAGTAATAAAACCAATTTATGAACATTTATCAGCTGATGCTTTATTGTAACGATGTTTGGGTTCTGAAACCCAAAATAATAACGAATCTTTGAATTCGTTTATATGGACTTTTGCTCCGAAGCACATTCACGCTGGACGGAAGACAATTGAAATTGCCACTTTCTTCGCAGTTAGTATTTTTAATGAAGGCTTTATACCCATATTAAAAATCTTAGATGTTATGGGAATTACGATTGGCCCAGAAGCTAATGCCTTTGCAGCGAGACGGGACGAAGCGCGTATCGAGCGCTCGGAACTCCGGACTTCAGAGGCGTCAAAGGAGGGTAAAACTGCTCGTCTTCGCCAGAGAACATCGGAGAATGAGCATTTTGAAGTAGAGGAAGGTTTCTTATATGGAGCAGGAATCGCCGATTAAAAATATGTAAGTATTCTGTACCATTCTATAAGTAAAATTGCCGAAAACCTGTCTCAAAACTTTGAACGCGTTTTTCTCGAAACTACTTTTTTCGAGCTGGCGGTAAGGATATCTCGAGTTCTAATGGACCGATTTACTTCAAATTTGGAGAGGATGTTCTTTATACATCCCTTTATCGTGTGGACCTTGCCCATAACTATAACTTTTCATTTAGTATTTTTAAAACATTTGAAACTGTTAAAAAAAATATGCCATTTTTTTTTCAAATAGCCGCCCGCCACTTTGTAAAAAAAAAAATTTAACTTGAACCAAGGTTCATACGATAGCGGCATCTATAATAATTAAGAATCCGTCTGTTTTTTATTTTTCAAATCACCAGGAGGGTTGGAATTATGCACGCCAGGACGCCCTCATTTTTTTTGGATCCCTCACTTTAACTGCTCATAACTTTATCAATTTAAAATTTTTTTTGTTGTTTATTTTTGTATGTAATAATAAAACATCAATAAACAAATGATAAAAAATGGATAGTAAAAATATTTGTTGTTTCCTTTGTGCGCTGTACACGCTGTTCAAAAACCGTGCGAAATACATGCTTCTACACTAGAATACCCCCTTAACGAACCCATATGAGTGCTTTAATGACTTCATTATAGACGCAAACTATAAAAAAGTAAATAAAACGTCAGAAATGTGCCAAATGACTTGAATAACTATTTTATTAGTTCACGGAACTACGATCATCTTATATTATATTAAATTGATTATAACAAGTGAAATAATGCCTTAAAATATACAAACGGAAAAGTTTAAAAATAATAGTTTAGAAAGCATTAACAGTGATTTATTATACAAGCGAATAAACTGTTTGCGAATTACTACTATACTCGCAAATTTAAATTCTCTCGCGCTGACGCGCTCGAGCATCTAACGATTCGCTCGTTAAACCTTAATTTTATCCACGAGTATAATACAAACATTTATTCAATTTTGCTTTTGATTTTACAAGTTAAATTCAAGAAGCATGTCATGCCATGATTGCGTTGTCATGACAATGATAAAATTGTTGATTCGAATTTTGTTTACAGTATTGTGTTTAAGGCCTAGGGCGCACTACGGTTAAACCGCGGTTTTTAATCGCGTGATTTTGTAACTCAAGTAAGCCAATACAAGCGGCCTGACATGCTGTTTTTTTTCCCGCGACTGATTTTTCCCATAGCATAGTGTTTGTTCACGCTGGAACGCGCGAGCGCGGTGGCGGGTGCGGGCGCGGTAGACTTGGTGAGTTCGTGTTCACATTCGCCGGCAGGCGTTTAAGCGAGTGTGACCTGTTGTCAGGTTAGGTTAGTATACTAACCTAAGTTTAAGTTTTTAGTATACTAGGCTGAACAGCACTAATAAACTCTTCTGTATTGAAAAACATGATGAAAACATGCTATCGTTTCTAGCGATAAGTTCGTACTGGTTGAACTTACTGACATACGAGTGAATCGCGCGTTCCGCCGCTAGTTCGACGTGAACGCACACAAACATCTCATCCGTTTGATATTGCCGCGAGCGCGCCACGCGCGCCAGTCGCTAGCTTGTCCGCTACTTGGACCGCACGTGCGTTTCGTACGTGAACACATCGATATTACGCCATATGTTTTATATTTCGTGACCGCGCCCGCCACCGCGCCCGCGAATCAACGTGGATGAGCACATACTGTATACTGTTTCGTGGTTATAGCGGTTACCGCTCGCGGAAAAAAACCGTAGTACGGCTTCGGCCTTATAGACCTTTTTTATTTATTTATTTATCCGTAGCTCTATAACCGTATGTGGGTTCTGGCTGACTGCATAATGCGTCTCCTCCCCTGTCGGTCCATCATTATCTGAGGGTCGTAGTCCAATCCCATGGTACGTAGGTCTCTGATTACGTTATCGCACCATCTCATTCGCGGCCTTTCCAGCGGTCGTTTACCAGCGGGGTAGTTCTCCTATGCCAAATTTGCCGTTCGTTCGTTCGACAATCTTTGGACATGTCCCGCCCATCTCAATCTCATCCCTTTGATCACCTTCACAATATCGGGTTCCTTGTACAACTCAGTGAGTTCCCTATTATTTTTAGTTTTGTGGACAAGATGGACTGGATACAGTATCGGCAAAAACCTTGCTATCGCTCGAAAACTCTCAATTTTCGTTTGCTATCTTTTGTGAGTGTCCACGTTTCACAGCCATATATAACCATCGGTCGTATCATCGATTTGTAAATTCGTATTTTAGCTCTTCTACTAACACGTTTGGATCTCGGTGTTTTATCCAAAGCATACATACATCTGTTGCCACTCTGAATTCTGGCTTTGACCTCTTCTGTTATGTCATTATCGACCGTTATTACAGCTCCTAGATATTTGAACCCTCTCGAAATTAAAATCTCCAATCATCAAATCCTGACCTATACATACGATCTCTTTGAGCCTGCCTTGATACGTACATGTATTTGGTCTTAGTTTCGTTTATGGCTAATCCCATTTTAAGTGTTTCCATTTCTATCTTGAAGAACTGTTCTTTGACTTTAAGAACTGACCTGGCCATCACATCGATGTCATCCGCAAAGGCGAGTGCAAGTTTTGGTCTATCATTAGTGTACATCTCCACTTTAATATTTGCCGCTCTTGTCGCTTTCTCCAGCGCTATATTGAAGAGCAGTGAAGACAATGCGTCTCCATGTTTCAGCCCGTTGTTTATGTCAAATGCTCTTGAGACAGTGCTTCCAATTCTAACTCTGCTTTTGGATCTATTTACACACATTTCGGTTTAAATAGCTTTTGCGGGATTGATAGTTCTGCCATTGCCTGCAAGTTCTACTCGCAAGACACTGTCGTAGGCTTGTTTAAAGTCGATAAATATATGGTGCAACCTTTGATTGAACTCCCAGCACTTTTCCAGAATTTGTCGAATAGTGAATATTTGGTCGACTGTAGACCTGTTTTTTCTAAAGCCGCACTGGTAGTCCCCCACGGCGCGCCTTCCACTATAGATGTTAGTCGCTGCAGGATAATTATCAATAGTATCTTGTATGACGTATTTATCAATGAGATGCCCTGTTCGGGGGCATGAGGGGGATGAGATGTCAATTGTTCGGTATTTCTTCCATTTTACAAATTGTGGTAATGATACTGGTGTATATGCCGATGCAGATCTTCACCTCTATATTTTATGCATTCCTCTGGTATGTTGTCTTTCCCCTGCGCTCATCCTCATTTTGACATTTTGGACCTCCTTCAGGCTGGGGTCTTCTACAGGAAAATCTGCCGTGTGGTAAGCTTGTGCATTTTAGTTGTCGCCTACATGAATATTCAGAAGTCCACTAAAGTAGTCATGCCATTCCGTTATAATTTCTTGCTCATTTGTAATTACGGTCCCATCATCCTTCTTCAGGATGTTCCCTGTTCTTGGTCTGAATCCAGATTTATGCAGACGCATTTCGAAATTTATCTCTCATCAGTGCAGCTTTGCTTTTATGAGTAATAATTTGTAAACCACTTACTTAAAACCCACGTGGATGACAACGGGTTAGATATTTTTAATTTGTAATTTCGTGCAAGAGACTTGAACTTAGCAGGTTCTTGATTTAAATGATAATTAGATATCGGTAAAAGCATACTACATTATAGATAATCGTATAACCTTAATAAAGTCGGAACACTACCTGAATATATAAATATATTCAACCTTTCCGGAGCTCTATAACATTATTGAGTCTTTTTAGGACTACGTAAACAAATCTCATGTTGTAGCGGAAATATTACCAGGGGGCGCGAGTACCCTCTCGGGGCGCTGCCCGTCGCGCATCAACCTTGTCCCGGGTCGCACCCTATTGGCCCACCCCCTCTCGAGTTCCACCACCCTGGCTGTAATCGACCGTTGTGTAAACAACCCTACGGTATATAAACCGCTACATCGTACAAGGGAGGAGAGTTCGTCTAGGCTTTGTTGCTTGTAATAACACCTAACTAGAACTTGACTACCCTGGCTTTACTTAGACCTTGGTAGATCCTCACATTATAAAAGTAACTGTGACTTAGCTAATAAATCGTTGTTTGTAAATACATCACCTTTGCGTTTGTATTTCCGAACCCGAAACTGTACGTCCCGACGTTACAACTGGCGCCCAAACATGCGGGCCGAATAACCACGCAGCCGAGAAGAAGCCCTCGACTACAAAACATGGCCGCAGTACAATTTACAGCGGAGCAATTCCAGGCACTCCGCATTTCCAGCATTACGAACGTCCACCAAGGGAAATCAACAAAAATTTTACTCACTGTACTACCCGATTTGAGGGCACTAGGTCTGCCGATAAAGTAGAAGAATTTATCACGACGACCACCATCTACAAAACAGTAGAGAACATCACGCGAGAATGCTCTTATTAGACTCCCGCTCCTACTGGTCGGAGAAGCCAAACAATGGTGGAATGGGATAAAGTACCAAGCCGCGACCTGGGAAGAAGCTATGAACCTAATAAGAAAATCATACGCCCCAACGAAACCAAACTACCGGACTTTCCAAGAAATCGTCACAAACCCCCAAGCAGAAAACATGCCAATCGACAAATATGTCACAATTCAGAGGGACCTATTCGCTAGGCTGACCGACAAACTTGAAGATAAATGGCAACTCGATATAATTTTTGGACTTGTTAGACCGACAACGAGAGATCGCCTGCAACGGGAAGATATCGATAATTTCGAAAGTTTGCGAACGAAAGCCCGAGCCGCTGAGGATGTCACCATGGAAAAATTGGCAAGTACATTTGCCAACGGACGAACGGACGTTAATTGACGTTCAATACCAACCAATGGAAGAGATGGTAGTGGATATCCTCACTAAGGGACTATTTAAACAAAACAGGAGAAGTGTGTGTTTAAGTCGGAAATGTGCTCCATACAAGAGACAAACCAACGCGACCAGCTTGAGGGGAAGTGTTAGAACGTAGTCTGCTAGCTCGCCGCTATATGGTCGTACCGATTCTTCTCGGCAGTTGTTCGCGCCAATTTTAATGAATCTGTATTTTTAATTCAACATTTGAATCGATTTCGGCACCGATTAACAGAAGGGGAAAGGTGTATCGACTTGGGCCGAAATCGCACGATTTACTTGCGAATTTATATTATTCGGGAGTATGAGAAGCGTAAAGACAGAAATCGAAGCGCGAATCAAGCTCGACCGACACGTGCACGCATTTAAGTTTATCGTTTCAAGTTGAGTTTAACCAGGGGTGTAATCACGAGCCCAAAGGGCTGCAGCGGCATTCAACGTCTGGAAGACAACAATTTTAAGGGATCCTTCCACCCATTATCCTCATTTCCTCCCTTAAAATAGGCGTCGGAAGGACGATCCACACGTGGCGGAGATGCGAGCAACCCTAACAGGTATGTGATTAGACCAGGAAAATTTGATTTAAAATTAGATATTTTTTTTAATTAGTTTAGAGACTAAAGAATTAATATCAGTTTATAATGAGTCAATTTTTGTATTCAATTTAACAAACAAACAAAGGAAAAAAAACACACAACGAACAAAAACAAGAGGGCGGAACAGCTGGGCGCAAGCTCAAAAACCGCAGAAAAGAAAAGGACATGATATTCAATTTAAGCTAGATTTTGCTAACTTCATTCTCTATGTTCATATTTGTAACAAATGTGCACAATATATAGAAATACAACAGAAATGAAATAATTGTGCCACAAATTTGTCTTACAATATTATTAAATTAATTATATTAAATAGCAGTGAAACATTTAAAAGGTAATAATTTCACTTGTAACACCTTTCAATATTAGTGACTTTCAATAGCCGAAAAAGGTCCGAATAGTTCCATAAGAGTGCACACAGTTGAATGGAAAAAGGAATAATTGACCATATTGTTTGTTCATTTGATCATGCGATCCCCAGTCCTACATCATAATAAATGCCAACGGCAATGTTCAGACGAATCTAAAGATATCTCATTTGACAAAATCGGTCAAGCCATTTGGGCAGTTGAGCAGAAGTAATGATACCAAAGCAAACATTCACGCGAAAAACATTATCCTCACTTGCCTTCACCATAGTCGGGTATAAAATAGAAATACAATAACATACAATTTTATATATACATACTATATATACTAAATATAATAATATAAAAATCTAAACTAATAAATTGATTGATCATAAATTCAAAACATTTGAAATTTAAACTATGAAGAGGAAAATTATTCATAAAAATACCAGCAAAAATATATTTATAACTTAGCATGAGAACAAATAAACAAGATGTTAATTATCACATCCTTTGCAAAAATAATATCCACGATTGTTCCGCTATGGGTGTATTTAATTACATAATTAGTATTATTCAGTTCCAAGTAATAATGCAATTAAATTGGCTTGTTGATTCTTAATTATCAACTAATCCCAGGATTAGATACATAATATTGTAATACTTTAACATTGGAAAAAAAACTATGTGAATTTTTTATATTAAAAGTAATGAATTAAGATATTATTGCGTTAAAATTCATATGTTCGGTAAAAGTGCAGAATCGGCAAATGTACACATTTACCGGTATATGTATACATTTTCCAATTTGATAGGTAAATGTGTTTAAATCTGAGATCAGCTTAAAATAGCTACTTCTACCAAAAAATGTGTACTATTTGGGTGTTACAATATCACGTATGTCTTGTAGGACAGCCCGTGTGCAGTGTATGTTAATGTGAACCGCTATACAATTGCCAACAACATTAGGCATATGTGCGCATTTGCCGGAAATAATTGGTAAATGTAAGTTGAACATTTACCAACCAATTAGGTAAATGTGTACATATACCGGTAAATGTGTACATTTTAGATGTTAAATATGTACACATTTACCGGTATATATACAAATTTAAAAATTAAGTTCAACTTACATTTACCAATTATTTCCGGCAAATGCGTACATATGTCTAATGTTGTTGGCAATCAAATGTTGGTAAAAGTTTACCGTAACACATACGTGAATCAATAAATAAATAATTATACACTTGGCACGAAAGTGCAGAAAGCCATAACTTTCTTAAGATGTATTTATAATTATATTTAATTATTTTTCACCTCCAACAGAAAAGTGACACAAGTGCGAAATAGCGGATGAAAAATCGCCATTTGAACAACTGAAAATTGGGTATCTAGGATGTTGTTTTAACCCATTATCTACCAGAGCAAAAATAAAAATGGATTTTAACAAAATTACCGCTTGATATAAACTATTTATACATAAAATAAGTCCAATTTAAGAAAAAAAAAATAATTTTCCATTCGTTGGTTCCGAGAAAAATGGTGTTCGAAACACTGGTCACTTTAGCATTAAGTAAAAAGTTATTCAGTTAAGGCTACAGCTATAATTTTTTTGTTTCTTTATTGTAAATACACTTTTTTATTGAAAAACACTAACTCCTTGCATGAACAATAATTAAAAGAAGAAAATTTATAGATAAAACATTACTTCTAATATCAATTACTACTTATTTCTGATAATCATCAAAGCATTTGAAGTGCATATGCTTATTACATTTTTGGCACATGTAATACTTTTCACACTTTTCTGTCCTCTTGTTCAACAAGCATATGCTTACCTAATAAATGAGTTAAATTGTTAGGTCTGTAATTATTATCATTATTTTTATTTGTCTCGACAGATAATTCACTTTCTTCTGAGTCTGATGTAGTTAGTAAATGCTCCGTTATGATAACTAGTTTTTTATGATAACGATAACAGCTTTTTTGTGACAAAGGTAATCCAAGAGTTTTGAACCAATAATTTTGGATCAATATTGAGAAGTAGCTGGAAGTGTATGATATCCTGATATCAATAGTATACCTAAAAATCATTTTATCTCAACTTCAGTCACAATAGTTTCTAAATTATGTTGTTGCGTCTATAAATTCGATTGATCAACGACACATTTCAATACAAACATTTTGCAAATAATTCAGGTGTGGTAAAAAAATTCAAATTTTGATGTAGTTCTTCAGGTACGTCGTCGAGAGGTTTAGAATTTGGAGCAAGATCATATTCAAGCTACTGTGCCTTATTCTTTTTGTTACTTCACTTTGGTTGTCCAAATTTATTCGGAGGAGTGTACGAGAAGTACGAGATTTTTTTGCTGCTTTGGTACAGATTTATTACTATTACAAGTAGTAAATTCCAACGAACCCGCCAATTCTTGTAAAGCACTTATATTTGTATTCATGAGTATGTCATCTCCATCTAAATCCTCTTCATCTTCAAATCATCAAAATATTTCTGATTATGAGATCTTTTCTCGAATCACAGATTACAGTAACAAATATTATGTATCATAGACATAAGAATTTTTGTTTGATATTAAATATAACTATTTTATAAATTCTTCTTCTTTAATCCATAGCCGGCGCATGGAGAGGTGGTCGACCTCGTAGCCAGTACGTTGGTGCCGCTAGATTCCGTGCTCCATTCACTATACGCTTCCATGCTAATCGATCAGTTGCAACGGTTCTTGCCTCAGCTGTGTTATTCGCTGGTTTTTTAAATCGTTCTCTACGTGTTTCAACCATGTGGTCTTCGGTGCTTGTTTTTGTGTTCTCCAATCAAGAGGTCGTTTTTTCCATAGGAGTTTGTGCGGTACTCGATTGTCGCCCATCCTACAGATGTGGCCGAACCATCGTAATCGGCGTTTTTGAATTTCCTCAACAATCGGTGTCTGTTGGTCGCACCTTTCTCTGATTGTCTCATTTCGGAGGTGGTTGAGGAGTGAGACGCAGAGAATCTGTCTCAGGCATCGCATTTGGAAGGCCTCGAGCTTGTTAAGGTCTGGTTTGAGTAATGTCCATGTTTCCGATCCATAAAGAAGAATTGGGAGGATCAGCGTCCGGTAAAGGCGTATTTTGGTTTTGATGGTAATATTCGTCCGCTTCCATATGCACCACTTGAGTGAAGCAAACGTTGCTGTTGCCTGGCCTATCCGGCTGTGAACTTCGGCTGTCGAAGCTACTTTCTTCTCCACAACCAGTGATCCCAAATATTTGAACTGTGGTACCTGCTCGATTGTGGTTCCATCGAGGTAAACTCTGGCTTCAGATCCATCCGTTGTAAGCACTTTGGTCTTATCCGCATTGATTCTCAGTCCGTATGACTGGGCAATGCGGGAAATGTCATACAAGGTGTCTGTTGCTTCGGCATCTGTGTTGGCAAAAACCGCACTGTCATCGGCGAACATCAGATCGGTTAGGAAGTTTTTGTCATCATATCGAACTCCGCGTCGCCCATCAAACGCTTTTCACATAATCGTGTCGATCACAATGTTAAAAAGGAGCGGCGAGGCCACGTCTCCTTGTCGGACTCCGGTTCGAATCGGGAATTCCTCAGACATGTCGTTTCGGATACGAACATTGCTGGTTGAGCCGTCGTACGATGCTTGAAGAAGTTGAATGATTTTCAGTGGCACTTGTTCGATCTTCAGGGCTTCCCACAAGCTTGTCCAATCGATGCAATCAAAAGCAGATTTGAAATCGATAAAGACGATGACAGTTCGTTTGCCACATCGAATTCTTTCTTCCATTAGCTGACGGAGAGCAAATATCTGATCGATGCATCCTCGATGTGGTCGAAATCCAGCTTGTTCTTCCCGGCTTGTTTGCTCTCGATGTTTCTGTAGTCTTGATTGTATGATTTTCATAAATACTTTGCCGACGATCGAGAGGAGGCTAATACCACGGTAATTCTTGCATTCCCGACTGTCGCCTTTCTTCAAAATAGCCACAACAATCGCTTTCTTCCACACGGATGGAACACAATCTTAATGCCATATATGCACTGTGAGAACGTGAAGTTGATGTAATAAGACGTCTCCCCCGGCTTTGATCATTTCGGCAGTTACTTGATCTCCTCCCGGCGCTTTACCATTTTTCAGGGATTTTATTGCCGTCTTCACCTCATTGATTGTTGGTTCAGTATCGGGAAACTGATTTATCGGCTGCTCAATAATCGGCAGTTCGGGTGCTGGACCTACTGGCGGATTGTGGTTGTACAGCTGATGAAAGAATTCTCTCGACCGCTGTAGACGTTCCTGAGGAGAGGTCACGAAAGTTCCATCCAATTTTTTGATATTGTCATTTGTTGATGTTGTTTTGCCACTTAACCGTCGGATTGTCTGGTACAGCGTCCGGTACTCATGCCTTGACGCTGCTTCTTCCATGTCAGCCGCGATGTTATTCCAGTAAGCTTCCCGTTCCAATTTCATTTTCTGTCGAACTTCTTTGTTCAATCGTCGGTATTGTTTGAAATCGACGTGTTTCATTTGCTTCCGCTGGTCGACTAGATTGAGACAGTCGTCCGAGATCTATTGCTGCGTCTGTCGACGGATGGGCGGACACAGCTCTGTTGCACACCCCACAATAGACACAGAAAGTTGTTTTTCTTCTATGTTGATATCGACTGGTATCGTGGGTGCTGCAAATTTGTTGGATAATGCGATTTGAAATTTTCGGCTGGTTTCAGGGTCTCGCAGACAGGCCCAGTTTCTCTTGGCTGATGGTGGTGCCTTTTTCTTTGCTCTTTGTAATTTCAATTGTAGTTTCACTCGGACAAGATAATGGTCTAATCCACAGTCGGGTCCACGCATCGCACGTACATCTTTGAGCGTCGATCGGAATCTGGTGTTGACCAAAATGTAGTCCAACATCGCCGAATCGTTGCCGGATGGGTTTCGCCACGTGAGTTGATGTTTGAGGGGGTGACGAAAGATGCTGTTGCCGATGATCAAGTTGTTTGACGCTGCAAATGATAAGAGGCGTAATCCATTGTCATTTATTTCCCCGTATCCGAATTTTCCCATCGTTTCTTCCCAACCGGTTCGATCTGCACCCGTATGTGCATTAAAGTCGCCCAAAAGTACGATTAATTCGGTTTGGGGTATTGTATCCAGTGTGTGTTGAAACTGGGCATAAAATTCATCCTTGTTTGTGTCCGGGCTGGTCTCAGTTGGGGCGTAGACGGATACGATATGGGTCTTAATCGTTCCATCAATAGTGATAACCGCCAGACGCTCGGATATCGGTTGGAATGCGATAACACTGGCAGAGGCCCGTCGATCAACCATAAAGCCAACGCCCGCTTCTCGTTTGTCGCCACCAGAATAGAATAGCGTCATCGTCTCGTCGATTGATGGTGGGTCAACCTTCATTGTCCCAGATCCTGTGAGCCGCAGTTCTGATAATGCACAGATCGATATTTTGCATTTCAATAATTCCTTGGCGATAATTTCCTTTTGACCAACGTGATGTCCCGTTCGCACATTCCATGCGGCGATTCGTATTTCTGATTTCGGTGTGATTAACCTGAGTCTTTGGCCAGTAGTCCACTTCTCACCAGCATCCCTGGTTCCCAAAGCTGGCGCATCGGCTGCCCCGGATGCGGTAGCATTAATTCGTAAGTGGTTAAGTCGTGTATCCATGCGGTTTCTTGCCTAGTTTCTTCGGTTTCCCGATTCTGGTCGGCGCGGCAGGCCGACCACCCTTCTCCTTTCACACCCTGGGCTTGGGACCAGACGACGGCGAAGACGACGGTGTATTAGGTCGAAAAAGGAGGGAGAGCAAAAAATACGTTTATGTCACTTTGACATTCACGATCTACTTCTAATTTTATAAATTAACTTATACTACTATTAATTATCTTATAACGAAAAATTTATAGTATATTTTGATTTTAGTATCTCAGAGTTACTGAAAATTACTGAAAATAAAAATGCTGTGAAGTGACCAATGTTCGAAAAATCGAACATGTACTTTTACGATCTCCTAGAAAATTAAAAATGTACTGTATATGAAAAGAAATTATTAACAATAAAACTTTACTCTTTTTAGAACAAATTTCAATTATGAATAAACGTCAAATAAGTTTCCCATTATGATAAATAAATTTTTGTAAATAACTATAAAAAGACTTGATAACAATTGATTTACCAATTAACCTATTATTAATAAATAATTATACAAGTTATTTTCTAAAAGTATAAACTTGAAATAATAACATTATGATAATGATTATCTATAAATTAATAATTATAGTAGCTTAAAAAAATGTCAAAGTCAGTGTTCGTAAAATCGAACACTCGGTAGATAATGGGTTAAGTATTATGAAGTCGATTTTTGGTTTAATTCACTCATTGTCTGCCAGAAAGCGGAAGTGTCTTTTTTATCTGAGCAGATTTTCAACAGAAAGATAGCAGATAAACAATTGTTCTCAGAAATCTCTAATTCGCACTTGTGTCACTTTTCTGTTGGATGTGCGATTTTATAAGTCATGTGCGAATTTAAACGTTTAATCTCATTACTTTCAATTGTAATACTTTAATAAATTTGAATAATCTACAATTTCTAAAGTTAAAAAGTGGATTTAAAAGGTCAAAACGAAGATTTTACTGATCGATTAATTGTAGAAAAGACGTCTTACTTTTAAATTAACCGAATAAAAATGAAAGAGTGATATATTGAATAGTAAAATTTCCCACCATTATACGTGGTAATCCACACTTACACTGCATTGAAAAATCGACCCCCTCAGAAAAATCCGGCGTATATGAAATTGATTGTCCCGCAGGTCAGGTAGGACGAAGTTTTGCAACTCGGTTTTCAGAACATTCTCGCCCTTGTCGTCTTAAAAAAGACACAAGTTCTTTTTCAAACCATTCTCGCGAATGTAATCATGAATTCGCGGAAATAGATAATCTGAAATCATAAATAATTCCAACAAAAGCAAATGATTACTTACGGCTCAAACCGAGCCGTAACTCATCCGTTAATCTCGTTAACCAGCAAACTGGTTAACAAGATTAAGCTACTTAATCTTCTATTTTTTAATCTTGCATAATCACCTGCAAGTAATTCCCTAATAGCAGAAAGGCACCTTCCGCCAAAAAACCCTTAGTATAAAATCAATTAATCTTCGATTTGTAATCCACTTGAAAATGACCTTGACCAGTCGAAACTCTAAACTTAAGTGTGGTAAACACGAGGGGTCGTCCACTCTTATAATACATGTTAATATTTAGATGCATTACTGCACATTATTATGCATTCCTTAGTAGTACGTAAGTATTACACCACATTACACAAAGTACTCTTGGATTCCTTGAATTACTCCTGCATTCCCTGAATTATGTTCACATAATATTCGCATTAGATTCCGTATTACGTCCCCACTACACCCGCATTAGCTCATCATGTGCGTCGTCAGTAGATGCGTCCACAGTAGGGTTCTGTGAGCAGTGAGCTTCTACTAAACTCTTACTGGGGAAGATATGAGAGAAGCTCCCGAGGAAGCTCTTAAAGACAATGGCAATCCTGCCTCAAAAAATATATTTCTTCATAAACAGGAAACGATATAAAGTAACAAATAATAACTTTTTTCTACTGAAAATTTTTCCACGGCTTACCCTACATGAAAGTGACATTTTCCATTCTAGCCTTTAACCACCTAGGTCTAAAAACTCGAACGTACATACCCGGGACCGGTCATCGAGACCGCAACTTTTCTTGTAGAATTATTAAGTAATAATAATTAATTATTAAGTTGAAATTATTATATATGTGCTTTAGGTAGCTTAAACTATTTATTGGAATTAGTACAAGTAACAAAACTATAAAAAACCTTATTAAAAAATTTATTTGTAAGATAAAAATTTATAAGATAACATTTATTTGCAAATTTGTAGCATATCTAAGTAAAAATTGCTCATATTAGAACTTGTTTGAAAAATGTGACTAAAGTTACTAATTTCTCTTAATTAAAGGATTAAACTAATAGAAAATCATAGATTGAAACAAAAAATAAAAATTTAACATAAAAATTGCAAGGCTATAAAGACCCGGGACCGGTCACAGCGACCGCTCGAATATTTCAAATATTTTTATTACGCGTCTACACACATTTCATGACAAACCCACTTTAGACATTTTGTTACTATGATTCAGTGAACAATTAGCCAGAAGCTGTAAGTTGTGGGTATTGTTTGGAAAAAGATACACACGATTCGTAAAACCGTTGCGGTCTCAGTGACCGGACCCAGGTGGTTAAGGGCTAAGAGATGAAAATATTTTCACATCTAGAGATGAAAATGATCATTTTAAATTTATGATTTTCTCGATTAAAACACCAAACTAAGCAAATTTGCATGGACTTTCTTATTAATTACATCAGTTTCAATGGAATATTTTATGTACAAACGTAAAACGAGCCTGAAACTCTTAAAAAAACCGAAATAAAATTAGAACATTTGACTTGGAAAAGTATCACCTTCTATGAGAATACAACAATATTACCATGGAAACGAACAAACCAACGATTAAATTTGTATTGACAGTTCCGATAGTTCGCTGCAAATTGGTTTTATTAATGTTGAATTATGGATTCTGCAACAGAATATCAGTAGAAAAAATTGCATTTACTACTTGAGTTGAAAGCATTTTATTTGGTTCGGTGTGATTGCTAACTCGCTCCAGCTCGTGAGCAAACTCACACCTCACCAAGAAAACGCAACTTTCATCCCTCGTTGTAAAATATACTATTTACAAACTTGTGTCAAATTGACTTTTTTCACACAATCAAAGCGCAATCAAAAAAAATATAGGCAGTTAGGCACTGCCGACTGAAGTAAAAACTTTTGAAAAAAAACAGCTTTAAAACAGGTTTTGAGGATTTATCAGTATGTTAATTAATCAAATTTCGTACATAGTTTGTTAGTATTGTTTTATGTAATTTTGGAACATAACTCACTTCTGAAGGAGAATGACTGTTAATGTCATCATCATAATATGAATTTGAATCCGGAATGTTTGGTTGATTCTGTGTTGATAGGTCAGCAAAATGAATTGGTAGGATATACCTATGGCACATTTCTTGTTGATGGGTCTGCAATTTGTGTTATGGAAATTTTGACTTTTAGAAACATGCCTTATAACTGCTTCTGAAGATTTATCTGTATGTAAATTAATTTTTCTTTGGAATATTCTTTACGACGTTTAATTTTTTCTTCCTTCCCAGCTGTGATTCTTCGATGTTTAGAAATTTCTGAATTAACTATTGCAAGAGTTTTCTTCTTATTCTTATCTCTATATAGCTGACTATTAATTTTATTTTGGAGTTTCCTTCCTTTGGAAAGCACACGAGTACATTTGGTTGTCTAAAACTTTGATGAATCTGATTCGTGATTTACCATGATTTCTTGGATACAATCCAGTAATCTGAACATTCCAATAGTCCGGCACTAGTATATCTACTAGTACATCCGTCAAAAGTATTTACTCTTGTACTGCACACTGATTATAGAGGTTGATATTTCCTTAGAGGCGCTGCGTTCTGTCAACACTGCCAAAAACTTTCCAATAATCCGGCACTAGTACATCTACTATTACATCCGGTAAAAGTACTTCATGCTGAGACTAAAGAAAACGGAAGTAGGATGATAGACTTTGCGACGACCAACAACATGGTAGTCAGTAGCACATATTTCCCACACAAAAATATTCACAAAGCCACATGGAAATCACCAGGTGGTAGAGTATTGAACCAGATAGACCATGTGATGATAGATGGGAGACACTGTTCAAATATCCTGGATGTAAGAGCCTGTCGAGGCCTCAATGTAGATTCGGATCATTATTTGGTAAGGGCGGTACTTAGGGCTAGAATTGATTGTCAACGCACACAACAGCCGGCAGTTAAGAGATACGATCTGGAAAAATTCAAAACCGATGAGATGAAAGAGAGATTTCAGTACCAAATGCAGGAACGAATATCCAAACGGCCAGAAAACGCTCTAGTAGAGGTCAATGAAGCGTGGCAAAAGATCAAGCAGGACATCGAAGATACAGCAGCAGAGGTTGTGGGGTGGAAGAAGGGACAAAGGCGTAATAACTGGTTCGATGAAGAATGCAAGGAAGCTCTGACAGAGAAGAACAAAGCCAGAGAAAAAGTACTACAACGAAATACTAGAGCGAATGTACAGGATTATCGAAACAAACGGAAAGTTGAGAAAAAACTCTTCCGAAGAAAGAAATCTGAAAAAGATGAAGAAGATTTCGCGGAAATAAAAAGAATGAGTAATGCCAACGAAACTCGGGGACTCCATCAAAAGGTCAGAAATGCGAGACTTCGCTACAAACAGCTGCCACTTCTGTGTAACGATAAGGACGGCAGAGTAATCGGACACACAGAAAAGTGTATCAAGAGGTGGGGTCAGTACTTCAGGGACCTGCTCAACCAGAACACTCGCGTAGTCCAAGAGGAAAGTATAACATCAACATCAACATCAATATTAGGGACTGAGCAAGTGGAGGAACCCACCTTAGAAGAAGTAGAGACTGCAGTGCACAGGATCAATAACAATAAGGCGCCAGGTGCAGATGGCATTCCAGGAGAATTGTTGAAGTATAGAGGTAGAGCCCTAATATCATGCATGCATGATCTCATATTAAACATATGGAGAACGGAAAAGCTACCGGATGAATGGAAGCTAGGGATAATATGCCCATTGTACAAGAAAGGTGATAAGTTAGATTGTTCTAACTACAGGGGGATAACGCTGCTAAACATTGCATACAAGGTCATCGCTAATGTGTTGTACCGTCGCTTACTACCATACGCAGAAGAGAATATCGGGGAATACCAGTGCGGTTTCCGCATAAACAGGTCAACCACAGACCAACTGTTTGGCATTAGGCAGATCCTGGAGAAATGTAATGAGTTCAATATCACGACACAACATCTATTCGTGGACTTCAGAGCAGCATGCGACAGCGTTATAAGACACAAACTGTGGGGGATAATGACAAATTTCGGATTCCCTGAAAAACTGACAGCCCTAACCAGAGTAACACTGTCTGAAGTATCGTCTGTAGTAAGAATACGAAACAAGTTGTCTGAGACTTTTATAACAGAGGAAGGACTACGACAGGGAGACCCACTGGCAACTTTACTGTTTAACATCGTAGTAGAAAAGGCCGTTAGGAGTAGTGGAGTGGATACTAACGGCACTGTGTACTTTAAGTCTAAACAACTATTGGCTTACGCAGACGACATTGATATAATTTGCAGAAGCGAACAGGCGACCAAAACTACTTACTCGCTGCTGGAGAAGGAAGCAAGTAACCTAGGACTCACTGTCAACGTAAACAAAACGAAATACATGGTGGCTAACGAAACTCATCGGAAGGTAGGACCAACGCTAGAACTAGACGGAAAGCACTTTGACACAGTAGATACATTTGTGTACTTGGGCTCGCAACTGAACAGCGTAAACCGGATGGGCGAGGAGATTAGAAGGCGGATAACTCTTGGTAACAGGTGCTATTATGGGCTACTTAAACTTTTTAGGTCCAAAACAATCCACCCCAAGCATAAGTGCACACTGTACAGGTCACTGATAAGACCGGTGGTAACCTATGGTGCAGAAGCATGGAGCTTAACACAGAGCGAAGAACAGGCTTTAAGTGTATTTGAGAGAAGAATGCTACGTGCAATATTTGGAGCGACCCAAGAACGAGGAATCTGGCGCCGAAGATATAATCACGAACTATATCAGCTCTACAATCAACCAGATATTGTGAGTTTCATCAAGGTGGCAAGATTGAGATGGCTCGGACACATGCAGAGAATGGGTGATCATAGGGTTCCGAAAAAGTTGTTCAATGGCCAACCAGAGGGAAGGAGAAGGGCCGGAAGGCCAAGAGGGAGATGGAAGCATGCGGTAACAACTGACCTACAAAAACTTCAAGTACGGGACTGGAGAACGTTGGCGAGTGATAGGTCCGCTTGGAGAAACATGCTGAAGGAGGCCCAGACCGGCAATCGGTTGTAGTGCCATTAAGAAGAAGAAGAAAAGTACTTACTCTTGTACTGCACATTAATTCTACGGGTTGATATTTCCTTATACACGCTACGTTCTGTCAACACTGCCAAAAACTTTGACTATTATGTTTAACGTTCATAGCCAACTTTATACATATGCGTATAGATGCGTTCTTTTGAACACATCTTTGAGTAATAGAATTTTTTTCTATAGAACGCAGCTATTGATGACGATGACGCAAATGTATGATTTTACCCTCTACCCAAATGTCATTCAGCGCGGCAATAGAAGTTTTCACTTCAAAAACCTCTAGTACTTTATAGATATATACCTATACCTCTAGAATATGGAGTGAATCTACAAATGACAAATGTGACACACAAATATTCAAATCATTTAGCAAAGAAAATAGCACAGGGTTTTTTTTTCAAGTTTTTCCCACATCAACAAAAATGTGAAAATAGTTTATTTCCTACAAATTTAGTAGGAAATAAACTATGGAATAAAACGACGTTAAACAAGTTTTTGTAGTTTGAGTATTAACTGAGTTATAGGCAGACAAACTTTGAAAACTTGATTTTACTAACATTTTTCGGACTAGTTAGGGTTAATTGAAAATTGTGGACAACCGGATGGATTTATCAAAAACATTCTTCGAATAAGAATTGTAGGGAATGAATGAAGGAATAAAATAAGTCTAAATATGTTAGTATAGTTTGTGTAGTAGTTAAGTTGCAGACAGATAAACTTCAAATTTGTTTTCACGAAATTGAGGATGGATTTTTGTTTGCGTTTTATTGAAATTTGCAGACAAACTGGCAGATTTAAAAAAAAATGTGAAAATGAAATTTGTAGAAAATAAACTAAGGAATAAAACACGTTTATGCAATTTGAGTATTAACTGAGTTACATGCAGACAAACTTTGTAAAATTGATTTTTCTAAAATTTTTGGGACTGGTTGGGATTAATTGATATTTGCGGACAAATGGATGGATTTATCAAAAAAAAATATTGGAATAAGAATTGTAGGGAATCAAGGAATAAAATAAGTCTAAATAGGTTTGTTTAATTTGTGCAGTGGCTGAATTACAGACAGACAAACTTCAAACTTATTTTGTTTCCAATTAATTTTCACGAAATTGGGGATGGATTTTTTGTTTGCGTTTGTTGAGAGTTGCAGAAAAACGTGGAAATGGTATTTGTAGGAAATAAACTAAGGAATAAAACGACGTTAAACACGTTTTTGTAGTTTAAGTATTCACTGAGTTACAGCGAGACAAACTTTGAAAACTTGATTTTTCTAATTTTTTTACGATTAGTTGGAATTAATTGAAAATTGCGGACAAATAGACGTATTTATCAAAAAATTGTAGGGAAAGAATCAAGGAATAAAATAGGTGTAAATAGGTTAGTTTAGTTTGTGTAGTGGCTGAGTTACAAAGAGACAAACTTCAAACTTATTTTGTTTCGAATTAATTTTCACGAAATTGAGGATGGATTTTTGTTCGTAAACACGTTTTCGTTGTTTGAGCATTAACTGAGTTACATATACAGATAAGCTTTGTAAACTTGTTTTTTTTTTAAATTTTTGAGACTAGTTGGGATTAATTGAAAATTGCGGACAAACGGGCGGATTTATCAAAATAAAAAAAATCGTTGGAATAAAAATTGTAGGGATTGAATCAAGGAATAAAATGAATCTAAATAGGTTAGTGTAGTTTGTGTAGTGGCTGAGTTCCAGACAGACAAACTTCAAACTTTTAGGAAACGAAAATTAACGAAAATTTTAGGTTTATGGGATGGGGCAGTGGGACGAAAATTTGATAATATGGCATAGTGACAGGGATCCGTCCAACGGGATGGGATTTGATTTAGTTTGGTTATAGCTGTATGACCGCTTCGTATAGTTCAACTATACGAATAGTTTTGGACTATAACCAACGGTCACACAGTTATACTCAAACGATAGCAGGACTATACGCTGGTTTTCTAAACAGTGTGTACGTAGCTTAACGTTTAGGGCATTAGAGGAAATTATTTCAAATTCCCCTCCTTTACGTGACATTACTTAGCAGTACCTTCAAGAATTTCAAAAATTAGCTGACATTATTACACATGTGATTTTTCCGAGTAATTCGCATTACCAAATAATTAGGATGTTCCTAAAGTACCTCGAAATACCAAAAAATCAGGATAATTGCGAATATATCTGCAACATTTCGGCGAGTGGATGACCCCTCGGGTAAACACATAGTGAATTATTACACACAATTCATTGTGAGTAATATATTATTATATCAAGTACATTGTTCAAGTGCATCAACATTAATTTACAATTTCAAATAATTATAAATAATTAGAATTCCGGTGTAATAAATTTCTTTTTTCTTAGCATAAGCATAAAAAGATTTATTTTCATAATTATTAACAATCATTTTACCAAAAACTGATTTTTATAAAGTCGATTCCATTTATATTTAGAGATAATTGAAACTTGTGCATAAGCATATAATTCCAGTATAACGCAGCCCGTATTTTACAATGACATAACCCAAAAAATAACCAAAAAGTGAGACCTTAAATTAATTCCTTCCTATGGTGCTACAGTCCAGTTGACTTGGACCTCCTCCCCTGCCTACACTTATGCTTATTATTTAGATCTCAGACTAGAGACAGACACTTGAAAGACTGATTGACTTGCACATGAAGGAGGCATTACACCCTGAAATGCTGTCAATGTCTCAGCACGCATACACAAAGGGGAAATCCGTGGAAACAGCACTCCACGCCTTGGTAAACCAGATAGAGAGCTCGATGAGGCATAAGGAGTTCACGATGGTTGTCTTCCTCTATATAGAAGGGGCATTTAACAACGTGAAGCCAGAAGCCATAGAATCAGCCTTAACTGGACTAGCTATGGACAACGCTCTATGTCACCTGATCGGAAAAATGCTCCGTGAAAGGAACATTAGGGCCACAATGGGAGAATCCCACATAAGAAGGAAG
Organism: Phosphuga atrata; assembly: GCA_944588485.1. Lineage (NCBI taxonomy): Eukaryota > Metazoa > Arthropoda > Insecta > Coleoptera > Silphidae > Phosphuga > Phosphuga atrata. The sequence continues at coordinate 5,650,582 of OX155905.1, forward strand.
GTGAGTAGGGAAACCCCACAAGGAGGCGTCCTCTCACCATTGCTTTGGAACATCACGCTAAATGAGCTGCTCCTCCAACTTGCTCCTCGAAAATCCGGCTGCAGGGTCGTCGCCTATGCGGATGACGTAGCAATAGCGGCCTCAGGGAAACACCTCCATACAATGTCGCAACTTGTTGAAGGGGCCCTATCGAAACTAGCTCAATGGTGCAAAAGGTGTGGCGTAGATGTCAACCCGGCGAAAACCGAGCTAGTCGTTTTCACAAGGAAACACAACATCCCAGAATTCAGGCTCCCAATGCTAAAGGGCTCTGAACTGACGATCAAGGAGAGCGCCAAGTACTTAGGTCTCATACTAGACCGAAAGTTATCATGGAAGCTCAACATAAACGAAAGAGTACAGAAAGCAACGGTGGCGCTGTACTCTTGCAAGAGAGCGGTGGGGAAATCTTGGGGCCTCAACCCCAAGATTACCTTCTGGCTATACAGAGCCGTAGTTACACCAATACTCTACTACGACGTTTTCATATGGTGGCCGGCACTTAATAAAAGAGTCCATCAAATGGCGCTTACAAAAGTGCAGAGAATGGCGGCGCTCATGATAACGGGAGCCATGATAACGACGCCTACGAAAGCCTAGGAGACAATCCTGGACATAGCCCCGGTCGATTTAATGGGCAAGGAACTTGCCATTGCCACAGCACTTAGACTAAAGTCAGTGCGAATGTTGACATCGGACTATCGTGGACACGTCGGAATAATCAATGAATTTAAAGGGGTGCCAAAAATATAGACCGATGTCTAGCAACACTTGCTTTTGGCAACAACTTCTCATACCACATACCCTCTAAAGAGGAGTGGATGGAAAAGAAAGAGGTACCAGCAGGACACACGCAGGTCTTTACAGACGGTTCACGGAGGGAGGATAAAGTGGGCAGCGGAATTTTCTCCAACGACCTCAACCTCAGAATTAGCTTACGCCTGCCAGACCGCCATAAAAGGGGCAGCAGAGTGGCTGATGGTAAATGGGGACCCTGGTGAACAGATCCACATTTACACCGATAGCCAAGCTGCTCTCCGGGCAATTACTAGCGTGTGCACCAACTCAACAGTGGTCTCTGACTGTCGGAGAAAGCTGAATGAGCTCGCAGCACACACAAACGTGAGACTCCACGTGTGGCTACCAAGCCAGAGCGGGATCCCAGGTAACACAAAAGCGGATGAGCTTGCAAAGAACGGCACAAGCCTGCACTCAACCAAAGTATTACAGGATATTGGTATTCCATTTGCCTCGTGCAAATAGACCATAGCCGAAATAACCTCGAATCTAGCGGAGCGAAGGTGGAGGGATGAAGACACCTGCGAGGTAACCAGGCAAATATGGCCTCACCGAAACAGGAAAAGAAGCACCAACATCGTCTCTCTAAAAAGAAACGATATCAGACTGCCAGTGGGAGTCATCACGGGACACTGTCCCATTGGCAAGCACGCTGAGAGACTGGGCATAGCGAAGCGGGACTACTGCAGAGGCTGCCTGGACGAGGAGGAAGAGGAAAGTGTTCAGCATTACCTATGCCAATGCCCCTCTCTGACCGCAACACGATTGCTCTTCTTAGGCCGACCTTTCTTGGATGATCTCTCTGACCTCGCATCACTAGATGCGCAGACTCTCATGAGGTTCATCCACGGCTCGAAATGGTTTGACAAAATCCCATGAGGAGGGTTGTACTCCAAGTACCGTGCTAACACAACGGGCCCATCTGAGGCCTATGTGAGCATTAGCTGCCACTTAAACCTAACCTAACCTAGATCTCAGACAGAAGTGGAGGGGCCCTTACAGTTCTTAACGTGGGTAGCGAGCCACTATTTTAGTGGAGCTTTCTTCGCAGGTTACTGTGATGCCTTACCAGAGCCATGCATAGGAGGGCGGTGGCTTATTTCTATATTCGTGCCTACAGGTTTTAAACCTGGGACTTATGGGACCTGGGACTTATAGTATCCCGACACCTTGACTACTAGGCCACCACCGCCTCTTAGTTTAATTAGCCTGTATATAATTAACCTGTTAATATTACAATAGCAACAAGAATTAATTGTTATTGTGAATAAATCTTTATTGTCAATTATATTATGAATGCATTTTTCGTAGCAACTCTGGTTCTTGAGGTACTAGCTAACTGAGTTCTCTCCTTTTAGTTATTTTTTGTTAGTTAAGTGTGTGTTTTTTGGACAAACTGCAAATACCCATGCATAAGCGATGTCAGACAAGAAGATCAATCGATTTTACCTTCCTAGCTAACTGAACTGAGGACTGATTGAACCAATGCACTACACCAGTGTTCTTCATTCTTTTTGAATAAACGACCCCTTTAAAAAATTAAAAATTCTGGCCACCCCTTAGGTAATAAACAAACAAAATTTTAATGATTTGCAAGAGTGCGTTTATAATTTTCTTTCTTTGGGAACTATTTTCACTAAAATTAAAAATCAAATAGGTACCTACACTCTACAAGGAAGCCGCATGAGCACTGGAAGTTAGGCGCCCCGCGCCTAATACTAACTAGCAGAGCTCTACACAATTACTCAACAGTGATGACTAATTGATAATGGAATGTATAGGGTGTCTCAAAAGAAAGTTTATATTTGTTTCGCTTACGGCGTGAACGCAACGATTCGGAAGGGCACGGGTGATATGTCAATCGGTAGCCTGGCTCTTGGGAATTTAGTCGCTATGGAGCGTTTCTCGGGAGCTCGGGATCGCGCGTTCTGCGTACGCGAATTTTACAAAAGTGGTAATTCTGCGACTATAGCGCGAAGAAATTTCTCCATTATTCGAGGTTTTCGTCAAATAAATGATGCGCCGAGCATTCCTCTCATTCGGAAAAGGGTAAACAAGTTTGAGGAGACCAGTTCAACGCAGGATAAATCAAAACCTGGACGCCCAAGGTAATTGAGAGCGGAAGAGAACGTGGAACTGGTTAATCGATCTGTTCGTGATGAACCGGACCTCTCCATTCGGAAGCGTGCATGTGCTTTGAATGTGCATATATCATCACTACACCGCATTTTGCAAAAAGATCTAAAGCTACACCCCTATAAAATTCAAGTGGTGCAGGATTGCAATTGCAGTCGCAGAATTTCCACTTTTGTAAAATTCGCGTACGCACAACGCGCGATCCACTCAGGAGAAACGCTCCATATCGACTAAACTCCCAAGAGCCAGGCTACCGATTGATATATCTATCACCCGCGCCCTTCCGAATCGTTGCGTTCACGCAGCAAGCTAAACAAATATAAACGTTCTTTTGAGACACCCGATATTTATCCTACAGGTTTTTGGGGCGGAGTGGAGGTGGTTGTTTGCAAATAGGGAATTATCTGGAGATGATTGAGCAAGATTAAAAAGTTTTGAAAATATTAGGTCGGTTTCCTCATTAAGGAGATTAACGGATGATTGGTTTAAAAATTTCTAATGACTCTAGGAGATTAAGTGTCGGGCCTCTGTTGCAATTATACAAGATTTTGAGACAATGGCCTGGAAAAGAGTGTTTTTTCAGACGAAAAGCGCGAGAATGTTCTGAAAACCTAGTTGAAAAGCTTCGTCCTATCTGACCTACCTACACGCTATTGCATTCGGAACAATACATTTCGTATGCGCCGGATTTTTTTTAGGTCGATTTTGTCTTTAGCATTAAACAATATATGGGACAACTTGGAGGAGGGTTTAAATGCTACTAGAAGATTTTGCTTTCGAAGCACGTTTGCGATTTGTTCGCTTGTTTTCGAAAATTTGCCAGGGAGATGTCTAAATTTGAGCTTTTCGAAAATATTTGGAATATTGTGAATTGGGTTCGTTTATTATTTATTTATAATGTTTTGCATGAGTTTTGTTGGGAAACTATTCTCTGTAGCGATTGAAATGATGGTATTTAACTCTCTGATTCTCTTTTCCGCGGCAAGGGGATGGTTCGATGTATCATTGAATGATAGGCAGCTAATTTGTGTCTTCTTCTTCTTTCGAATAGAGCTACTTTGGAGCACGGTTGTTCAAATGTTAGGTTTTGACCTTTGCTCAGTATTGTCGCATCTTCTGCCGGTGTAACTCCTTTCTCTCTTCTGTCCAGGGGGTACCTTTCCTTCGAGGTTTTTCCTGAAATCCACGGACTTCCTTCAGGGTGCGTCTCACAGACTGTCTGTTTTTGAGATCTGTTATTCCCAGTTCTTTAAAATCCTTCTCGGATTCTGTCAAGCAAGTGGTACGAAGCTTCTTGTTTTGCTAGAAGGTGAACAGACGGTTGGTTAGTCAGTTTGGAGGCAATCTTGCAACGTGGCCATAGAAAGCTACCCTTCTTTTCCTGGCACAGTCAGAGAGTATATCAATATGTTCGTAGAGCTCAGAGTTATGCCGTCATCGGAATTCCCCATCTTCCTTTACCGAGCCTAGGATCTTCCTGAGGATTCTCCTCTCTCTGATTTCCAATTTCTCTACTAGACCTCTTCGGTTCAAGGAAGGACATTCCATGGCATACAGGGCTTCTGGTCGTAAGACTTCTGATGTGTAGTGCTTAAGTTTCAGGTTGCGTGACAGGCATTTCTTATTGTACGTGTTCTTAGTCAGTCGACAGGCTAGCTCTAACTTGTTGACTCTCTTGGATAATGATGCTCTTTCTGATAAGCTGGGTTCAATCCATTCGCCGAGATACTTAGATTTCTCAGTCCTCTTGATGTTTCCCTGTTCTAGTAACATCTGTCTGTTTGCTTCTCTTATGTTGGTGAAGAATTCTGAATCTTCTCCAGCGACACTTGAAGACCCACTTTGCCAGCCTGTTTTCTGAGGCAGTTTACCTGCATTGTTGCCATCTCAAGAGAATCAGCAAACAGTGCCATGTCATCTGCAAAGGCCAGGCAATCTACAACCAGTCCATCGTTGTTACGTCCCAGGTAGATACCACTCTGAGCACCCAAATTGTCCAGTTCCTGGCGCCATTCTCTCATAACCTTTTCAAGAATACAGTTGAAGAGAAGTGGAGAAAGTCCATCTCTTTGTCTCACTCCAGTTTTTATTTCGAAGCTTTCTAAAATCTCGCCTCTAAATTGAACCTTGGAATGGGTGTTGGTCAAAGTTTCTAGGATGAGTCTGCGGGTTATGTTGTCTAGCCCTAGTTCCTGGAGTACTTTCTTAAGCGTTTCTATATCAATGGACTCGCAGGCTTTCCTAAAATTAACAAAGGTGACGACCGCCTTGCGGTTTTTCATCTTGGAGTATGCAAGTACAGTTTTAAGATTGAGGGTGTGTTCAACACAGGATCGGGTCTTCCTGAGTCCACCTGGTATTCTCCCAGTTGACTATCGAGTTAATTTTCTGCCCTTGTTTGTAACGCCTTCGAAAGAATCTTGTATGTTACCGGGACGAGAGAAATTCCACGGTAGTTTAGATCAGTAAAATCTCCCTTTTGTAAAGAGGATGGATCAGAGCAGATTTCCAATTGGGAGGTAATTTATGTTTCTCAGATGTCCTTGATGATCTCGGTTAGCTTGCGCACGGCATTGTTTCCACATTTCCACAGTTCAGCAACGATAGAGTCCTCTCCAGCAGCCTTATTATTCTTAAGAAGTTGAATGATACGGCCAACTTCTTCCAATGAAGGAGACAGCGAGTCCGGATTTTGGTGTGGTTTGTTTATAGTCGAAGTTTTCGCTGGGTGGATCACAGTTGAATAGATTTTTAAAATACAATTGTATTATTACTATTTTCCACATCTTATGTGTGCGAATTCGGATTTTTAGCTTTGACTAACATAAAAACGAAAAGAAAATCCAATCTTTTATACCTGGAAAACTACATAAGAGCATCAATATCATTTTTATGTTTTAATATAAATAAAGTTATTGCAAAACACCAAGATCCCATGCCCCATTAAATGTAATTTGTAATTTATCAATAGATGATAAACATTCTGTTTACTTTGTAATGCAATTTTATTTTATTTCGGGTAGTCGTAAAAATTCATGGCGTGATGAAGATGAATTTAGAAAGCAAATATTCTTGTTGCATGTTAGTTGCATTAACTATACTATCTATCAGCAAACGAAACGGTATCGAAAGTGGATGGATAAAGATTTATTTCGCAACTTTATTTCGGTGTAGTGTATCAAAATACGAAAGTAAAATTAAGCCAAAATAAATGTTTGGCAATGCCACTTCGTCAAAGGCGACAACGCCTCGTAGGCTCGTGAACGAATTGGTGGTGTTTATGATGAAATTGTTGTATCAAAAACTTAAGCATACAAATGGTTAGCTCGCTGTCGTTCTGAAAATTTGGATGACAAAGATGAACCAATCTGCTAATTATAGAAAAAAAGTGAGCAAGACGGGCATTTAGTCATGTCTTAGCTAATGAATTAAACATAAAACCGTTTTAAACCATTTACGAAATCTTAAGTACAAAAATAAACTCGATGTTTGAGTACCTCATGAACCGAAGGAGAAAAATAAGATGGATCGACTTAACGTATGTGATACGCTGCTGAAGCGCAATGAAATCGAACAATTTCTGAAGCGAATCATAACTGTAGATGAGAAATGGGCAAGCTACGAAAATATCGTTAGAAAAAAAGAAAAGTGAGATGAATGATTACAAACAACTTCAAATTAGATTGACAGCCAATACGTTTATGCTGTGCGTATGGTGGGATTGGAAGGGAATCGATCATCATGAACTGCTAGCGCTCGATCATACGATTAATTTGGTACAATAGTGTGAGCAGCTCGAGAGATTGTGCCAATCGATTGAGAGGAAACGGCCAGAATTGATCAATGAAAAAGTCAGCGTCTTCCACCACATCAATAATTAATCTCGATAAAATTTAAGATACAATTCTAAGGCTCGCTACACACGTACTGTGTGGATGTGTCCGGCGAAAGCCCGGCACCGGGTGGAGGGGATGGTGTTGCATAGCCTAGCATGGAGGAGTTCAGATGTGCCGCGTGATCCGGCGCCGGGCCCACTCATTTTGTTGGGTTGTCACCGGCCTATGGTGGGCTATGGAACTGTATTCAAGCTTGCACACATGCTGATCCGGCAGTCTACCGTCTTCACTTGTCGAGTGGGTACACCCAATGTTTTCTTTGCTTTTTTTTTCTTGCAAAGTAACCGCCGATAAAGTAAGCACATACAAATAACTATTTCGCGATCCATTTTGTACTGAAGTCAATTAAATACACTGCTCGTAGCTCGACCTCGTGGGCCACCGGGCCGATTCCGGACAAATCCATCCAGCATGTGTGTAAGATGTCCAACCCGGTGCCGCGCCGGCGCCGGACTCATCCACACGGTACGTGTGTAGCTAGCATAACATAGCATCCTCAGACTTTGCGATAGCGGCATCGATTCTGCGCGACGTGCAATCGACTGCTCGCCGCTCGCCCTCCAACTCGCGAAACGGCGGCCAAAGATGTGGTTGCGGACCTTGCATCGACGATTCGGACGCACCTCGTGAACGGGGCGCCGCAGGAAGCCGCGGGAGGTATCAAAACACGCGCAGCGGCGAGGGGCATCGAACCGTACCCCAAAAGTTGGATTCGGGCCCAAAGTGTTGAGCGCCTACTGGAAAAACTGAACGGAATAGTTGAAAGCGTGCGAGAGGCGGCGGCTCTAAGGGGACGGCTCGGATCGCGAACTCTTAAACGCAAAGGATACGCGGGCAACCGTTGCGAATCGAACGCGGGTAATTTCGAGTGTGTGGGCCCGGACACGGCGAAACGGCAGCCGAAAGAGTGACGCCACCTACCGGGAACGCCATCGGACACGTTTCAGGCTCTGGAGGGTGACTCCGTGGTCGCAGCGAAGCGGCGCCGGTGCCAAAATACTCGTATCGAACGGGCCCACCGATCGTTTGGCCGCCCGACGAAATCCGACCCCTCCGAGGCCGGAGATTTTCCCAAAATAGTTTTGAGTTTTCCGATCTGGTGCGAGACCGTCTCCGAGAAATGTGCCGCACATTCCATCCTATGTCGAAGACGATTCGAATGTGTGTGGAAAAATGCCGTCCACGTCGGAAATTGCGCAAAAATGGCCCCTCCAGGGACATGGACGTGGAGGTCACGTTTTCGATGTTTTTCGGACCTGGTGCCCGAACCCGACGGTCCGCGTCGACACGTGAGGGTTCGAAAGATGCGGGCGGCTGCGCCGCGCACGCTGACACTACCCGCCCCGAAATCGGTCGCAGGACGACGACTCCACATCCCTTCAAGCACGAAAAACGGTTTTTCGCCGATGGCGCCGCCCCCCAGGTGAATTTTGAAAATCCGTGTACGTGGGTCGACGCGGAATTTGCTCCGCTTTCGTGCCGTCGCGGAACGTCGGCGCTCCGGCACCTCCTCGGACCGCTACCCCGGAATATGTCTTTTTCGGGGGGCGTCGCGACGCCCGGTAAAAAAGTGCGTAACAAAGTTTTTTGGCTCGGTCGGCTCGGGGCGGAGACGCCGCACGTCCCGACACTACGCACCCGGACATTGGCCAAAAAACGGCAAAGTTGCACGAGTTTCTGCCGCGCTATTCGACCGCCTGCGGCGGCGGCGGCGCCGACGCTCGGCGCCTGTGCAGCCTGACGGCCGAAGGACGCCCGAAGACGTCGCAGTGCGCCGTTCGGCGCTGCGACGTCCAGGTCGCTTTCGGCGACCCGCCAAAATCTGTCAAAAAAAATATTTTTTTTTTGCAAGAATTTAGCCCTTTAAAAAACTTTTCCCCGCAGACTTATATTTTTCCCATATGTATCCCGTCTCGACAAAGATTTTGATGTGGGCCGTTTTCGGCTGCGCCGAAAATTAGCCGAGTTTTGTCCTGACATGTAAAAAAATCTTAAAAATGCAATAATTCCGGCCCCGTTGGTCAAATTTAAAATAAAAAACACGTACTGAAAGGTATTTCGAAACTGATTTTAATGAAATAAAAAAATCAAAATTCTGACACAATTAAATACCATTTGGTCGCCATTCACAAAAACATACATTTTGCCCCCTTTTTTTCCAGTGACGGCTCGTTACTGTGTGTGGTTTGTGGCGAAAAATACAGTCAAACTAACTCCACAAATAAATGGAAAAAATGCACTGCTTGTCTTAAATGGGCTCACAAAAGTTTCATCAGTTGTTCTGAACCAGAATTATTATTTTTTGTTTGCAAAAACTGCGAATTTATTGTTAGTATCTGTATTCATCCGGTTTGGCCCATAGGTATGGGGTGAATTCGGATTTATATTTTTTAATTAAAATTGTTCTATTCTATAGTTATTAAATTGATCTAAAAAAATTGCATACTAAATTTATGCCTAGAGTATACTTAAACATTTATGATATTGATTATCTCAATAAATAACATAGTGCTTTATTTATTGTGCCTTTATCTTAACTATGCGGTGTCCCCCCACATTCCCCTACATATAATAAGCATTACAATAAGCATAAATCATAACACATTATAATGTGAACATAAATGATAACGTTAAAATCCTGAGCGTTGAGACTAACGAGTGGCCGGTGTATTCTATTAATCGCACCGGTCGTACCGAAACATGGACGCATGAAGAAGTTTAGCGACGGGTTGTAAGGCCGCCACCATTGCGGCGGGTTGTAAGGCCGAAACCATTCTTCATGCGACCACGTGGTGAAAAGTCCGATCTCCGGTCACGAGTCATACAAGATCTCGTGAACCAAGAAGGGCCGAAGAGTTATAACAGTTGAGGTTTGCTGCGGGTTGTAAGGCCGCAGCCGAAAGAAAACGGTTAAAAACTTACATTATGTGTTCGAAGCAGCACCGAACTTTTACTGGACTTTACCTTACGACGGTTGAAACAAGATGTTGCTGTCCAATAACGCATATTCTGCTTATTAAGAAAAGTATTCAGTCAAAAATGAGCTTCACCGCTAGAGATATTTTTTCGATGAAATTCAGGATTTTGTCTAACAAACTTTTGCAGAACAAAATCGGATACGTTTCGGCGCTTTAAATGATCCACAGGTTTCAGTTCTTTGGTTAATCTGAACTTATAAGGGTGTAAAATTCGCCATAATCTGAACTAAGAAACTCCCAATTCTTGCGAACGGCGTAAAATCGACTTGTTTGGTTCATTTTGAACTTAAGCTCTTACGGCTGCAATATTTTCAGTACTTCGAGGGTGCGTTGTCTTCCTGGCACATGAACATTCAATAGTAAATATGTTGATTCAAATTTATTCACCGTAGCACGCACAGCTTGTCTAGTGGGACGATTATTGCGACAAAAAAATGTAGTAAGCAGTTTTGCAAATGTAGTTTTAACGATTTCCAAACGTTGCTCGTTCGTGAACTTCACCATAATAAAAATGTAAGCCTTGACTGGCGTTTTGGCTTTGACAGATGATACAAAATTTAGTATGTTATGTTCCGTATTATAAAACAAAATTGTTATGTTCCTATTGAAAAACCCTTTATTATTCTGATTTCATCCTAAACTATGTTATAAAACGGCTCTTGAATATTTTAAGCTAATTTCTAATATAATAATAATAAAACATCTTTATTTTTATAAATAAATACAAATATAAGAATTGGCCATCGACCAGCGGTCTTTCAGCCTGTTGTAATAAAAAGGCTTGGATTTTTTGCGTACAATAAATAGATGTTTTTTTACAGAAAACAGCTCGAAAAATACAAAATTCGGTTTATTCCCACAAAAAGCGATTACTTCATCCAAAAAATAGTTACTTCGTCCAAAATAAAAAGCTTGGATTTTTTGCGTACAATAAATAACTGTTTTTTTACAAATAATATCTGGAAAATACAAAATTCGGTTTATTCATACAAAAAATGATTACTTCATCCAAAAAATGTTACTGTGTCCAAAATAAAATATAAACACCCAATAATCGATTGAATCTTACAAATAATAATGATTTAGTACAATAATTGATGGATTTGTACAAAATAAAATCAATTCACCCTAAAAAAGGTTTAACCATACAAAAAAGGTTGGTCCATCCAAAATTTGATTCCTCTTCACAAACAATTTTTTTTATACAAAATACAATTATTTCTTCACTATAAACGAATCTTATAAACAACGACTTGATTCCTTCAAATTTTATTTCTAAGTAACGCGGCGCATAACGAACGAGAGACCGCAAGCTCATCAGTCTTACGACCAGAAGCACTGTATGCCATGGAGTGTCTTTCCTTGAACCGAAGAGGTCTGGTAGAGACATTGGAAATCAGAGAGAGGAGAATCATCAGGAAGATCCTAGGCCCAAAGAAGGAAGCTGACAAGAATTCCGAAGACGACAAAACTCTGAGCTCTACGAACATATTGAGGGGCTCTCTAACTGTGCAAGGAAAAGAAGGGTAGCTTTCTATGGCCACGTTGCAAGATTTCCTCCAAACCGATTAACCAACAGTCTGTTCACATACTGGCAAAACAAGAAGGTTCGTACCACTTGGTTGACGGAAACCGAGAAGGATATTAAAGAAGTGGGAATAACAGATCTCCAAAGCAGACAGTCTGTGAGATGCACCCTGAAGGAAGTCCGTGGATTTCAGGAAAAACACTAAATGAAGTCCGTGGATTTCAGGAAAAACCCCGAAGGAAAGGTACCCCCTGGACAAAAGTGAGAAAGGAGCTACACCGGCAGAAGCTGCGACGGTACTGGGCAAAGATCAAAGCCCAAGAGTTGAACAAGCGTGGTCCAAAGTAGGCCTATTGGAAATAAGAAGAAAGAGAGAGCGCGCGGTATATAAATATACAATGAGAGAAAGAGAAAGAAACTAACGCGGCGTATAAAGTTTTCTGCCGAATCACTCATATCGCGACCCCCTAAAGGAACTTCGTTCTAAAAATAGAAAGTAACCGACGACTGTTTAAGCATAAAGCTTTCTTTTTTCTGCCTCTTTGCTTAAAAATGCGAGATAGAAATCCGAGAGAAACGATAAACCGATGATTTTACAATTATTATAATTCACAGTTATTTATTGTCATATTTGGCCTTTAGTAATTTTACAGTGTTTACTCTGATACATAATTTATTTCCGAACTAACCTAAGGTAAACAGTTTTTTCCTTTCAGTATTTTTATGCACACCTATGTAAACCTATGTACACATATTATATAATAAAAGTGTGAAGATTATTAAATACACTGCTAGATTTGCATTTTTCACTTATTCACCTTCCAAGACTAACATACGGTCTGTGAGATCGACCGCTCAAACTAAAGCATGTAAAATTTGGTTTGTTTCACTTATCGCGCAGTCGCTTAATAGCTTTCTTGTTAGGGAACATGCAACTAGTGCTGATTTGTCCTTGCTTAGCGACGCACCGTTTTCAATTTATTTTCGTTTTTGGTCCCATAGACCGATATCAGCTACGACAAGTGTTAGTAGTTTGTAGTATATTATAATAATGTAAGTAACATAATTATAACTTTTTTGATTCATTTCAAAGTATACAATAAATGAAAATATGTATATAAAATCAGAGAAAAAAATATTATTCATTTTGAATTTTAGTGAAATATGAGTGACTACGAAAATGAGCTGGCGAGGTTCACCCGAATGTGGGAAGATACGGCGACAGACTCTGAAGCATCAGAAGGATCTGGAAGTGAAGAAGATCACCTGATTGTTGAAGAAGATGATTCTGCTAGAGAGCAAGAGATTTCTTGATGGGGAACCCGAAAACAAAGCAAAGAAGAACAGGTATGATGTTTTCCTAAAAGGCAAGGACGGTTCTCGTTGGAAAAAGCATATAGAGAATCGCAATATTCGAACTCGTGGACATAATTTGATAACGCTATTACCTGGAGTGAAAGGAGAAGCCAAGGCAAAGAGGACAATCATCGAGGTATGGGATTTATTCTTTTCAGAAAAAATTCTCAACAAAGTCGTTATGTATACTAATATTTATATCACTCAAAAACAGTATGCTGATACAAATAGAACTGCACGGCTTATAGATCTCATCGAACTCAAAGCTTGCATTGGTCATATTTACATGGCTGGCAAAATGAAAAGTAATTGTGTAAACCTCAAGGATCTATTTCGAACAGATGGAATGTTCTTCGAGATATTTCGTTTGATGATGTCTTTAGAACGATTTAAGTTCATACAACTAAACATTCGTTTCGACAATAAACTGACACGAGCAGATAGAGCAACATTCGATAAACTAGCCGCAATAAGAGAGTTTTTTGAGGAATTCAACTCCATATTACCTAGACATTTTTCTACTTCTCAATACACTACTATCGACGAAATGTTATGGGCTTTTAGAGAACGGTCGTCCTTACATCCATCGTCGTACATTCCATCTAAACCAAATAAATTCGGCATAAATGTGTATTCATTAGAAGACTCCAAGTGCTTTTACACTGCCAAGATGGAAATATATGCTGGAAAACAGCCCGAAGGTCCGTATAAAGTTGACAATGGCAATATGTCGCGAACCAATATGGGGATCAAACCGAAATATAACTATGGACAATTTTTTCACCAGTGTTGAATTGGCCGAAAAACTGCTCAGAGACCATAAGCTAACTATCTTAGGTACTCTGAGAAAAAATAAGAGGCAGAGACCGCAGGAGATGAAAGTAAAGAGACCAGTTCAAACGAGCATGTTTGCTTTCCAAGAACACTTGACATTGGCGTCCTACATGCCAAGAAATAATAAGAATGTTTATGTACTTTCATCTATGCATCATGATGATGCTCTCAATATCACAATTGGTAAGCCAGAGATGATAATTGATTACAATAAAACCAAAGGTGGGGTTGATACCGTTGATAAGCTCTGCGCAACGTATGATTGCGCTAGAATCACGCCGTTTCACCATTCTATTATCGCCGCTGGCCGATGGTCATATTCTATGGAACATTGAACATAGCAGCAATAAATGCTTTAGTTATATACAAAGCCAATAACATAAATGATGAAACTCCTAGACGGAAATTTATAGAGAGTCTTGGATTTCAACTAGTTGATAATCATCTGAGAAGACGGCTTAAATATAAGAGTATATCAAGGATAATTAAACTCAGAATCCGAGAAATATTCGATATACCAGAGCAAGAAGAAGCAAGAACAACTCCTGTTCACGGAAGATGTTTCTACTGTGATTCAAAGAAGAACAGGAAGACAAAATACAAGTGTCATAGTTGCAACAAATTCATTTGCTTGGAGCATACTTGTACCACTTGTAAAGTGTGTATATAAACAAATGTATATAAACGTTATATAAACAGTGATAGACCAGTCGAATTAGACAAAAAAGGGGCTGACATGGAATGGAATGGACATGGATGGGGCTGACATGGATGGGGCTGGAATGGAAAAAATCCCCGCAGCAATTTTCCTTCGGAAATCGTTAAAGGGGGTCACTGGCAGTCTACATTTCGGTTTTCGGGATTCGCACCCTCAGGCGTCATCTTAAATTTTTGATTATTGTATAAGTCGTTTATTTTCAATTTTACACGAAAAATGGTTATTCCCGAAGTTGTTTGGAATAAAATTTTCTACAATTTTGGTCCTAATCAATTTTTTCCTAGGATTGATACTTTCCGATTAACTTTTTTTTCGGTGACTGTTTTTGCGTAATATGGAAAATAAGCGTGATAATGCAATAATAAAATTTCACCCCCACCTTTCTTCTGGTCCTAATCGAAAAATATCGATCCTAGGGAAAATTGATACGAACCAAAATTGCAGGAAATTGAATTCCAACATCGGCTATAACCATTTTTCGTGTAAAATTGAAAATAAACGAGTTATTCAATAAACAAAAATTCACCCTCAAATTCAAGATGGCGGATGACGCAACAGGGTGCAAATCCCGAAAACCGAAATGTAGACTGCCAGTGACCCTCCCCAACGATTTCCGAAGGAAAATTGCTGCGCGGAATTTTTTCCACGTAAAATTCTAATTCGACTGGGTTTTGAAAGCTTCCAAGAAATGGGAGCTTACTATTTGTTATTCAAGAATAAATATCGTTTTGTTTAGTTCGTTATATTATAAATGTTGAACTCTATACGAAGAAATTTATGTTACATGTATCAGAATTGATATATATTTGATTATATATGACCCGCTTTCAAAAATATACTAAAGCATGATTTGTTAGTTCTTTTATTGAATAAATTTAAAAAAAGTAAAACATTGCATTATTGAACCGCCAACATATCAAGTCGTACTAAGCAATTGATAAATTTATTATTTTTCTGGTGAGTGAATATATTTTTCTATATTATTTAGTTTCGGTACCATAGACCGATGTTAGTCTCCATGTTACACATTTCCATGTTAGTTCCGGAAGGTTAAGTAAAATAAAAAACCTTTTTTGGATGAATTGCGAATATGTTGAACGATTCAATCGATTATTGTAAGGAAAAATCATAGTGTGTACGAAAAAAACAATTATTGGATAATTACATTTTGTTTTGGATGAATTAACCTTTTTTTGGATGAAGTAATTTATTTTGTACGAAGTAACCCAATTTTGGATTGATTAATTTATTTTGTATTTATCCAGCTATTTATTGTAGAACTTCATCCATTTATTGTATCTTGAGTTTTGTATACTTCTAATCGAATATTGGATGAATAAATTTTAAGCGTAATAAAAACCAGGACTGGACATCTGTGCCATTAGCGCACATTCCAAAACGTGCCCTTTGTCCTACGTTTTGGATAAATGCAATTGTTTTAAATTTTTATAGTTTGTCCGGAAACTAAGGGTTTTATTACCACGCTAAAATCTACCTCCCCCAAACATATTGTGCGAAGGCCTATAAAAACCTTCTTATAAAGATTAACCAGAGGACCAGACATTTTCAGGTATTTAGAGAATTTAAGCCTCGATTGTTTATGGGAGGAGCCAAGAAAATTCTATCTCTCCCTTTATGTGAATTAGAGGGATGATTTAACCCCTCTTACAAATATATTATACTAGGAATGGTATAAATACCATTCCCCAGTTGTCAGTAAGAGCTAATAACTAATAAGAAAGAAGTAACAAGTTGTAACACACATTAGATCGGTGAGACCCGATCGAGCAACAACTACCTGTGGCACGGACTAGTGTACCGCCGAGCCGGAAGTTAATCCCGGTGAAAACCCGGATTAACATAAACATCCACGGGATTCCCAAAGCCGGGAAGGCCCAATATGAAGAGAACCACCACCGCCACCAGGACGACTCGCCAGTCGTCCACCGCCACCGCCTCCGCCGCTTCGACCACAAAACTACCTACAACCCCAAAGGGACTCTCAATGCCGCCCCTGTCACCAATCGCCGGATCCCCAACGCAACAACAAGAAAGTGCCCCCGCCGCTTTAATGCCCCTAAAACCCAACCCAATCTTGACGCCACGTAACGTACAAACAACAAACGACAACAAACGTAAATTCATTGACACCGCCACCGTCCACCAACTCCCCGAACAATACCAAACATACAAATCCCTATACAACATCACCAAGCAGATCCACGGTTTCCAATACGAAACCGTGTCAATTCGCAAAAACACGACCCTATTCAAGTCTGCTGACCCGGACATGCCCGAGAAATTGAAAAAAAAATAGGCACTTCATCGGGGAACCTGTCCCCATTTCTCTTGGCCCACAGCCCACCCCTCCCTCCCCCCGCACAAGCACATCCGGTCCGTCCATGTCTTGCGTTGTCCGCGGTGTCGCCCTAGACATCACTGACAACGAGGGCCTGGACCACATCAAAACCCTCAATCTCCAGGTTGATAAAGCCTGGCGAATCACTGCCCGAGCCACCAACAAGCTCACATTCCTCGTCCGAGTAATTACCCACGACTCGTCAACATTGGACCACCTGATTAAGTTCGGGCTAGTCATCTACGGCCATCGCCACTATGTTGAGTTATCTAATCCCTCCCCTCCTCAACCTCTTCAGTGCCGTAGATGCCAAAAATTCCACGATTCAAAGACAATTCTGCGCCGGTCCCCACCCCACCCAAATCCGTTGCGCCAATTGCAGCGGCGACCACCACTCGAGCTCCCCACTATGTCCCAACCGCCCAGCCGCCCCACTTTCGTCAGAGATGACAGCCCCGCTCCGCTGCACTGTCCTCGATCCCGCGAAACAGTCTGAAAATCCCTCCAACACCATTGTTGTTGAAGACCTGATCAGGTTCTTCAAAACAACTCTTCTCAATATACTCCCCGACAAGCGCGACGAGATATTGGAAACGGTGACCCCCCTGGTCAGGAATATCCTCGGACTTAAACTTAAGTCCACGATATTCAGGAACACGGATCACTGTTCCTTTATACCGCTCGCGCCCCGCGAATCTACTGTTTCGGACCCAAATCCCCCTTTGTCCCCCCTCTGAATAGTCAACCTCCACACCATTTCCTATTAAGTTAGGATGGCTTTCTTAGCAAGTTTAAACAGCCTCGGCTGGAAACATAAAAAAGACCTGATCGAGCATTTAGTTGTCTCCGAAAATGTCCTCATACTAGCGTTACAAGAACCACATTTCACTCCCAAAAGCAAAGCCAGCCCGAGAAACTTCACAATTGTTAGCAAGGACGGACTAACACAAGGTGGTGGCGTAGCCATCGCTCATCACAACTCAATCCCAGCCCGCCCTGTGACGCTCCCCACACATCTCCAAGACCTTGAAGCCGTTGGCATAACCATAAGCTACCAACAGTCCAGTATTAACATCTTTTCCGTATACTTCTCCCCCAAATCTGACCTTTCAGTCGACCTGTTCGACTATTTCAACTCGCTCCCCAACTGCATAATTTTGGGCGACATGAACGCCCGCAATCAAGTATTCGGAGACACAATATCCAACAGCAAAGGCCGTCAACTCGTCTCGATCCTAGACTCGCATTGCCTCTTCCGCCTTGACTGTACGGACTACACCTTTTTTGGTCCTCAATGCAATTCTATTATTGACCAGATCTTAATATCCGACAACGCAGCCGATCTACTGTCCCCCACAGCCGTCATCGGCCCCTCGGTCACAAGCGACCATCTCCCACTGATAGCAGAGATGCTATTCGTACCTCTACCAATTCCTCCACCATCTAGAGTAACTCGTCTGTCTTGGAACAATGCCGACTGGCAAGCATTCGAAACGAATCTTACAGTCGCCTTTGCCAACCCCCCGACCATAAACACCACCTTCAAGCTAGAATCCGCCATCGAAAGATTTACCAGTAGACTCCAATTAGAAATAAACGCTTGTGTACCAACACGCACCATATGAACGGTGCGTCCCTCTGAACCCCCCCCCCCCCAAAAAAAAAACTCGCTAATCCAACAAAAAAGTAAATTGTATAGGATTTACAAAAATATCCACGATCCTCTGATTTAATCATCGTGGAACCGTCTAGATGCCCTCGTCAAACTAAAACTGCGTGCCTTCCACGAAAAATCGTGGATAGATGCTACATCTAAACTTGATTCCAAGGATGGCAGTAACTTTTGGAAGTCCCTAAACATTCTTACCGCCCGGTTTCGCCGGCCCAACCACCCACTCTCGGTAAATGATCTAATCCTCACAAATGCCCCAGAAAAAGCCCAGGCTTTCGCGACCCATCTCGAAAAAGTCCACCAATCAAACTCCCCACACTTTACCGAACCATTCTTCAGGAAAACGACAATCGAGATTGGCCGCCTACCCTTAACTCCGCATTCAGAGCTCCCCTCGTCTACCCAAATCGAAAATGAACCCCTAGTCCAGCCCATTACCACCGAAGAGGTTCGCAATGTCATCTCCACCACTCGAAATGGCTCTGCAGCCGGACCCGACCGTATTCCATGGACTGTCCTCAAACACCTTCCAATCCCAGCAATTGAATACCTAGCCGGTATATTCAACGCCTGCCTCTCGTCCGGCACCTTCCCGCGGCCTTGGAAATCCGCTTACACAATAATGATCCCCAAACCCCAAAAAAATCCGAAACTCGTTGACTCCTATCGCCCAATCTCCCTCCTCAGCACGATTGGTAAAACTTTCGAAAAAATCATCGCCCAACGTCTCCGCTCCTTCTGCGAAAACTACCACGTCATACCCGACCATCAAAGTGGATTTATGAATCAACGGCCTACCCAACATTCCATTCTCAACCTCGCGTCCAACCTCTCTATCACACTAAACTCCGGAGACTCCGCCATAGCCCTCTTCCTTGATATCCACCGGGCCTTCGACACTGTGTGGCACGACGGCCTGATAGCTAAACTCCACACATTACAGGTCCCACTATCACTAGTCCGTCTAGTAAAGAGCTTTCTCTCGTGCCGCGTTACCGCTCGTGCCGCGTCAAAGTGTCCAATTCCCTGTCTCTCCCCTTTACACCCGTAGCGGTCGTCTGTCCCCCCTGCTATTCAACCTATTCTGTCACGACATCCCTTCACCGACCAATTCTCGCTGCCACATCCAACAATTCGCAGATGACACCGTCATCTGGTCCTGCCACCGAAACCCCTCAATCTCGGCAACCGTCCTAAACAAATTCATTGCCAAAATCGAAATCTGGATGAACCTCTGGCGCATCCAGATTAATCCCCAAAAATCCCAACTGATCCATTTCCGTCACAAAAACCTCTCCAAACGTATTGCCGAAAAGCAATATTCAATAAACCTCTACGGCCAACCCCTGATACCCCAACCATCAATAACGTACCTTGGCACGATCTTCACCCAGTCCCTAAGCCCAGTACCCAAAATCAGACATTGTCTCCATAAAATGAGGTCCAGGCTAAACCTTCTCTTCTGCCTCCACACCCGAGTAGGGGGTTGTTCATCAAACACCCTACTCTACAGGTACAAAACCTTTGTTCGCCCAGTCCTCGACTATCAAATGACAGCCCTTGCCCTCTGCAACAAAAATCATATTGAACCCCTCCTCAGTTTTGAAAGAAACTGCCTTCGACGGATATACCGTCTAAACTACAAGTTCCCAACTATATTACTCGAAGAACTAGTAAATTTCGACCTATACCATACTCGACTCCACACCCTCCAGGAAACACTCGCCTCCCGCATCATCTCCCAAGAACCCCCAATTTTTGACATCTTTAAGTCCCCTCCTGTTGAAATACACAGAAGAAAGCCCAAAAACAAACTCCCCATCCCCTACCTAGTGCTTCTGTCCCGACTGAAAGATGACCTTTCCCCAAACCTAGAACTAATTCTAGACACAGTCCCTGATATGTTTAAGTAACCCCAAAACACTAGAACACACCAAGACCCTAGAGGAAAAGAACCAACCAACACTGCCCCCTCCATGACAGATGTTGACTGTCTTGCCGCCCGACTGCTGCTATTCGCTGTTTCCCATCCATAAAAAAAAATCTATCCACCTCCTTGGGTAAAAAGGAAATACCATTTCCTACGGCAGCCGTCCCCCCACCCCCCCGGCGGGGACACTTATTCAACAAGCAAGTTGTAACTAATAAGAAACAAGTAAGAAGTTGTAAGTAAGAAGTAAGAATATGTAAGAAGTAAGAAGTTGTAAGTAAGAAGTGTTAAGTTATTTCGTTGTATTATTGTTTAATTAAATTGTTAAAACCAACTCGACTATTATTCGACAAATTATGTGCCTTGCGAAGCCCGGCAAAACATCGGTGAACATCACAATAGAAGATCCCGAGATATTTAGATATATCTCAGAGTCCGAAGAATTGTTGGCCAGTAGTCCTTCCCTCACAACATTGAAGTCGGCGGTGGTTTACACCATAACCCCCTTCACAATATTGGTGGCAGCCCCACAACATTGGTGGCAGCCTCACAACATTGGTGGCAGCGGGCTTCCTATAAAACACCCCCCCACAACAAGCCAGTGTAATTTCTAATCATTTAGTAATAAAGCAATTTGAATTATCCAAATTGACTTAAACTTTTTGCACGCGCGCGATATATGTTATATTATTTAACAAATTAACAAGATTTGACCCAATTATAAACATTTTGAAATGCAAAAGAAAACGATTAAATTATTTAAATTATATATAAATAATTTAATCGTTTATATATTATTAAACGATTTAATAATATACCTAATTGAAACCAAAAAAGAAAATTCTAAATACAAAACATTGCTTTTATTATAAGATTATATTAACGATTTAGTCTAGCGATCTATATACTCGCTTTGCAACCTTGAAAATTATTAAATGAAAATAAACACTGTAACACACACTGCTTCCTATTGCTAATAGTTTTATAGCCCTCTAACAATTTTAACCACAAATTAAATATTTATCTGCGGTTTAACGGAAACCGTAATTTCTTACGTCCGTTGAGAACCAAAACTTGTTAGAATATCACGTAATTATGAAACCTTATAATTTTTATGTAATTTTGACGTTCGAATAAAACGAATAATATTTTCTTTTCAAATGAAACCTCCATCAAGATAAATTATAATGATCCATCTGACTGAAGAGGATAGTATCTCCTTTTTCGTTTAACTATTCAAAATACTTTATTATTTATGTGTGCATAAGACAGGGATATAAAGTGCGATTTGAACTTGAGGGTCCATTAATTATATAGAGAAGATAAATTGTTAAGGTTAAGGTTCATTAAAGTTGTAAAACGTTTGTATATCCGATTAAATCGCAACGCACAATAATCAATAACTTATAATATTAAACAATAACTTATAATATTAAATAAATTTAAAATTTACCCGACAAAAATGTGATATTTCTAATCTTTAATATTTCATTAGACGTTCAAGGGCTTCAGCCGCTTTTAGATATAAATTTAATATTCAAAATTGCTTTTCGTAACAGAGAATGGAACGCAGGATTACGTATCCTCTTTAATGCTTCGACCTTTCTGCCGCTCTCCGGCACACAGACGCACACAAATATAGATTTTTCAGCAGCGGAGATCCGATTTTCGGGAAACAGAATTCATATTACGTAATAAAATAAACATATTTTATATAAAAAATATATAAGTTTAAATTATGTATGAATAACTTTTAATTTCTATGAAATTAAAATAACTTTTAATTTCTATAAAATTCGAATGTTAAACTAATCTATGTCTACGAGTATATTTATAGATCGCCGTTTAAATCAGTTATTTATTCGAAATCACTTTCTAAATCAAAAAGTGTTTAGATAATTCTGGCCAAAAACTACAATATTCGCAAAAAGATTTATATTAATTTGGGGTCTCACTTTTATCTTCACTGCTGGTACAAGATTCTAATCTTATCTGTCTACTCTTGTATGCCAGGTTTTGAGGGTCTAGTCTTGTCAGTTTAAGAATATCCGTCTTATTTTGTTCGTTAAGTCTTGTTCGACTAGCTATGCCCGCCTAGTCTTCTCCAACTAATCTAGTTTGCCTCATCTTATGAGTAGTTTTATTTGTCCTACAGTGTTGTTTGTCTAGTCAAGGGGTCGGCAAAGTGTGGCTCGCGAGCCACATTTCAGAAACATATCGAAACAAAAAAATCACAAAAAAAGAAACAGAACTGCCCCTTTTCGGGAGTCTTAGGGCCGCCGGGGTTCAAAGGGGGTAGGGGGTTCAAAGGGGGTAGTGCATGCGTACCACACGACATTCGCACTGAAAGAGATTGTCGCATAGCCTCTCCTACCCAATTCCCACTCTCACCTCCACGTCTGGTGAAACCTGGTAACCTGACCACTCTAGCCTGAGATGCGGTAACCAACCCGTATGGATGGTAAGGGTGGTCAGGGCTAGCGAGAGCGGGAGAAATGGTCCTCCGATCATCAGGGGGTTGGGCGTGTGGTTAACAACCAGCAGCATAAAACAAAACCTGTTATGAAACCTTCAATAATGCCTCGGAATGGACTGGAAATACGGCAACGACACAAGCAACGGAAAAGGTAGAACGATTGGAAAATTGCATCGTGGAATGTTGTAACTTTATCGAGGCCTGGTGGGTTGAGAACTTTAACGGATGCCCTAAATATCGGCGGAATGGACATAACTGCTGTTTAAGAAACAAGGTGGCCTGGAAAGAACTTACTAACCAGCAAGGAGTACTCATTTTATTACAGTGGTAAAACGAGCGGCAAAAAGGAATTTGGAGTGGGTTTTATTGTCACAGGAAAGGCCAGCGAGGCAGTAATTGGTTTTAACCCAATAAGTGAACGATTATGCTCCATAAGGCTAAGAGGGAAATTTAGAAACGTCACCCTGATTAATGTCCACGCACCAACTGAGGACAAGGAAGAAAACGTGAAGGACCAATTTTACGAGGAACTGCAGAAAGCATATCGTGATGCGCCAGAAGGAGATATCAAAATCATCCTTGGTGATTTTAATGCTAAAGTGGGACGCGAGGAGATATACCGACCGACAATCGGACTGCACAGTCTTCATGCTGAGACTAATGAAAACGGAAGTAGGATGATAGACTTTGCGACGACTAACAACATGGTAGTCAGTAGCACATATTTCCCACACAAAAATATTCACAAAGCCACATGGAAATCACCATGTGGTAGAGTATTGAACCAGATAGACCATGTGATGATAGATGGGAGACACTGTTCAAATATCCTGGATGTAAGAGCCTGTCGAGGCCTCAATGTAGATTCGGATCATTATTTGGTAAGGGCGGTGCTTAGGGCTAGAATTGATTATCAACGCACACAACAGCCGGCAGTTAAGAGATACGATCTGGAAAAATTCGAAACCGATGAAAGAGAGATTTCAGTACCAAATGCAGGAACGAATATCCAAACGGCCAGAAAACGCTCTAGTAGAGGTCAATGAAGCGTGGCAAAAGATCAAGCAGGACATCGAAGATACAGCAGCAGAGGTTGTGGGGTGGAGGAAGGGACAAAGGCGTAATAACTGGTTCGATGAAGAATGCAAGGAAGCTCTGACAGAGAAGAACAAAGCCAGAGAAAAAGTACTACAACGAAATACTAGAGCGAATGTAGAGGATTATCGAAACAAACGGAAAGTTGAGAAAAAACTCTTCCGAAGAAAGAAATCTGAAAAAGATGAAGAAGATTTCGCGGAAATAGAAAGAATGAGTAATGCCAACGAAACTCGGGGACTCTATCAAAAGGTCAGAAATGCGAGACTTGGCTACAAACAGCAGCCACTTCTGTGTAAGGATAAGGACGGCAGAGTAATCGGACACACAGAAAAGTGTATCAAGAGGTGGGGTCAGTACTTCAGGGACCTGCTCAACCAGAACACTCGCGTAGTCCAAGAGGAAAGTATAACGCCAACATCAACATCAATTTTAGGGACTGAACAAGTGGAGGAACCCACCTTAGAAGAAGTAGAGACTGCAGTGCGCAGGATCAAGAACAATAAGGCGCCAGGTGCAGATGGCATTCCAGGAGAATTGTTGAAGTATGGAGGTAGAGCCTTAGTATCGTGCATGCATGATCTCATATTAAACATATGGAGAACGGAAAAGCTACCGGATGAATGGAAGCTAGGGATAATATGCCCATTGTACAAGAAAGGTGATAAGTTAGATTGTTCTAACTACAGGGGGATAACGCTGCTAAACATTGCATACAAGGTCTTCGCTAATGTGTTGTACCGTCGCTTACTACCATACGCAGAAGAGAATATCGGTGAATACCAGTGCGGTTTCCGCACAAACAGGTCAACCACAGACCAACTGTTTGGCATTAGGCAGATCCTGGAGAAATGTAATGAGTTCAATATCACGACACACCATCTATTCGTGGACTTCAGAGCAGCATACGACAGCGTTATAAGACACAAACTGTGGGGGATAATGACAAGTTTCGGATTCCCTGAAAAACTGACAGCCCTAACCAGAGTAACACTGTCTGAAGTATCGTCTGTAGTAAGAATACAAAACAAGTTGTCTGAGACTTTTATAACAGAGGAAGGACTACGACAGGGAGACCCACTGGCAACTTTACTGTTTAACATCGTACTAGAAAAGGCCGTTAGGAGTAGTGGAGTGGATACTAACGGCACTGTGTACTTTAAGTCAACACAACTATTGGCTTACGCAGACGACATTGATATAATTTGCAGAAGCGAACAGGCGACCAAAACTACTTACTCGCTGCTGGAGAAGGAAGCAAATAACCTAGGACTCACTGTCAACGTAAACAAAACGAAATACATGGTGGCTAACGAAACTCATCGGAAGGTAGGACCAACGCTAGAACTAGACGGAAAGCACTTTGACACAGTAGATACATTTGTGTACTTGGGCTCGCAACTGAACAGCGTAATCCGGATGGGCGAGGAGATTAGAAGGCGGATAACTCTTGGTAACAGGTGCTATTATGGGCTACTTAAACTTTTTAGGTCCAAAACAATCCACCCCAAGCATAAGTGCACACTGTACGGGTCACTGATAAGACGGGTGGTAACCTATGGTGCAGAAGCATGGAGCCTAACACAGAGCGAAGAACAGGCTTTAAGTGTATTTGAGAGAAGAATGCTACGTGCAATATTTGGAGCGACCCAAGAACGAGGAATCTGGCGCCGAAGATATAATCACGAACTATATCAGCTCTACAATCAACCAGATATTGTGAGTTTCATCAAGGTGGCAAGATTGAGATGGCTCGGACACATGCAGAGAATGGGTGATCATAGGGTACCGAAAAAGTTGGTCAATGGCCAACCAGAGAGAAGGAGAAGGGCCGGAAGGCCAAGAGGGAGATGGAAGGATGCGGTAACAACTGACCTACAAAAACTTCAAGTACGGGACTGGAGAACGTTGGCGAATGATAGGTCCGCTTGGAGAAACATGCTGAAGGAGGCCCAGACCGGCAATCGGTTGTAGTGCCATTAAGAAGATGAAGAAGAAGAAGGGCCGCCGGCGCCGCCGGCGCCGCCGCCAAGTTCATAACTCACAGTCACTCTTTTTCACAATTTTAACAATAAACCAGATATTGTGAAGAAAATCAAAAGCTTAGACAGACAAGTCGTTAAATGTATGCCAACAAGTTGAGGACGTTACATTAGCATCAGTCATATAAATAGCGGTCGATGGGTGTTGTAACATGAAGGATACGGCGCAAGTTGTCCATTTTGTTCGCCATATATCATCAGTTGGTTCCAAAGAAGAACTCCTGGGATTAATGCGACTCGGGGGTCAAACACAAGGAGAAGATGTAGAAAATGCAGTGAACGAATGTCTGAATAAAAATCACATCGATCTTATTAAAATAGTGTCAATTGCAACAGATAAAGCTAAAAGTATGGTGGGCAGTAAAAAAGGATTTGTCACAATTTTAAAACAAAAAATTGATCATGACGTGCATAGGCGTAGCCAGGGGGGTTTTGGGGGGTTCAACACCCCCCCCCCCCCCCCGAAATATGCAAAATATAAGATAAATATTATATTGAAATCAGGAGGGACGAGTAGAGACGAGGGGTCTCTTCAAGAAAGCATAGTAGATGTGGAGTTTAGGAACCCTTGTGTGTTAGTTTTAGAAAGTAAATTGGTGCATTTCTGTAACCACTTAACACATTTAGTGCCTAATCACAAAGAAAGAAAAAAGATGATGTTTTTTAAGATCAAGTTTTTCCGTGAGTTCAAGAAACAGCAGGAACAAACACGATCATGACTATTTATCCAAAAAGATCCGCAAATTAAAGCAAACAAGAAAAGCTGGAAAACAAGATTGCGCTGGAGAAGAAGAGCGCGAGTGACGCCGATCAAGGCCAAAGTATATAAACAAAGGTACCCATTACGCCTAATAACTAACCGTATAAGAATGCACTGAGCAGTGCATTCTAACATTCTATTCTAGTAACTAATAATAATGCACCGAGCAGTTTCTGGGTCTGTTTCGAGCATTTAATTATTATACACAGAGCAGTTTGTTGGACTGTCTCAATATATAATATAATAAAATGGGCCATGGATGGACGCATATTAATATTATTTATGTGTGCAAGTACGACCACATATCCCTTGTTTAGTGCAAAAACAAATCATATGCAGAACAGTCTGTAGGACTGTCTCGATACATATACCATACTCTATAAATGCACAGGGCAGATTCTGGGACTGTTTCAAGCATTTTTTATTATCCCTTCCTTGGAGAAAAACATATCCCTTCTTTAGGGGAAGACAAATTATATACAGAGAAGTTGTGGGACTTTATGGATGCACAGGGCAGTTTCTGGGACTGCATCGAGCATTTCTTTTTAAGTTATGGAGATGAAATAGGGACTATTAGCTAATACAATCGCTTGTATAGTCGGAGATTTCAGAAAGGCATATGACTCAATTGTTGTAATAAAAACGAGGACTGGACATCTGTGCCATTAGCGCACATTCCAAAACGTGCCCTTTGTCTCACGTTTTGGATAAATGCAATAGTTTTATAGCTTGTCCGGAAATTAGAAAATTAGAAAACATGCGAAAGCCTATGGAAACCTTCTTATAGAGATTAACCAGAGTACCAGACATTTTCAGTGATTCAGAGAATTTAAGCCTCGATTGTTCATGGGAGGAGCCAAGAAAATTCAATCTCCCCCTTATATGAATTAGAGGGATGATTTAACCCGTTTTACAGATATATTATACTAGAAATGGTATAAATACCATTCCCCATTTGTCGGTAGGAAGTAAGAAAACAAACTCGACTATTATTCGACAAACTACGTGCCTTGCGAATCCCGGTGAACATTACATTACAAGATCCCGAGATATTTAGATATATCTCAGAGTCCGAAGAATTGTTGGACAGCAGTCCTTCCCTCTCAACAATGAAGTCGGCGGTGGTTCACACCACAACCCCCTTCACAACATTGGTGGCAATCTCACAACACAATAGACAGCGAAAGCCTAATTAGGACTCTAGAGGAACTTGGAAGTGCTAGAAAAATCAGAGAGATTGAGAAGCACACATTCACAGCTACCAAGTCCATAGTGAAATTTTGAGGCAAGATTTCTAAAACTTCCAAAATACAGACAGGTCTGAAGCAGGGTGATGGACTCTCCCCAATCCTATTCAACATCACTCCAGAAAATATAATGAGGGAGATACTGGAAGAATACACAAACAAAAAACTGAAGCGAATTTCTTTTGGAGGATCAGTTAAAGGACTAACGATACACGCAATAGCTTTTGAAGATGATATTGCTTTCTTGTCCACGAATATAGCAGATGCAGTTTAACAAATAAAAATCTTAGCAAAGCATGCAGCTAAATTTGACTTACAGATATCACAAGAAAAAACTAAATTCATGTCTAACAAATTTAAGGAAATTAAGGAACGGCCCACAAATATTGGATGCATGGATAGTGCACAGTGGTGTAGTGGTGAACGCATCCGCTAGCTATACATGAGATCCCGGGTTCAATCCCCGGCCAAGCCGTGAAAATGTTCACGGTAGTATGCTGTGGCCACCTCGTGGAAAGCAAGGGCAATCTACCACGAGTAATTCTGCCTAGTAAACCTCTCAACTAGTGCCGTTCGGAACCGGCGATAAACTACTAGGTCCCATGTATTAGAGAACGAAGCGTTGCCTAAGCTCTCAGAGAGTACGGCACCTTAAGAAGATGGATAGGGCCAAACAGTTTAAATATTTCGGAGAAACAATACCGGACTCTGGAATAGAAAAAGAATCTGTCAAACTTCGAATAGCTAAATTTAGGAGGGCACAAATTTTAAAACAGAAGTTGTATAACAAAAAATGTTTATCTCGCAATGAAAATTTATTACAGTCCAGCACAGTTACATGCAGCAAAGTTACATGCGAAGAGTGTTTATGCAGCAAAAACACTCTTCCTCAAGAACAAAGGAGTAGTAGACGAACTAAAGATGAAGGAAATAGTAATTCTGAGAAAGATTCTTGGTGGACATCAAAAAATTGGTAAAGACGAGCAATGAAAAGATCTACCATTTTATTAAACGGGTCACAACAGAAATGAGAAAGAGAAGGCTGATGTTCTTCAACCAAGGAAAACACACAAACCTTGGTTGGAAGGAATAAAGAAAGACCTCACAGAATTGTGCCATCGTGTGTTTAACTGTATGTATGTACTGTGCAGTTTTATGCTTTGTTCATTTTATAAAAACATTTTCAGAAACAGAGCGTTCTAATGGGTGACCAATGCTCCGGATCACGGCGTGACGTTTTCTAAGCTGACATACGTCAAATGTGACATTTGACAGATGTCAACTGTCAATAAACCGAGAAAATCTTGGAAAGTTGAGCGTTCGAATGGGCATTTTCAATTGCATGGGCATCACAATTGAACTGCTCGATAGCGCATTATGGATGTGGTGCTGTCAAGAAAGGAGGAAAGGAACCCCAATATCTGGGCCAATATTGAAAGCAAAGGCAGTAGTTTTGCACAAGAAACTGGAATCCGGAAGTGAGTCCGCAGCTAATGAAAGCTGGATTGATCACTGGAAAACCCGGTTTATTAATTAATCATCATAGTGTCCGGTTTGTATCAAATTCAGGAAAACTATCTGCTAATGCCGAGGCTGCTAAGGATTTTTCTGCAAAGTTCCAAGAAATTGTAAAAGAAAACGAACTGCTGCCTTGCCAAGTTTTAACACTGATGAGACAGGGCTAAACTTTAAAATGTTGCCATCCAAAACACTCGCAGCTTCAAATGAATCCGTGGCAGGAACGAAACTTATAAAAGATAGAATAACAGTCACTCCTTGTAGCAACGCAGATGGTACGCACAAGCTTCCCCTGTTCATTATTGGCAAAGCCTAGGGCATTCAAAAACATAAACCCATCTTTTTGCCAGTTTATTGCCGCAATCAAAAATCTGTTTGAATGGACTGCAAGCTTTTCAAATCGTGTTTTTTCGATGAGTTTGTCCCATCAGTCGAAAAGACTTGAAACAAAAGAAGCTGCCTATTCGTGCTCTACTGATGTTGGATTACGCACCATCACATCCATCTGAAGAAGATTTAGTGAAAGGAAACATAAAAGCTATCTTTCAGCCTCCAAATGTGACTTCACTGATCCAACCAATAAATCAGGGAGTGACCGAATGGTTAAAAAGGTTATATTGCAGAAAGTACATCAGCTTAATCTTACACAAAATTTGAAGAAGGTTGTAACATATTTGAGGCTACGAAATCCCTGAACATCAAAGATGCTATGCACACAATCGCTGCGTCATGGGATGAATTGAAACCTGACACACTTTGGAAATCATGACGTACGCTTAGGACAGAAGTTATGACTGAAATTTGAGCAGACTGAAGATGGGAAAAACGACACACATGAAATCGTTAAAGATCTACAAACTCTAGAGCCAAACGTTTCAGCCAATGAAGTTGAAAAGTGGATTACCGAATGTGACTGAAGACTGAAAACCTATGAAGAGCTCAATGACGAACATATTGTTGCCGCTGTTATGGAAAACGATGGTGAGGAAACTGTGAACGAGGACACGAGATGGCGAGGAAGACGAACCCCCACCCGGCTTTCACACACGGATGCCAAGAACGCTTTCGACGTCGCCCTTCAATACATCGAGCAAAACCCGACCTCAAAAAACCTTCAATGGACATTTTGTGAAATCAAGAAATGGAGGGACACTGCTGCTAAGTCTAGAATTTCTGATAAAAATCTGCTAAACTTACTGACTTTTTCTCAAAGTATTTTTTTTAATTTGTAATTTTTTGTTCCTGTAGTACTGTACTGTAATTTGTTTGTTGTTTTTACTACGTATGTACTGTTTTTTTTTCTTTGTTGTTGTAAAAATAAAGCATATATACGTTTTTAAGTTCATATATCGCTTATTTAAATTTAAAAATGTCTCTTTATGATATGTAATAAATATTGCATTTTTCGGATAATCCGACCTATTTTGCGTTCCGACCATTCCCCCAGTCCCAAAGGTGACGGGTTAGAGGGGTTCCACTGTAAATGAATTTGAGGTTTTTCAGCTGGGACTATTTTAAATTCAAATTAAACTTTTTCAAATTCAAATTAAACTTTTTCAATTTCAAATAAAATTCAACCCATAATATTTTATCTTCACAAATTAATATAAATTTGGGTGATGTAAGTTATTTTAATTATATTTATTTGAAGTCAAAATTAAAATTTTCGAACAGAATTTCAAAAAATTTACAAACCTTTTCGCAAAACAATGCGAATTATTTTCCTGTGAAAATTTGCGGGATTTGCATGGGGATTGAAACTCACCTGGAACAAAGAAAAATATAATTAAATCGGTTATTAATCAATGGAAATGTTGGCTTAGTAGTCGAGTCGTTAGATTAGTTTTTCTTCGAGTGCGATACAATTTTCTCAATATGTATAGACGATTTTTTTCCTTAGAAATGGCATGGTTTTGACATGAGAAAAGAGACATCGACAAACTCAGCAGGACCAGGGAAGAAAGGGAAAGTGGAAAAGACGTTAAAAGCGGCTACCAGAAACTGTTCTTAGAAGGCAAGGTATGGAAATGGAACAAAGAAAAGGGAGCGCTAGAAGAAGAAAATATACAAGATAACATATGACGTTTTAAAAACTAAAGACTAAAAGAAATGATCATAAGTTGACGAACACGGCAAAGAAAAAGGAAAAGGACATGGGAGCAGAAATAGCAAGTCAGGAAGGGAAAGAAAGAATATGGAAAGTTGGAACATGGAATACCAGAAGCTTAGCAGGCAAAGAAAAATAACTAGAGGAAGAATTCGAGAAAGCAGGACTTGATATCCTGGGAATAACAGAAACCAAAAAGAAAGGCAAGGGAGAGATAGAATTAGAAAGAGGACATATTCTAATATACAGTGGAGTAGAGATCAAGCATTAAGGTAAAGAAGGAATTGGTTGTATAATAGAGAAAGAGAACGTAAAATACTTACACAAATGGAATGGGATCTCCGAGAGAATATTGAAGATAGAAATTGGAAACGACACGTAAACAAAAACAACAGTCATAGTGGCATACGGTCCAAATGAGAATGAGAGTGTTAAAAAGAAGGACAACTTCTGAGATCAGCAGGAGGTTAAAGGAAGACTACTAATAATAGGAGACTTAAACGGAAGAGTAGGCAAAAAGGACGAGGAAACAGGAGAAGCAATAGGATTCCATGGAGAAGACACCAGAAATGACAATGGAACAAGACTGATCGACTTTTGCATACTATACAATTTAATAATAACGAACACATTCTACGCGCACAAAGATATACATAAATATACTAGAGAAGTAAAGAGCAGAGGGAAAAGATCGATAATAGATTTTGTAATAATAAACAGAAATTTAAAAAATGAGGAAAAGGACACAAGGGTGAAAAGAGGTCCAGAAATATATTCGTACCATCATTCATTGTTGTTAAAAATACAATTAAAGTTAAAAACAAGCAAACAACCAAATAATACAGGAAAACTTCGAAAAAAGGGCAAAGAAAAAATCAAAATATATAAATTAAAAGAAGAGAAGACAAAAAAGAAATTCAACCAACTAGTAGAAGCTGAGTTAGCTAAAAACTTAATTAACACATACAATGCAATGCTGGAAGAATTATGGAAGTATATCAAAGACATGCTATGAAAAATCGCAACAGAACTATGTGTGTTCGCGCCAATTTTAGCGCATCCAGGTTTTTAAATTTAATATTTGAATTTATTTCGGCACCGATCAATAGAAGGGGACAAGGTGTATCGATCTGTGCCGAAACGGCGCGATTTAATTATCATTTCGCGAATTGATATATCAGTCGACTAAGTACGCTCGGAAGGTACGAAGCGCGGAGAGCGAGAGAAACACGAAAAAACCACTTCGACCGGCACATGCACGTGTGATAGAATTTTCAAGCCAAACTAACCACGGGGTGATCACGAGCCTCAAGGGCTGAAGCGGAACCCAACGTCCTGAAGACGACAATTTTAAGGGAATCCCTATACCTAGTATCCCCATTTCCTCCCTTAAAAGAGGCGCCAGAAGGACGATTCCACGTGGAGGAGACGCTAGCATCCCCCACTTCTTCTTCTTCTTCTGACTCTACAGCCCAGGGTGAGCTTTGGCATCCTTAACAATCCCCTTCCACCTTTGACGGTCTTCAGCGACACGTGTCCAGTTTCCTACTTGTAGAGTTTCAACATCTTCCTCTACCTTATCTTTCCACCTGGTTCTGGGTCTACCTCTGCTTCTTGAGGTGTTAGGTTGCGCTTTATGGATGGATCTGGGTGCTCTCGCACTCGGCATTCTAATCATGTGGCCCGCCCATCGAAGTCTCTGTGCCTTAATGAATCTTACTATGTCTTCACCTCCTATTAGTTCTTGAAGTTACTAGTTCATGCGAATTCTGTATCCTTTTTCCTCTCTCACTGGTCCAAAGATCTTCCGTAAAATCCGTCTTTCAAAAATACGAAGAGAGTTTTTGTCAGCTTCCGACATACTCCAGGATTCAGCTCCATAAGTTAGCACGGGTCTGATCAGGGTTTTATATATTCGCAGTTTTGCTTTACGTGAGATGATTTTTGATTTGAAGAGCTTCAGATGTGAATAATAGGATCGATTCGCAGCTTGGAATCTATCTTGTACCCTCAGTGATAGATTATTTGTGTTATTGAAAGTTACTCCAAGATATTTGACATTTTGAACTTCTTCAAACCGATGATCATTTATAAGGAAGTTCTGAGGAGCCCTTCTTGGGTTATCACTTGGGTATATTTTGTTTTATCTGCATGTATTTTCAGGCCGACTTTGCTCGCTTCCTCTTCTATTTTTAAAAACAATTCTTCTAGAGTAGCCACCACACTAGAGTAGTTACTCTAGCAGCCCCCACAGCTAAGTGATTTGACCAGCCTGTGTCTTTGCTTGGAAATTTTGGAATTTAGTGAGACACGGTCCGAACAATGTGGAACAAGCAAATTTATCGAATTTAAGAAGCAAAC
Organism: Phosphuga atrata; assembly: GCA_944588485.1. Taxonomy (NCBI): domain Eukaryota; kingdom Metazoa; phylum Arthropoda; class Insecta; order Coleoptera; family Silphidae; genus Phosphuga; species Phosphuga atrata. Next base: position 5,684,432 of record OX155905.1, read on the forward strand.
GAATTGGTGGAATGAGGAAGTAAAGAAAGAAGTAAAAATAAAGAAACAGAAATGGAAAGACTACTTAGGAAAAGGAACAATGGAGAAGTACAAACAATACAAAGAACAGAGGAACAAAGTCAAGGAAATGGTGAAACAAGCGAAATAAAAATCTTGGGAAGCATTCGGAGAAAAGATGGAAACAGACCCATTTGGAAACCAAAAAGTATTCTATAACGTTATCAAGGGTTTTCGGAAGGGAAAACCAGTTTGAGTCAACCATATAAAAACTAAGGACGGAAGCATACTGGGACACGAAGAAGGCATAGCGAGGAGATGGAAGGAATATTTCGAGGATATGTTAACGATAGAACAAACAAGAGAAATACCAGAAAGCGAAGAGAGGTAAATAGATAGTAATGTAGAAACACAGGAACAAAATATAAAGATCGAAGAAGTAGTAGAAGCCGTGAAAAAATTAAAATTGGGTAAAGCAGCAGGTCACGATAGAATTACAACAGAAATGGTTAAGAGGCTGGGAACCAAAGGTCTAGAAATATTAACTATAGTCCATTTTTATTAAGAATGCAGTACAGGGAAGATAGGGCTTATTTGACCTTGTTCTCTGATTGGCTTAAATCGAGGAGAAGTTCACACCGACGATATTTACTTCTCCATCTCAGCCTCTTTTCTCTCTTTCTTTTCACATAAATGTGCAGCTGTTAGCTGTCAATGGCTGCCGTGTCAATTCACAATTATCATCTGATCTGTTTGTATCATTTAAATTTGTTGCGTTTTTTTCTTTCTTTTTATTTGATTGAATTTAATTACGTTAGTTGCCATTTTGGAAACCATTAATAAATTACCAATTTTATATTCAAGTAACTATATTTGAATTTAGGGCCAAAATTTGTAACTAGATTGAACATTTTCCATAGTGTAAATCAGATTTCTAGATACTGCATTCTTAAAAAATGGACTTTAGTTTGTTCAATAAAGCATGGGCAGAAGAGAAAATACCGATTGGGAGCTAGGGATAATACTACCACTCCACAAAAAAGGCGACAGAAGAGAATGTAATAACTACGGAGGATTTACTATGCTATGCATAATATCAAAATTATATGAACGAATACTAGAAGCAAGGTTAACGAAAAAAAATCAAACACAACTAAAGAATTCGCAGTGCGGGTTCAGGAAAGGTATAGGGGCGCAATACCATATATTTCCATAAAACAATTGATAGAGAAATATCGCAAGGACAAGATATTCGTGGCTTTCATAGACCTAGAGAAAGCATTCGAAAGCGTCACAAGGAAAACTTTGTGGAACGGCTTAAAAAGGAGAAGAGTGAACATTAAACCACAGCGATACATACAAAGTATATATGGGAATACAAGTAACATTGTAAGAACAGGAAACCTACAATCAGAGGAGTTTCAAACTAGGGAAGGTTTAAGACAAGGAGGAATCCTCAGCCCAGCCTTGTTCAATATAGTTATGGGTGATACTATAAAGGAAGTAAAGAGTAAAGTGAAGAAACTAAAGGTTGGATATAAGAACATGCAAATGGTAGAAATATCAGAGCGTGTACTTGCTGATGACCTGGTAATATATGCGAAAAGCGAACAAGATCTGTAATATAACCTAAGTATATGGAAAAATGCACTAATAGATATAAATTTGAGAATGAATGCAGGAAAAACCAAGGTAATGGTGATAGGAAAGGAAGACTTGGAAATATCAAAAAAATAGATGAAAAACAATTAGAGCAAGTGCAAACATTTAAATATTTGGGAGTGAAGATTCACAAAAATGGAAAGATCGACGCAGAAATAAATGATAGACTGGAAAGTGCTGCTAGGTTATATAATTCACTGAACAACGCCTTCATAAGGAAAAAATAAATATACAGCAAATCAAAAATTACGGTATTCAAAACTATTTTTAAACCCTTATTAATCTACGGAAGCGAGAGCTGGGTGTTATCCAAACGTACCTACGAGGAGTAAAGGGGATAACACGAAAAGATGGAATCAGTAATGACTTAGTAAGAGAAGAACTGGAAGTAGAACCCATCATATAAAGCATCAAACGACAACAATTAAAATGGTTTGGACACCTAGTGAGGATGAAGGAGGAAAGATCAACAAAACAAATATGGCAGGCGAGACCACACAAGCGCAGAGCAAGGGGCAGACCAAGTAAAACTTGGGATGAGGCGGTGACAGAAACTTTAAGCGAGAAGGGACTATCATGGAACGAGGGAAAAAGGATCAGTAAGGACAGAAAGGAATGGGCTAGACTAGTCCACAACTAATATGAGTTTGTCGTTTCTGTAATACTGTACCTGAATCTTAGGGATGTATAAAATATATCGATATATCAAAATATCGATATTTTTTTAAATATATATCGATATTTTCGCACGATATTTTTAATAGCGATATATATATATATATATATATATATATATATATATATATATATATATATATATATATATATATAAAATAGCGATATATCGATACTAATTATGTTATTTTGTAAACGATATTTTTCTATAAATTTAGCGCTTAAAAATTATTTTGTTCTGATTGGTGATCGTATCTCCCTTACAATATTGAGAAGGTCCGTTCAAAACGCATCGGCAGCGGCATGCTAAGGCCTTTTAAAGACGCATCGGCGGCGGCATGTTTTTCAAAGCTTTGAAAGATGCTGGGCGGCCTGTTATAGCGCTTTGAACATAGACATGATAAAATTGTATCCCAAAATACATCAAATATCGACATTCCTAGATCAGGTTCTGTCCCAAATGAATTTGAACAATATTTTGATTAACCAAATATACCAAGACATTCAAATCCGCTAAAATTTTGGTTTGAAGGTCGCCATTTTACACCCGTGTTGTCGGCTATTGCACAAAAATATTTAATCCCTCCTGAGTCGTCTGTATCTTCCGAACGAATGGCTTCAACAATATACATTTATCTTCATACAATAAACATTGTAGTATCAAATAATAGAAGTAGATTGTCAGCAAAACACATTAAATACCGTGTATTACCAAGATCATTGTCTGAAAAATATTGGTTTGAATAAATATATAAGATTTTGAAATCGTAATTTTTAGTCGTGTGAAGTTGGCCCCCACATTTTTTAAAAATTAAATTTTTTTTGTTCGAGTTCTGGCAAGATTTCGAATAGTTCTAGAGTTCTTGCTTGAAAATTGCAATAGTTCCGGGGAATTTCGGGCAGAAATCGAGAAAAACAATTTAGGGGCCAACTTCACGCAGCCCCCTCTTTTTCAGGAAAAAGAGTTCTGATGTAATATTCCAGTTCTTTATATAGAGTTTTAGAGTTCTCAATCGATAATGCATAGAGTTTCTACTTTCTACTTTTTTTTTCAAAATTTTGAAATTTTTTAAAAATTAAAAAAAAATCTGATAACGGTTTTCGATTGTACTAAGGCAGATAAACAAAAAATGCTTATTAGACATTTCTGTAAAATCAATATTTATAAATTTATTTAAAAAAAACTTTCGACGAAGATAAAAAAAAATAAAAATACAAGAGTTCTGATAACAGTTCTGAGTAGCCCCCGAAGACAATTTCTTTGTCAAACCAATTTTAAAGAAGTTATAAGCAAAAACGAGGCGCAAAATTCTTCAAAATTACAAAATTAAAAAAAAAAAAACCGTGAGTTCTGTTAAGAGTTCTGGGTAGCCCCTCGAGAGTTCTGAACAAATCTCTTTTATAATTGCCACGTCCGACCAATATTAAAGAAGTTATAAAAAAAAATGCGGCGCTAAGTTATGAGTCGTGTGAAGTTGGCCCCCGAATTTTTGAAAAATTGAAATTTTTTTAGAGTTCTGGCAAGATTTTGAATAGTTCAAGAGTTCTTGCTTGAAAATTGCAATAGTTCCGGGGAATTTCGGGCAAAAATCGAGAAAAACAATTTTAGGGCCAACTTCACGCAGCTCCCTCTTTTTCAGGAAAAAGTGTTCTGATGTAATATTCCAGTTTTTTATATAGAGTTCTAGAGTTCTCAATCAATAGTTCTACATTTTATTTTTTTCAAAAATTTGTAATTTTTGAAAAATTAAAAAAAAACTGATAACGGTTTCCGATTGTACTAAGGCAGATAAACAAAAAATGGTTATTAGACATTTTTGTAAAATCAATATTTAAATTTATTTATAAAAAACTTTCGACGAAGATAAAAAAAATAAAAAATACAAGAGTTCTGATAACAGTTCTGAGTAGCCCCCGAAGAGTTCTAAACAAATAACCAATATACTTTCTTTGTCAAACCAATATTAAAGAAGTTATAAGCAAAAACGAGGCGCTAAATTTTTTGAAAATTACAGAATTCGAAAAAAAAATTTTTTACATGAGTTCTGTTAAGAGCTCTGGGTAGCCCCTCGAGAGTTCTGAACAAATCTCTTTTATAATTTCCATGTCCGACCAATATTACAGAAGTTATAAGCAAAAACGAGGCGCAAAATTTTAAAAAATTACAGAATTCCAAAAAAAAAAATTTTTTTCATGAGTGTATGTTTTTGTATGAGTGTATGTATGTTTTCATGTATATTTTGAAAAACATATATAATATATACATGTATATTTTGAAAAACATATATTTGGGGTACGTATAACTTATTTTATGTATAATATGATTGTACAATAAAAAAATGAAACAGTAATTCATGATTTTCAACGTAACAAAAGTAAAAAAAACAGAAAAAAACATAAAAATGTATATTTTGAAAAAGATATAGTTGGGGTAAACATAACTTATTTTATGTACAATTGATTGATTGTAGAACAAAAATAATAAACCTGATAAATAATAAAAACAACCATATATTTGCGATATATATTATTTTTTATGATAATTTTTGAAACACTCTCCCAAACATAGGCCCGGCATATCTTTACATGTTTCACAATGGTAAATGGTGTCCTTCCTTTTTTTTTGTTGGGCACATACTCGGCATCTTTTTCTTTGCGTTTTCCCTTTATCGTTCGTTGCGTCGATTTTTGTCGGCAAATGTTGTGTTCTTTTGTTCGTACCACGCAAATCTTTCTTCTCAGGAAGTATCTTTTCTAAAATGTTTTGCCGATATTCATATAGTGACAAATTCCTGCCACTATATTTATTATACAGCAGGTAAGAATTTTGAAACAAAAGGTGTAAAATATGTACACACAGCTTCTTGTACCACCGTACAGTCTTACGTTGAGACGGTTAGTAGGACATCAGTTGATCTTGGCGATCAATGCCACTCATAAACTCATTATATTTTATAATCGGCAAAGGCTTTTATTTTTCTTGACCTCTTCTATTTGCAACATTTTGCATAGAATTTTGGAATTCCGTTGATATATACGTGACATCCCTTTTATCCTTCCACTTCCCAATCATGACGTCTCTCTTATATTTAGCAATGCTTTGCCCTTTTTTTAATTTTGAAGTAATTACCTCTGCAGGTAGTCCCTTTCTACTCACACGTAAGGTTCCCGTAGAAAAAGTTCTTTGCTCGAGTAATAAAAATGCAAGTTCAATGGAGTTGTAAAAACTGTCCATATAAACCGAATGCCCTTGACCAAGTTAACCTGCCAACAGCTCTAAAACGACCTTTTGAGCATGGCCTTTGCCTCCCGTTATATCGTGCCGACCGGTATATACCATAAACTTTAGTACCAAACCATCTGGCTCTGTAAGCATATACAGTTTGATGCCATATTTATGCCTTTTGTTTTGAACATACTGACGAAAAACGAGTCTTCCCTTCCATAACACCATAGACTCGTCAAGTGAAAGGTTTTTATCTGGACAATAAAGATTATTCATCTTCTCGTTGAAATACGTTAGAATTGGTCTAATTTTATAAAGACGGTCTTGTGGTTCAGGTTCCCCAATTTCTGGGTTTCTGGGAAAATGCAGGCAACGCATTATTATCAAATACCGATCTCGGCCCATATAGTTCGAAAAGCACGATAAATTAAAAAGCCAATGCTTTTTCCAATAATCTTGGACTCGATTTAATTTGATGGTCCCCATGTGGAATGTCAAACCAATAAATACCAACAGCTCCTCCTTGGATAAAGGCTTCCAGTGGGATATCCTACTTCTTGGTGTTAGATTTCTAGTCAAAAAATAATCTTCCGCATACTGATTGGTTTCGGCGACAATTTGATTTAGTAAATTATCGTCGAGTAATAGGCGAAAATAATCATATGGTTCTTCGTTTTCTGGTCTCAATAATAATTTACTTTCGTTCAAGAATGGAATTTCTGTCATGCCGTTACATTCATTCTGCCATGTATCGTCTTGCACGTTTTCTTCTGCAGATTCTTCATTTTCTTCATTCTCGGACTCCGTTTCTTCTTCCGATGTTGGACCGTAATCTTCACTATCGGATTTAGATAAAAAAACTTTCCATTTCTTCGTCTGTAGACCCATTAGAGTCGGTAAAAGAAACTGCTCTACGGCGTTTGATGCCTGAAGGTCCCGGTTGGTTGTTATCCATTTTATAAGGGTCAACACAGAACGAAAGTTTGTCAAAAGTCGCCAACCACTACACTAAACACAAAAGAACAGCCCTTCACGAATGCTTGCACTGTACTGACTGTCTAAATACGGCTAAATAAGCCGGTTGTTTGTTATCCGTTTTATAAGGGTAAACACAGAACGAAAGTTTATCAAAAGTCGCTAACCACTACACAAAAAACAGCCCTTCACGAATGCTTGCACCGTACTGAATGTCTAAATAGGGCCAAATATGACTAAATAACCAGAGGACGCGCATGTGCGTCATTCGCACATGGTAGGAGCTCAGTTGGACGCGCATGAGCGTCGTTCGCACCGAAAATGAAACTAAATAAGCAGAGGACGCGCATGAGCGTCATTCGCACATGGCAAGGGCTCAGTTGGACGCGCATGTGCGTCGTACGCAGCGAGAGTGTTAATATTGGTCGGACGTGGTAATTATAAAAGAGATTTGTTCAGAACTCTCGAGGGGCTACTCAGAACTCTTATCAGAACTCTTGTATTTTTTTTTATCTTCGTCGAAAGTTTTTTATAAATAAATTTATAAATATTGATTTTACAAAAATGTCTAATAAGCATTTCTTGTTTATCTGCCTTAGTACAATCGAAAATCGTTATCAGATTTTGTAACTATATGCATTACGTTATTATGCATATATTATGCATTACGTTAACTATATGCATTATCGATTGAGAACTCTAGAACTCTATATAAAGAACTGGAATATTACATCAGAACTCTTTTTCCTGAAAAAGAGGGGGCTGCGTGAAGTTGCCCCCCAAATTGGTTTTCTCGATTTCTGCCCGAAATTCCCCGGATCTATTGCAATTTTCAAGCAAGAACTCTAGAACTATTCGAAATCTTGCCAGAACTCTAAAAAAATTTAAATTTTTCAAAAATTCGGGGGCCAACTTCACACGACTGTAATTTTTTAATCCTTTTTTGACGATAAACCTCAAACATATTTTCCGGTTAAAATTATTCAACAAACTGATAATAGTAAAAGTTCTGATAATAGTAAGTAGTTCTGGTAAAATTTCTAATTTAGTTTTTAATTCCATAATATTGAATTAACAATCAAAAGATTTTTTAATCTTTTATTCGGGATTAAAAACTTAAAAAATATATTTTAACAAACTCGACAAGTAATCAAAAAAATTCAAATTAACACATTAAAAACAATGGGTTGTCTTTGTTGGGTTAATAAAAAAATATATTTTTTCGAATTTAGAAAAATTTAGCGATATATCGATATTTTTTGAAAATATATCAAAACGATATTTCTATAGTTTCTAAAAGTATGGATAATAAAAATATCGATATATTTTAAAATATCAACTTCTCTACTGAGTCTCTATAGATTATTACCTTAACACCTAACGGTACTCTAAGGTTTGGAATAAAAAAAAATAATAACTTTAAAGGCTCCTTTAGAACGACGCGGAGCGTATACGTCGCGAAATTTCCGCAGCGAAAAAATCGCTAGCGGAGCGGCAGCGAAGTGGCAATGCCCATATCAATACGCAATTTTTACGTGTATATAGTAGTCAAGATGTCCTCAGAGCAAGAAGCTATGCTATTTTAAGCATTGTTTGTTATAAGAAGAAATTACTTAAAACACATAAAACTCATTTCAGAATTAAACTTGAGTTCATGAAATCAATGTGATTACCATTTTAAAACACATCGGCAGCGAAACTAACCGCGCATGCAGCGTGCTTGCAACGACTGCACTACCGCGACTATGACGGAAATCGCGCTTTTTGATCTGAACATATACATAAGCCGTCGTGTCAGTCGGACCGCCGCGATATCGCCCCGGTGGCGGCAGCGAAACTTCCGCTCCAGTATGTGAGCACCTTAATGATATATAAAAGCGAAGACACAGTAAAATAGACAAAAAACAAAATGTAATATCGGCAAACAATGAAGTTGAAATTTAATATTTGTATAGTAGCATAATTATTGTTAATTTATTATTAAGCTTAACAATAAACTCGAGTTCAAAGATTATCGGCATATTAACCATATGGTGTATTAAAAAATAGTATAATTCATCAATAATTGATATTTTCGCTTATCGCCTCAACTGAATGCAGTCGCAAATAATGTTTATATTATAAAAAAAAATATTTCAATATTGTCAGGTAGAATTATCTTAAATTGTAAGCGCTGGGACGAAAAATGGTATTTACTTATATTTACTTATACAAAACAACAGTCGCTATCGATTGACCTTAACGGTCAATAAGTTAAAACGTGCTAATAAATATTAAATTAAAGCTAGTATAAGTGCAATTAATTATCGGTACTATATTATAATGTGACCCACGATGTTTTGGTGTTTAACTGTATAAAAACCCAACATCATAAAAAAAAACGTGTCAGCGGAATATAATTACAAATCAAAACAAGCCATAAAAACTATCAAACGGCAAAAGCCTGTACTGTATGAGTAAATAAACTGTAACTAAATGAACTGTAACTTCCACCAATGTAAATCCCACCAATTAGACTTGAAAACGGTAAATGGGCTAAGGATAATAAAGAAAAGGCTAAATAAAGTCATTGCTGTACTGGAAAAAGTTTTTCAACAAAATCCCACAGTAACTCCCACCCAAGAAGATAACGACATAAACAAACCACTAGAACAGGGTTGGTGTTGCGAACTGGTAATTTGGTATGGTGCTGCTCCAGGATCAGACCAATGGATGAATTAATTACACGCAAATATGTCCCTTATATGTAATTAAATACTACTTATCTACTAATATCTTACAATATGTACAACTAATCGCTAACTTATTACAATAATTACTAACTAACAACAATACACTTAATTCTACGATACTTGTGGTCGAAACCCGGAATTTACTTCGACGAAAATACGGAGGTTCGTTTTCAAAACTCAAATTACTCTCTTGCTAGCTCAATTCTGACTGCCCCTTTTTAACTTCCCCTCTACCTCATCACCTCGGTCTTGGTGTGAGTCCTCCCCTAATCTTTATGGAAAATTTCTAGAACTATAAAACAAAATCCTCTCGGCGTCACGGCACGATCCCTAAGTTCGAGCGTCTGCCCGCATGATTTAGATAAACCAGACTAATGGTCCTAAATAAACAAAAACTAATCGGGTGTCCACTTAGTTTTCTTTGCCGACTCGTGAGAAACTCAAATTCTTTGAAACCAAAATCGCGAGATCACAACATTGGCGAACCTATGACCCGCGGTTCAGACACTGGCTCACACAGGCTTTTTACATGACTCAGGCTTTGACTTTAGAACTTCTATTATTTTCTTATTAAAGTTTCTCAACCACAAGGTATGCATATTAAATATATCAAAAATAAATTTCTTCTCCAATTATAGTATTTTAAATACGTTTATCTACTCGCACACCAAAATGAAAACATTAATAAGTAAATTATTGTATGTGAAGGACCATTAATATAATCGTGTATAAAAGTATCCAAATCGTGCGTAAAAGTCCAATGTAAATCAAATGGAGTTTCATTATTAAACGATTTCTGTTTGTTGTTACTATGGCAACTACTCGCGTCACTAAACAAAAAACATAGACGTAATGAAAACTGTCAAATTGTTGACTTCTATTAAAATTGAATTAATTTGAAGCCTCGGCCCCTCAGTCTGGATTTGTCTGGCTCTAACATATCTTAATCTAACCATAATGTCATCAATCAGCTTATTGAAGTCCACTGCTGGACGTAAGCCTCCCTCAATAGTTTTAGTTTTTTAGTTTTAGTTTTTTAGTTATAGTTTTAGTTTTTTTATTTTGGTTTTTTTAGTTTTAGAAGTGTACGGGATGAAGGCATAGAAAGGTAAATAAAGCTTGTCGAAATGTCAACCTCGCCTGCACGCGTGATGTATGATGCCCTGCAGCATCCGCTACACTCTGCTAGAAAACAGACGAGGCTCTACCGACCTAGTCACAGCGGTATAACTGTTACAACGAGAATTAAGGAAATCCAATTCCCTCTTTCTTTGCCATCTTCCAGCCCGTTTGGCCAGCGTGGAAGATTGTGGTTAAAAACCCCTTAAGAAGTAAAATGGCGAATATCGAAAACGAAGGATATGGTCGCCAGATTGGAAAATCCCACCCCTCCAAGGAGGACTGCCCTATGGAATCTGGGGAGGGCAAAAATTCGCTAGTTATGCCACAAATTTCCAAAGCAAAACCTCTGTTACGAATATGTTCCTATAATATCAGAACACTGCTCTCAGATGAAAGGATGATACAACTGGAGGAAGAACTGCAAAAAAATCAGGTGGGATGTCGTAGGTCTTCGCGAGGTCAGGAGAAGAGGAGAAAATCAAGTCACTCTGAGGTCCAGAAACTTATTCCACTACAAAGGATTGGAAGACAAATGCGAGGGAGGTCTAGGCTTGTGCATCGTGCACAAGAGGCACCTGGCAAATATAAAGGAGATCAAAAGTATCAGCTCAATACCTTAACGTTTCAACTAAACACGAGATATAGTTTAAAAATAATACAGGCTTACGCACCAACATCCGATTCGGATGAGGAGGATATTGATGTTTTCTATGAAGACCCAAACATCGCTTTGCACGACAGTCCAACTCACTACACCATTATGATGGGTGACTTTAATGCAAAACTTGTGAAAAAAGATGAAGCAGAAAGTTCCTTTGGGATCATGGTTATGGAGAACGCAACGAGAGAGGATGTATACTGTTGAACTACATACAACAGCACAAACTATTTGCTCTAAACTCTTTCTTCGGTAAAAAACCGCAAGACAAATGGACCCGGATGGTAAACACCAAAACCAAATAAACTACAGGAAAATAGTCCAAGACCTCTCAGTACTGAACAACTTCACAACTGGCAGCGATCACCGAATGATCAGAGCAAAAGTAGCGCTAAACATAAAAAAGGAACGAATAAAACTCATGTCTAAAACTAAGTGCCACACTAGTTTGGTACCTAGATGGGTACCTCCTGAGAACTCGGAGCCTTACCAAAACAAAATAGCTGAAGTACTAGGCGAGATTGAACATTCAGAACCATAATCTAATCTAAATTAAATCTAAGTTTACCTTGATTACATTGACAACGACCAAATAGTGTTCTCGTCACTCTGGGTTTTTAATAGTTTTTCTCACAGATGCGCTGAACGTTCTAAGAAACATTGGTTTTATTCAATATCTTAAGCAGAATATTCCACATCCTTTAATTGAATTTCATTGTATAATACATCAGAAATTTTTCTGGACTTATTCATTGATATACATTTTTTGACTTCGACCTTTATTTATTGCAAAAGCCTTTAAAAGTTAAAAAAATAGTCATTGACGTCCCTTTTCTTTTCCAAGTTATGCCACTGGCCTGGTGACCCAAGATCTAGTTTGCAAAATATAATGAACAAAATTTGACCCACTGCTCAAAAAGGTTCGCCATCCCTGCACTAGAAGGTCCATTTCAAATGGACTTTCAAATAAAAAAAACACAATCAAAGAAGTGTCCATAATTAAAAAAATAATATAAAAAAAACACCTGGATACGATCTGATCTCTGGAAGGATAGTGCGCGAGCTACCAGAAGACACAATACGATTCCTCACTATACTGTTCAATGCAGCGCTACGCTTGAGTTACTTTCCTGCGCAGTGGAAACTAGCCCAAATAATTCTAATAACAAAACCAGAAAAAGACCCAAATGTAGTTACTTCTTATCGGCCTATAAGTCTGTTGCCCACTTTCTCAAAAATATTCGAGAAACTTTAACTAAATCGACTAAACACAATTCAACTGGACAAAAATCTAATTCTACAACATCAAATCGGATTCAGGCAACAACATGAAACGGGAGAGCAAATCCATAGCATCGTTAGAAAGATTAGCGAGGACTTTGAAGCGAAATATCAGTATTTCTAGATATTACACAAGCGTTTGACAAGGTTTGGCATACTGGACTGTTATACAAGATCAGACAGCAACTTCCTTACTGAGATATATCAAGCCAAAAGGGAACACTGGCAACTTTGCAATACAATTGACACAAATGTGTGGGGTGACGCGTATTTGATTGCTACACGGGTGCTCAAGGTAAGGCACCCGTGCAACTAACGATGGAACAGATGATAGAAGTGGTGAAGGTCCTCTTTTCAACTCACGAAAAGTTAGAATGGGAACACACTATACATAAATGACCTGCCCGAATTAAATTTAATTAACACAGGCAGCAAGATACTCAACTCTGCAGATGATACGAGCATAATAATAGGGAAAAGGTCATTAGATGCTATAGAACCGAATTTCAAAGCTGCAATGGCAACAATGACCACCTGGTTTAATATCAACAGATGGGTTATAAATAAAGAAAAAACAAATGTGATTTACTTTGAAACAAAAAGAAACAGGAGAGCATACAATAACGAACTAGAAATTAGCAGTAATATAATAAAAGTTTAAAATAATGTTAGGCTTCTGGGAATCTGTATTGATGAAAATCTGGACTGGTCAGAACACATAATTAAGCTTTCGAAACAGCTTAACAGGGCGGTTTATGCCTTGCGAATTCTGAAAAGATACTTAAATAGGGATACGTTAAAAATGGTGAAAATTTCGCGAATCTCCACAGCCATCTTAGATTCGGAATAATGTTTTGGGGCAACGGAGCATTAATAACGGATATTTTAAAAATCCAAAAAGAAGCAATAAGGATTATATTCGACTTGAATTTTAGGGAATTGTGTAGAGGTAAATTCAGGGAAGCCAACATCCTATCTTCTGTGGGTACATATGTATATGAAACAATATTATTTTTATTCAAGAATAAATCCCTATTTGATCAATTCACTATCAACAACAACATGAATACAAGAGGAAACAATCTAAATTATAACATTCCAATACATAAACTCACTATATCGAAGAAAATACCACTGTATAGTAACATTGATTTATATCAGTGCTCCGCAACCGCTGTGCCGCGGCACACCACTGTGCCGCGAGGTGATCTTAGCTGTGCCGCGGTTTTCTCAAGAATAATTAATTTGTAAAAATGCCAATATGTAATTTCTCAGAGTCAAAATTATATACAAAACAAAAACATGTACTTAGTTAAACAAAAAATGTACATTGTACATATAGTACTATGAGTGTTAGTGTGCGTACTTATGCGTAGAGATGTACGTCGTTTAATGTGATATTATTATTACATTAGTAAAGCAGCTTGTTGTTATACTTTTCTAAGCATTTTCTTATTAAATAATCGGCACTAGTGCATTTATTTCGGGTAATTCAAATTTATAATCTTGCGTATCGATAATAAAACATTTAAGTCGTTATAACTGAGTGTTTCGCCAATATGTTATTTTTTATTTAAGCATAGCTTTGAGCTGATATTAATTATTATCCCAATCTTCTAAAGATTTCAGAAACACGAATCGAATAAATCGTTCTCGACTTAACAAAATTCTGTCGTAGGTTAGAAATATTAAATCTCTTCATATCGTGGCGATTTTAAGATCGATCTGGCTGACAAAAATTGGGCTTTAAGAGATCGACGTATAATAAAATCGAATCGAGATCGGAAACTCTAGTATAAACCCATATTTCCCTGTTGCAGGTGGGGCAAATTACGGAGGGCGTAGCTCGAACGTCGGCACTCGACGTATTTTGTTCTATCTACCGAACTGATGATCATGTTAGTCAGTCTGCATCCGAACGAGAACTCCCATCAAATACCACATTTTTAGGTTATCTTGTTGTTATACCTCTAAAAAATATGGACAAGTTTTTAAAAAGATTTTCGAATTCACCGACAAACCAAAATGAACCAAGCACAAGTGGTGCCGTAAAAAAACAGAAGATGTGGGAAAGAAAGTATAACAAAGACTACATTGGATATGGATTTTCGTGTTGTGATAAAGAAACGCCACCCAAACCAGAATGCATCATTTGCGGAGAAATGCTATCTAACGAAGCAATGGTACCCAGTAAACTGCTTCCCATTTAAATTCAAACCATCCTAGTTACGTTAAGAAGGACAAATCATTTTTTCTTAGACTGTTCGATCAAAGGCGAAAACAAAAGAAATCACTGTTATCGTTAGTCACAGTTTCTGATAACGCCTTAGAAGCAGTCCTGTGAAGTTGCAAAAATATAATATTTCATCGGAGTTACCGGCAGATATGAAATGGTTCTAGAGTACTTTGTGCAAAATTTCAATAGTTCTGCAGTATTTTGCGAAAAATATGGAAAATACCAAAATTCAGATAGCAAACACTTTTGAGAAAAACTGTGCGTTTTTTACATATTCCTGTACCTCGACCATAGTTCTGGAGTACTTGATCAATTTTTAAAAAGTTCTGCAAAAATTGACATTTTGCAAAAAAAATGAATTTTGAAACTTGCAAAAATAGTTCTATTCGCGGATCTGAATAGCACCCTAAGAGTTCTATCAAAGATCCCTTTGTCATTTTTTGATAAAAACCTTAGTTCAAAAGATATTTGCAAGAGATAAAATAAGGGACCCGTTATTTTGAATGAAAATTTAAAAAAATCGCGGTACAGTTCTGTTAGCAGTTCCCGATAGAACTCTTAGAGTTCTATGGGAAGTCCTTACAAGATTTTTCTGTAAAGTTCAAAATTAGAAAGATTTGCGAAAAATTAGACTTCACCAATGCGACGAGGTGAAGAGAAAAAAATCGCGCAATAGTTCTGTTTGCAGTTCCTAGTAGAACTCTTAGAGTTCTATCGAAAATCTTTATAACATTTTTCTTTAAAGTTAAAAATTCGAAAGATATGCGAAAAATTAGACTTCACCGATGCGACGAGGCAAGGAGAAAATAATCGCGTAATAGTTCTATTTGCTGTTCCTGGTAGAACTCTTAGAGTTCTATCGAAAATCCTTATAACATTTTTCTTCAAAGTTAAAAATTCGAAAGATATGCGAAAAATTAGACTTCACCGATGCGACGAGGCATGGAGAAAATAATCGCGCAATAGTTCTGTTTGCTGTTTCTGGTAGAATCTTAGAGTTCTATCGAAAATCCTTATAACATTTTTCTTCAATGTTAAAAATTCGAAAGATATGCGAAAAATTAGATTTCACCTATGCGACGAAGTGAAGAGAAAAAAATCGCGCAATAGTTCTGTTTGCAGTTCTTGGTAGAACTCTTAGAGTTCTATCGAAAATCTTTATAACATTTTTCTTCAAAGTTAAAAATTCGAAAGATATGCGAAAAATTAGACTTCACCTATGCGACGAAGTGAAGAGAAAAAAATCCCGCAATAGTTCTGTTTGCAATTCTTGGTAGAACTCTTAGAGTTCTATCGAAAATCCTTATAACATTTTTCTACAAAGTTAAAAATTCGAAAGATATGCGAAAAATTAGACTTCACCGATGCGACGAGGCATGGAGAAAATAATCGCGCAATAGTTCTGTTTACTGTTTCTGGTAGAATCTTAGAGTTCTATCGAAAATCCTTATAACATTTTTCTTCAATGTTAAAAATTCGAAAGATATGCGAAAAATTAGACTTCACCTATGCGACGAAGTGAAGAGAAAAAAATCGCGCAATAGTTCTGTTTGCAGTTCTTGGTAGAACTCTTAGAGTTCTATCGAAAATCCTTATAACATTTTTCTTCAAAGTTAAAAATTCGAAAGATATGCGAAAAATTAGACTTCACCGACGCGACGAAGTGAAGAGAAAAAAATCGCGCAATAGTTCTGTTTGCAGTTCTTGGTAGAACTCTTAGAGTTCTATCGAAAATCCTTATAACATTTTTCTTCAAAGTTAAAAATTCGAAAGATATGCGAAAAATTAGACTTCACCGACGCGACGAAGTGAAGAGAAAAAAATCGCGCAATAGTTCTGTTTGCAGTTCTTGGTAGAACTCTTAGAGTTCTATCGAAAATCCTTATAACATTTTTCTTCAAAGTTAAAAATTCGAAAGATATGCGAAAAAATAGACTTCACCGACGCGACGAAGTGAAGAGAAAAAAATCGCGCAATAGTTCTGTTTGCAGTTCTTGGTAGAACTCTTAGAGTTCTATCGAAAATCCTTATAACATTTTTCTTCAAAGTTAAAAATTCGAAAGATATGCGAAAAATTAGACTTCACCGACGCGACGAAGTGAAGAGAAAAAAATCGCGCAATAGTTCTGTTTGCAGTTCTTGGTAGAACTCTTAGAGTTCTATCGAAAATCTTTATAACATTTTTCTTCAAAGTTAAAAATTCGAAAGATATGCGAAAAATTAGACTTCACCTATGCGACGAAGTGAAGAGAAAAAAATCGCGCAATAGTTCTGTTTGCAGTTCTTGGTAAAACTCTTAGAGTTCTTTCGAAAATCCTTATAACATTTTTCTTCAAAGTTAAAAATTCGAAAGATATGCAAAATATTAGACTTCACCGACGCGACGAAGTGACGAGAAAAAAATCGCGCAATAGTTCTGTTTGCAGTTCCTGGTACAACTCTTAGAGTTCTATCGAAAATCCTTATAACATTTTTCTTCAAAGTTAAAAATTCGAAAGATATGCGAAAAAAGACTTCACCGATGCGACGAGGCAAGGAGAAAATAATCGCGTAGTAGTTCTGTTTGCAGTTCCTGGTAGAACTTTTAGAGTTCTATGGAAAATCCTTATGCCATTTTTCTTCAAAGTTAAAAATTTGAAAGATATGCGAAAAATTAGACTTCACCGATGCGACGAGGCATGGAGAAAATAATCGCGCAATAGTTCTGTTTGCAGTTCCTGGTAAAACTCTTAGAGTTCTATCGAAAATCCTTATGACATTTTTCTTCAAAGTTAAAAATTCGGAAGATATGCGAAATATGTGAAAGATATGCGAAAAATTCAGATGTTTCGAAATACGAATTTATTCCAACCTCAAATTTTCAACCTTCAGACAGTCGTTCACCGTCTAATTTTGATTCAAAGGAAATGCTTCATTCTACAAAAATGGATCAGGAATCGGACTTGACGAACAACGTCAACGAAATTTTATTAGACCATTCGAAGCAAGAAGAAAAGCAAAACGCATATGCTGATCGAAAAAAGAGAAACTAATGCTACGAGAATTGCAAAATAAAGTCCCTTTTTTCACAAGAACACAAAAAAGAGCAAAAAATCCTACTTAGATGATTGTCCAAATTGGGACTCTACAAAGAAATTCAAAGATATCAATTTACCACTTTTCCCGAATGGATCCGCAACCAAAATTGAATATACTGCCTGCATCTTGAAAAATACATGTCCCTTCGATTCTTTGATCACATTATTCATGCAAGCGATATCTATCAGCGAGGATTTCAGACGGGTTGTTCAAACAGTCAGCCATCCAATGTGGGAACTTGCTTTGGATGTTTTGGACAAAAAAGTTATAAATTCTGAAAATTTCAAACGAAGATTCAATATTTTAAATACCATACCGTTCCTGACTAGAGGAATAACGACCCGCAAAATATTGACTTTGGACGCGAAATCAAATGTGGGGCAATTATATGAAACGATATTCCGTGAAATGCCGATTTCGAAGAAAAAAAAATCGTGTGTGATGTGCAATAACTGGCGCACTGTTCTATTATATTTCCTGCTCTATTATATTTCCATCGACACGCACGTTCTTTTCAACAACGGTTACGACTTCATGCAAATGGCTGTAGATGAAGTGAATGAAAATCTGAAAGTGACCAGAAAGTTCAGAAACTGCAAAGGAGATACCGTCGAAGAAAAAGAATTTGGATGTTACCTGATGATAGATATGAATCTTTCAACTTGTCCACAGAACGAAAACGAATTTCCCTTCAAAAAAAGGAAGAAATGTGTGTTGCGAACTATTTCCAAGTCACTCCTAGTAAAAAATCAAGAGTATGGACTCGTCGGTGCTGTTCATTTTAATAGCCTCATCGAACACTACACGACATACGTCTTCGATGGAATCTGGTGGAAGCTGTATGATGACTTACGTGAAAATGTAAAGAAGGTTTCTAAAGAAACGGAAATTGTTCCACACCTTATCATGTATGTTAAAACAGGAAAGATTTGCAATAACAGTTGCAAGACTACGAGAGAACTCACACTAGAATAGACTTCGAGATAGATATGAAAAGTTGAAAAAAACTCTTGTCTACATTTACTTATTTATGCAAGAGTTGAAACTCTGATTATCTTTTTTTGTCAACCGGTAAATAGATTGCATTGTGTACTAGAGAATTGGCGAATTCATTAATGAAAATAAGTGGATTAGAATAGAACTTGTATTAATCGCAGTAGAATCGTTAGATAAGTTAAGTTAAATTCTTTAGATACTACTGAAAGAAACAAAAAAATGATGTATGGAAACAGATTTATATTTTGATGGCCATGGTAGTTTTATTGAATGTGTTGTCGAGATTTTATATTATATGCGAAAATCAATGTAGATTTTAGGACCTCTGTTAAGTTGGCAGAACCAACTCGGAAAAAAAAATTCGCGACGGCACATAATAATCCGCTTTTTATCCGCTAACGATTGTAAAAAGAAAAAAAATTTCCGCTCTTCCAATTTCCCGGGAAAATTGGGTGCCGCTAACTTAACAATAAGTTAGCGGTACCCATTCTAAAAATAATTATATTGGGAAAATAATTGCACCGGAATTATCCGCTTTTTATCCGCTAACGATTGTAAAAAGAAAAAAATTTCCCGCCCTGCCCATTTCCCCGGAAAATAGGGTCCCGCTAACTTAACAAAAAGTTAGCGGTACCCATTTTAAAAATAATTATATTGAGAAAATAATTGCACCGGAATTATCCGCTTTTTATCCGCTAACGATTGTAAAAAGAACAAAATTTCCCGCACTTCCCATTTCCCGAGAAAATGGGGTCTCGCTAACTTATCCGCTTTTTATCCACAAACGAATGCCGTGAGAAAAATAATTTCCAAACTTTTCATTTCCCGGAAAAATTGAGTTTATTTTCGCGTAATTCGTTTGTGTATGAAGTAAAAGTTATCAGGTGCTATCGCGGAGAAATAAAGATATCGGGGGAAAAATTTGCTGAGAGGTAATTTTGAAGAACAAAGAAAGAGAGGGGTGGCAATAGCTCCACTAACTAAAACTGCCCTCTCACCCCACCCTAGGTGGGAGGAAGGCAACCAAAAGAACATTTCATTTTTGAAAAGACCTAACATACCGCTTGCGTCTTTGAAAGTGCCTTAGCATGCCGCTTGCACCTTTGAAAGGTTCTAGCATGCCGCCCGCATCTTTGAAAGGCCCTAGCATTTCGCCGACGCGCCGATGCCTTTTTGAACGGGGCAATAGAAATAACGTGTGACGATTCGGCCGGGGAAAAACAAAAACATTTAGACTCCACCCCTTTCCGAAATCCGCTATCTATTTCCGGGTTGGAATGAATACGATGGGTTTCATGAATCACCGATACCTGTGATGGAAACGAAGAATCGTGTCAGCCCGAAATTACTTATTTATTCTCGTTGCAATTAAGCTTTCACTATAAAATGGTTTTCAGAGGTTTATCAGAATTTTAACAGAACTTAATAAATCAAATTTTCCTCTAAATAATCGTAGATTCTTCTCTTCTTCCTCATTATCTACCCCTTTCTTTCTTTGTTCTTTAAAATTAACTCACAGCAATTTTATCCTCGGTATCCTTATTTCGCCGCGATAGTACCTGATAACCTTTGCTTCATACACAAACAAACTCCGTGAAAAAAAAAATCCCGAATTTTCCCGGGAAATGAAGTCTCGCGGCATTCGTTAGCGGATAAAAAGCGGATAATTCCGGTGCAATTATTTTCTCAATATAATTATTTCTAGAATGGGTCCCACTAACTTTTTGTTAAGTTAGCGGGACCCTATTTTCCCGGGAAATGAGAAGAGCGAGAAATTTTTTTCATTTTACAATCGTTAGCGGATAAAAAGCGGATAATTCCGGTGCAATTATTTTCTCAATATAATTATTTTTAGAATGGGTCCCACTAACTATCTGTTAAGTTAGCGGGATTCTATTTTCCCGGGAAATGGGAAGGGCGGGAAATTTTTTTCTTTTTACAATCGTTAGCGGATAAAAAGCGGATAATTCCGGTGCAATTATTTTCTTATATAATTATTTTTACGATGGTTCCCGCTAACTTTCTGTTAAGTTAGCGGGATCCTATTTTCCCGGGAAATGGGAAGGGCGGGAAATTTTTTTCTTTTTACAATCGTTAGCGGATAAAAAGCGGATAATTCCGGTGCAATTATTTTCTTAATATAATTATTTTTAGGATGGGTCCCGGTAACGTTCTTTTAAGTTAGCGGCATCCTATTTTCCCGGGAAATGGGAGGGGCGGGAAATTGTTTTCTTTTTACAATCGTTAGCGGATAAAAAGCGGATTATTTTGTGCCGTCGCGGATTTTTTTTTTCAGAGTTGGTTCTGCCAACTTAACAGAGGTGATTTTAGGATCCTGATATATAAAATGGAAAAACAGTTGTATCAAAAAAATCAAAATGTGTGTGTGAAATTATTACTTTGCTAATGTTGTGAATAAATCAGTTATGAAAGTTTTGAATCTAAACTTTGTTTTTAATGACCTTCAAAAATTATGAATATTTAGGAAAAAATGAACGGTTGAGCGATTTTTTCGCTGTTTTCACTACATTAGTGAAATCTCTTTCGTATGTCTTTTCAATCTTCAATTTTAAAGAAAAATGTTATAAGGATTTTCGATAGAACTCTAAGAGTTCTACCAGGAACTACAAACAGAACTATTGCGCGATTTTTTTCTATTCACCTCGTCGCGTCGGTGAAGTCTAATTGTTCGCATATCTTTCGAATTTTTAACTTTGAAGAAAAATGTTATAAGGATTTTCGATAGAACTCTAAGATGTCTACCAGGAATTGCAAATAGAACTATTGTGCGATTATTTTCTCCTTGTCTCGTCGCATCGGTGAAGTCTAATTTTTCGCATATCCTTCGAATTTTTAACTTTGAAGAAAAATGTTATAAGGATTTTCGATAGAACTCTAAGATGTCTACCAGGAACTGCAAACAGAACTAGTGTGCGATTATTTTCTCCTTGTCTCGTCGCATCGGTGAAGTCTAATTTTCCCATATCTCTCGAATTTTTAACTTTGGAGAAAAATGTTATAAGGATTTTCGATAGAACTCTAAGAGTTCTACTCGGAACTACAAACAGAACTGTCGCGCGATTTTTTTTTCATCTTCACCTCGTCGCATTGGTGAAGTCTAATTTTTTGCAAATCTTTCTAATTTTTAACTTTACAGAAAAATCTTGTAAGGACTTTCCATAGAACTCTAAGAATTCTATCGGGAACTGCAAACAAAACTGTTCCGCGATTTTTTAAAATTTGCATTCAAAATAACGGGTCCCTTATTATTGCAAATATCTTTTGAACTAAGGTTTTTATCAAAAAATGACAAAGGGATGTTTGATAGAACTCTTAGGGTGCTATTTAGATCCGCGAATCGAACAATTTTTGCAAGTTTCAAAATTCATTTTTTTTGCAAAATGTCAATTTTTGCAGAACTTTTTGCAAAATTGATCAAGTACTCCAGAACTATGGTCGAGGTACAGGAGTAAAAAACGCACAGTTTTTCTCAAAAGTGGTTGCTACCGCAATTTTGGTATTTTTTTCGCGAAATTCTGCAGAACTATTGAAATTTTGCACAAAGTACTCTAGAACTATTTCATATCTGCCGGGAACTCCGATGTAATATTATATTTTTGCAAATTCGGTTGCTAACTTCACAGGACTCTTAGAAGCTAGTTACCATGTTTCAAGATTAATTGCACGTCAGAAAAAAACACATACTATTGGTGAGACACTCATTAAACCAGCATGCATAGAAATTGTTAAATCCATGCTTCGGCCTAGAGAAAAAAAATCAACGATATGTCGAACGATATTTTAGGAATACTAATTGCAAAACTAAAAACGGCCCAGAAGTTTGCACTACAAATTGATGAATCGACGTATATTAAAAACCGAGCACAACTCATAGCTATTGTACGTTTCGTTGACGAGGGCACCATAATAGAAAACTATTTATTTTGCAACGAGCTTCCAGAGCGAACTACAATAGCGGAAATTTTCAAAGTAATAGATGATTTTTTTAAAACTTATGATATGTCATGGAGTAATTGTATTAGTATTTGCACGGATGGTGCTGCAGCAATGATGGGTCAGAAAAAAGGTTTTATTTCGTGCGTAAAACGGCAAAATCCAAATATAGAAATTACACACTCTTGCATACATCGCGAAGCATTAATGACCAAAAACTTGCCAACGGAACTATTGAAAACGATGAATCAATGCATTATTATCATAAACTTTATTAAAACAAGAGCCTTAAATTCGCGAATTTTTAAAATAATATGTGAAGAAATGGGATCGGATTATGAATCCTTATTGTTTTACACAGAGGTACGTTGGCTATCCCGTGGAAAAGTTTTGGCTAGATTGTTTGAGCTTCGCAACGAGGTTCGCGAGTTTTTGTTAAAACAAGATATGCCAGAACTTTATCAACTTTTTGATGATAATTACTGGATGTCCAAACTGGCGTACATGGCTGATATCTTTGAGCACCTGAACGAACTGAATAAAAGAATGCAAGGTCGAACCGAAAATATTCTGACGTGTTCCGACAAGTTAGTGGGCTTTAAAAATAAGCTTGAACTTTGGCAGAAAGAGATACAAAAAGAATCATTAGAAATGTTCCAAAGGACTCACAAGTCAATGATTGAAAACAAAAAGATAATTCTGGATCTGACTCAACAACATTTAAATTTGTTGCAAGACAAATTTAATCATTATTTTTTCACAATTAATGCGGAGCAATATAATTGGATTAGAAATCCTTTTATAGCAGATGCAGAAAATTCAACAGAAGCACTTTCCCTTTAAATTCGAGAGGAATTTATAGAATTGATGAACGATGGGACGCTGAAACTCAACTTCAGTGAAATGAAATTGGCTAATTTCTGTATTTCCGTTCAGAATGAGTATCCTCAAATTTCTGCAAAGGCTATTGCAATTTTGCTACCTTTTTCTACGACATACTTATGTGAACAAAGTTTTTCTACATTGGTTCTAATTAAAAATGAAAAACGATCGTGTTTAAAAGTCTTGACCATGAACTCCGAGTAGCACTTTCAAATATAGAGCCAAATATACGACGTATATGTTCATCAAAACAAGCACAAATATCAAATTAATAAATTAGTTATTAAAAGTAAGTTATATAATATTTCTATATATTAATTGTGGTAGAAACATAGTAAATTTTCCAATTCAGTGTTATATTAATAAATTATGGTAAAAACATTTTATGTGAATTTTTCAATTCAGAGTAAGTATGGATCACCTAGCATAGATTAATTAGGCATAAGTAAATAACAACAAACTTCATAGTTAAATTAAAAGACTTTTTTTACATGTTTAATCTATAATAAAAATATGTGTTTTTGTGTTGGTGTAAAATTCAAATTGTATATAAAAATTATTGTATTTTTAACCCCCGACGCGGGGGTAGATTTAACACCCGACGCGGGGTATAGAAGAGGGGTGTTATAAGTTTGACGTGTCTGGCTGTGTATAGCTGCTAAAGGAATGGACCGAATTTGATGCGTTTTTGTTTGTTTGAAAGCTGACACGACCGAGCTATAATTTATGAAGATCTGTTCAGGCGCTGGATGATCATCAGCTCATTTCCTACTTGACAAACGGGTCTTAATAACTTTCACAGAACCGATTGATTTTAAATTTGTCCGCGGGTTACTTAAAAATTTTAATTTTATATTATTATCTAATAAGAACATATACGTACCATCTATTATTGTTATTTAATTCAGTAATACCCCGAACTTACGCGATAGGTCGGACTGATAGTCCGGTCATTTTAGACAATTGAAATAAAGAAAATTCCGACAGAGCCAAATCTTCGTAGAGACCTTAGGTTTACCACAAGGAATAAAGTGTCAAAAGTCCCCATCAGTCCCATGTGAGCTTAGGGACTTATTCGGGGCCCAAGGTCAAAATTTTAGGTTTTTTGGATTTTTCTCGAAAACGGTAAGTTTTATCGAAAAAGTACCTCAGAGCAAAGTTGTAGATCTTAAAATTCTCTATAAAAATGGTCCCTATGATTTTTTCTCTAAGACCCACTATTTCCCAGATATTGCGCTTGTTAGAATCATGTTCTACATAGTATGCACACATATGCCACGTATATACATATTTAGGTACTCAAGCAAGCAAAAATGCCTACTCGTGTCTCTTTTATGTATACATTATACTATTCTAAGAAAATTTACTCTAAAATGACCGCCGGTCCCTTACCGAATCCCCTCTACTTGAATAACATCTGGCCTTGAAAAACATCTGCCTATTCTTTTGTCCATGTGGTGTCGTTCACGTATACCTGCTTCTTTTAGTGTTGAACGAGCAGTTCGAGTGACTATACGTATTTATTACAAGCGTCTACTATTGAAGTTAGTGCTGATTAATATTTAAAAAAAAATGTCACAATTTTGCTTTATTTGTAATAAACTTTAGACTGAAGATGAAACTGTTGTGGTCAGTCGTGGAATGCCAACTTTAATCGATGCAAGTGTCGCGAGAAGTGATGAGTTTGCTGATTATTTAAGAAGCCAAACGTCCGTTACAATTCACGTGGATTGCAGAAAATCATACACCCAGAAAACTTCAATCTCTGCATCAAAAAGACAACGTGAGGAAGAACAGGCCAGTACTTCAAAAGTAAGTCCACCTCATACTAGAGCGCGAATAAGTGAATCCAGCTTTTGTTTTAAAAACCACTACTTATTTTGTGGCGATGAAGCGGATGAAGAAGCAGAAAAGAAGAAAGTGAAGATTTATCGCCGAAAAATTCATAAAGTTTGAAGAATTGAAACATTTTTCGCATATAATTTAGCTCCTTACCCGTTGTCACTCTTCGATGCAGCTGGAATGCGTAAAACAATGAAGTCGGCTCTTTACGATTGCTTTCAATCAGTCAATGCTGAGGTTGATTGTACAAACCCTGCTTACGTTATTGATGGAGAATATCTACTACATCACGTTGTGTGGGATCGAGAAGAAACCTTTAACGTAATTTTTGAAAAATATGTTCAGTATTTACGTAGACATTATGGTCATACAGTTACGGTAGTATTTGATGGCTATAGTGACACAACAAAGAACATAAAAGCTGCAGAACAACGTCGTCGTGCTACAAAAACATCCTCAGGTACCGACATAATGTTTGACGAATTTATGACAGTTCCAGTTAATCAACAACATTTTTTTGCAAACATTAATAATAAATTTCGTTTTATTTCTATGTTGAGTAACAAATTAACAGCTGAAAATATTGCCGTGAAACAAGCTCCGAATGACGCCGATGTCCTCATAATTGAAACAGCAATAGAACAATTTAATGCAAGAAATACAACTTTTGTAGTGGGTGAAGATGTTGATTTAATAGTACTACTCACTGCAAGGACTCCATCTGATAAAATTATTTACTTTTTAAAACCTGGGAAGGCGCAGCAACGGACAGAAATATATTCTTCTAAAAGTTTATCAGCTTATCCAAAATGCCAAAATACTATATTTAATTTTTACATGCGATAACCGGATGCGATACTACGTCAGCAATGTTTAGAAGGGGCAAAAATTCAGTATTAAAATTATTTGAGAAAAATGATTTGATTGACTGCGCAAAAGTATTTACAGAAATTAATTCTTCACCTCAAATACTAATTACTAAAGGAATTCGGTTTCTTCTTGCGGTTTATGGAGCTCAAAAAAAAATTGATTGCATAGATACGAACAGATATTTAACATTTGTAAAAAATACACGAAACAAAAAGCAAGTACAGCTATCTTGTCTTCCTCCAAAATCGGCATCTGCTAGTCAACATTTGTTTCGAGTATACTATCAAGTTCAGACTTGGCAAGGCAATGAACTGAACCCTGAAGACTGGGGTTGGAAATTGATAAATAATACTTTGGAACCGATTCGAACTTTACTGCCCCCTGCTCCAGAAAAACTTCTTAACACTATTTTTTGCAATTGCAAGAAAGGTTGTAGTGCCAAATGTGGCTGTAAAAAAGTAGGGTTGCAGTGTTCTCCAGCGTGTACCAAGGTGTCTCTTGCTCAAATGTTCAATTAAATACAAGAGAGGAAGATTCATGTGATTTTGATGAACAACTGATTCATCTTCATTTGAACAATTTCTAAGCGTTCATCAACAGGAAGGAGAAGAAGAAGAACAAGAAGAAATTGAAGAAAACATGATTGTTGAAGTTGAATATGAAGAGTATGAGTCAGATTAAAGTAATAAAAAAAAGTTAGAACGACAGTTAAACTCAGTAACCCATATCAATAATCTTCATACTATTAAATAATTATTGTTCCTGAAAATAACGTCATAAAGGTTCGTGGAATAGGCCTACCGGGGATGCCACGTTAAAAAAAACGCGCCGAGTACACTACCTCACAGGTGGTGTGGAAATGTGTGCATATTATGTAGAACGTGATTCTTACAAGCGCAATATCTGGGAAATAGTGGGTCTTAAAGAAAAAATCATAGGTACCATTTTTATAGAGAATTTTAAGATCTACAACTTTGCTCTGAGGTACTTTTTCGATAAAACTTACCGTTTTCGAGAAAAATCCAAAAAACCTAAAATTTTGACCTTGGGCCCCGAATAAGTCCCTAAGCTCACATGGGATTGATGGGGACTTTTGACACTTTATTCCTTGTGGTAAACCTAAGGTCTCTACGAAGATTTGGCTCTGTCGGAATTTTTTTTATTTGATCACTATTTTTATGTCTAAAATGACCGGACTATGAGCGCTAAACGGGTAACTCGAATTCGCGTAAGTCGGGTTTTAATTTCGCAAATAAATACCTATAAATTATTTTTAATTGGGACCGGAAGCGAAAGAAAATAATAATTTAGACAAAAAAGTTTAATAAAATCTTAGATTATAGAAATATAAAATTGCCTATCGATTGATATCGAAGGCTTCATAAAAACTAACAAAGTAGTTTGACGACTCAAAAGAAAGATTTTTTTTCTCCCGCAAAATTTCCTCATAGCATGCGAATAATTTCTTTATTGCTCGTTTTGTGGAAGAAATGAGTTCTTCGTTGGAGTCATTTTCTAAAATTCAGTGTAGTTGAAATATAGGGGTAAACAGTACAGTGATCGGTCATTTTAGAAATCGAACAATGAAAACAATAAATTGCATGCTTGTATAAAATAAATTTACGAATTATTGTAGTGCTAGTAATTGTAAAAAACGTTACTTTTCTATTTAAATAATAATTCTAATCTAAAATTTTATAGAAAATGAAGATAAATATTCGATTCATCAAAAAACATAGCTATAGATCATAAGAATGTAGTGATTGTCTAG
Source organism: Phosphuga atrata (assembly GCA_944588485.1). Taxonomy (NCBI): domain Eukaryota; kingdom Metazoa; phylum Arthropoda; class Insecta; order Coleoptera; family Silphidae; genus Phosphuga; species Phosphuga atrata. Next base: position 5,712,389 of record OX155905.1, read on the forward strand.
TGGATTTACAGTAATTAGTCAACGCTTTATAATAAATAAAAGTAATTTGAAAATATGAAAAACTATTAAGAACTAGTGATCACTCCAGTGATGAACATTCCTGTGATCTAATAAAAGAAAAATATTTAATTATTGTTAAAAGAAAAACAATTTAAACATAAATTTACAATTAATGTTATGTTTGTTCATTTAATTGCCACCAATATTTTCTTGATCCTCAATCAACTCTATGATTTTTTTCCGCCAGTTTTCCGTTTTTCTTTTTGTTTATCTTTGAATTGGTAAAATCATCCTACGTTATAGATAATCATATAAACTTAAAACAATCGGAACACAGCCTGAATATATAAATATATTCAACCTTTCCGGAGCTATATAACAATTACCGAGTCTTTTTAGGACTAGCAAAACAAATCTCATGTGAAATTTGTCAGTTATTTAATAGCTTTCAGACCACCTTCGAGACACTCTACAAAAACCATAAATATAACATTGTTTTTAAGATGTCTTTCCATTAAGTTTGAAATTGCCGTGATCAATTTCATAAACATTTTGTGCCCCACGAGGGGCTATTATGTTTTTCATTTTTGGACATACCATAAAATATGTTTCATCACCATTGGAAACACAAGTCGGATCTTTTAATATGTTTAAATATTTAATTTTTGATAATCATATATTTCACTCAACCATTTTTTAATATTACTCTCACTTAAGCCTAGTTCGCATTAGGCTAGTAATTTAGTAGAGTAGCGAGTAATTTAGTGGCTAAATGTGTGCGAACCACGAAAAATTAGTCAAGTGGTTTAGTGAATGATTAAGTCGAGTCGATCCATTTTACTCTACTTTATAGGGCGAGTAGCGCCTCCCACCACACGTTCGTGCTCACTGGTTCACCGGCTAAACAAGTCCGAACCTGTAGATTAGTCGAGTTCATTAGTGGCCGCAAAAATGTCGTTTCGCTGGACCGAAAATTGTAACTTAAAATTAGTTTCCAAATACGTCGAACATAAATACTTTTTGAATATAAAGTCCCCACATTATAAAAACAAACAAATGAAACAATCGGCATGCCTGGATTTAGAAAATGCAATAAATATATCAGTTTATTCATTCTATTGCGTTGCAGCCCGTCTATCTTACAAAACACTTGTGTACTGTACTAGACCGTAATGCGAACGGTTTCTGTACAGTAGCCAGTAGTTTAGCCATTAAATTACTCGCTACTCTACTAAATTACTAGCCTAATGCGAACTAGGCTTTACACAAGAGCTGGCTTTAGTTGCTCTTTCTGGAAATCTTTCAATAAGAATCGGATTCCTTTCAAGAGAGGCTTTAAACCACCCATTTTATAGAACATTGTCACAAAAAGTATTTTTTATTTTACTTTGATCCAAAAACTCTTTGACAATAGCTTGTATATTGATCTCTAAGAAATCCTCTTCGTTGACAATCAATTATCAAACGTACTAGGTTCTCTTCTGCATTGCATCCTAATACAGGAGACGGACCTGTAGTAGATTTGATGAATGCATCACTAATTCTTAATTGAATTGTTGGTTTGGGAATACCATACTTTTTTGAAGCTGTGCATGTGACATCCCATTTTAAACTGCATTAATAGCATCTTCAATTTGATTATCCGTATATTTTTTTATAAAACTGGTAAATAACTGTCATATTTCACACGAGATTTGTTTTGGTAGTCCTAAAAAGACTCAGTAATTGTTATAAAGCTCCGGAAAGCTTGAATATATTTATATATTCAGGCTGTGTTCCGATTGTTTTAAGATTGTACCTTTTCTTACGTTTGCCATTTTATGTATATTACCACTAGCGTTTAATTTATTTATTTAACCTAGAAATAAATAAATTAGTATTTTCACTAACTACAATAAAAAATACAAAAATAAATTCAAATAAAATGGATTTTTGATTTTTGATTGCTTTAAAATTGTGTACTGAATATATTTCTTGTCCTCTTATTTGTAGGTTAAACACTCTAGGAATAACTGTCACATAGTTACTCTAACGTCAAAATACTAATTGGTCGGATGATCTATCACTATAAAAACTGTTTATCGTGCGATATTTATTGTCTTATCATATTTTTCACAGTCATTGCTTTATTTTTATCAAAAAACTTTTTATTTCGATAATTTAAGGATGTAGCTATTTATACATACAGTATGTATAAGCAATTGGCTATTTATACATACAGTATGTATACGCAATTGGCTATTTATACATACAGTATGTATACGCGATTGGCTATTTATACATACAGTATGTATACGCAATTGGATATTTATACCTACAGCCTGCATTCAGTCTGTACCAGATATAGTGTTGAATTTTTATAGAGGAAAAAAAACAAAATGGACACTAATAAAAATGTCACTTAATCATAATCATACAATCGGTAAAGAAGAATATGGATATTATGGCAAAGGAAACAAAAAAGGAAAATGCTTATCACACAACAACGCCATTGATATAATTTTTCTAATATCTGCTTGGTTGTACTTTCGATTTCTTGTATTGACGAGCCTGTAATGATTATTTACTAGTGTCGCCTACGTAAATAATACAGTTATCTGCTCCAATGTAGTGGATAAGGTCAACTGTGTATAACGCAAATAGTAGTGGGGCATATGGTTCCTTGTGGTACCTCGACTGATGTGTTGGTTGTACTCGATCTAGTATTCCATATTTAAAAAAAATTGATTTCGGTTTACTAGGTATGATTGGAGCCAGCGTTGTGTTTTGTCTCTAAATCCATATCGTTCTAGTTTCTCTAGTATTTAGTGGTCAGTACTTAGGGTCAGAGGAAAAGGGCAGGAGATACTGGATGGGCTCCCGTTTTAAACAATGTGAGATATGTGGGGAAGCTAGTGACGTGTGGGCGCATTGGGCTCAAAGCTGTGCAGGATGTCAGTGGAGCAGAGAGGAGAGTGTCGTAGTAGAAGACTGGGGCTCGTGTATGAGGGAGGACGGAGCGGGATGGCCCTTGATGAAAAGAGTGGTGGAGTTAAAAAAGAATAAAACTTTAGTTCTTTTACCATCTGGTGACGCGTGATTTTATTATTATTATTATTTGAGAGGAAATGTTGTTTTTGAGAGGATTTTTTTTCTTTTTGTTTGTTTTCTTCTAGTTATTTATTATTTTTTGTTCTGTCTTAGGTTAGAGCGTGTATGTAATTATTTGGTTAACATAGATGGTAGCACTGTTATATGTAAAACTGTAGTTGTTTATGCCAATAAAAGGAATCTATATATATATATATATAGTACTTAGTGTATTGTGAGCAACACAGTCAAATGTTTTTGACAAATCACAGAATTTCCACTGCGCAGTTTCCTTTGTATATTCTTTGTATATAATTTATTAATTTTGTGTATACATTTTCTATTGCTGTTATTGTTGATTTGTCTTTACTAAAGCCATGTTGTTGATTCGGACTTATTTTGTATTTTGTTATGAAGAATGTGATTCTTCTTTACATACAGTATTCTATTATTTTCGTTATAATTGATATTAAGGCTACTGGCCTGTAGTTGTATAAGACATTTTATCGCCTTTCTTATAGATTGGTATAATCATTGTTGTTTTCAAACATTCGGGAAAAGTGTCTGTTTTGAATGAACAGTTCACAATGTCTAAAATTGATGGTATCAATTCTTGTAGAACTTCTTTTTTGATGTTGCATGGCATAATGTTTCATCCTGTTCCTGATTCCTGATTGTCTCATCCTGTTGTTTTTTTAATCTCTGAAATATGAGAGTCACTTCTGCCAAAAACATGCTATTATGTAATTTGGGTATATGATCATGATTAATGTTTATCGGTGTTTTTCGTTATATGTATCGGTGCGTTTTTTAAAAATTCCTTCAATTTTGTTACTACATCTTCCTTATTGGAGATGATTTGGTTGTTATCTATTAATTTGATTGATTCTTCAAAATTTTGTTTGTTCTTTACTTTGTTAATGATACGCCATAGTTCTCTTTGTTTATTTGTGGTGTAATTGATTCTATCATTATAAAATTTTCTTTTTATTTCAATTATAGTCTCGTATGTTTTTTCTTCGCGTTCTGGTAGTCACTTTTTAGATCTGATTTTTTTTGTACCGAGTATAGCTTATGAAGTTCTTTGCTTGACTTTTTGATTTCTTCCGTTATCCATGGTTTTGTAATAACTTTAACTTTTTTGATTGGGAATGCTTTATAAAAATGATTTTGAAGATTTTTTTATGAATTTTGTTGTTTTCTCATTGCAGTCGTCTTTAGTTAAGTTGCTTTGCCAAGATTCTTCTTGTAAGGCTACCTTAAATCTAGATTTGTTTAAAAACTGTTTCGCTAAATATTCTTTTGCATTCATATTGTGTTCTGCCTGTATGATTTTGTATGTTTCCGCCAAGGAGAATGAATATGTGGTTTGATAATATTGTAGCATGAACCGAGCTTACTTTTTTGTTTTTTTTGAGTGAAAATATTGTCAATAATGCTGTTTGCGTTACTTGTGTATATTGGAAAATTTGATCTTTAAGTCCATATCATCTCATGAGTTCTAATAGATAGAATCTTTCTTTGGTATTGGATTCGAAATGGATGTAGAAATCTCCTACTATTATTATTTCGTCATGTTGAAAATTTTGTCCATGTTCTTTTCCAACAATGTCATACAAGTGGGTCTGTATAAGCAAATTAGTTTTATTTTATTTTTATTTGTCGAATTTATCCATTGGATCCCACATATTTCTATTTGTTTTTCTATTGACATTAGGTTTGAAAATTATATTTTTTTTGGCCCAAATTGGTACCCCGCCTCCCGTGGTAACTGTGTGGTGGAATGAGCTGATAAGTGAATGAGCTGATGTCATTTAGCCATGTTTCGGTCAACATAAAATCTGGTTTCAAATCAACGCTTAAAATTTCGATTTGGTTGGTTTTTTCCTTTAAGCTTTCGATATTCATGTATACTGATAAGTTGTGATTTTTTTCTGGAACTCTTTGTATATTGGTATATTTATTACGTAGTCCATGGTTTTCTTAGCTTTGGGAAAAAAAACGATTGACGCGTACGTATTTGGGCCATGTTTGAGGGTATTTTATTTCAGTTAGTTGTTCAAAGGGAATCGTGATTTTAAAAGATGTGTGTGCTTCTGGAAATTTTGAATACAGTTTCATGCATTGTATGTTGGTGAACCCTTTATTACTTAGGTATTTAATTACTTCTTCTTCTGTTAGTGTTGGGTGATGAGATTTTGTTGATGATAATAATTGATGAGAAGCATAAATTATTGTATGATTTCAAGAAATGCTTGTATTCCTAATCACATGAGGAATATGAAGAGCAGAAAAAATATTTTTTGCAAATTTGTAAATCCGTAATTTGTAAAGTTTTTATAGGAACAAAAGATAAATATGTAACACTTAAGGAACAATTCCTTAAAAATTGGGATAGTTGTTAAGAAATGTGGGTACATTATTTTAGAAAACATTTACCATTAATGGGAGGCACTACAACAAACAGAATTGAAGGATCATTTTGGACTCTTAAATAATACATACAAACTAAATATCATAGTTTTCCAATAATTTACGTATGTATTATGTAAATCATAAACTGTATGGATTCAAGAATAAATATAAAATTAGCCAAAAATAAACAAACAGTTTTTTAAATTATGGATAGTGATATCGAAATAAGAAATATTTGAAGGATGTTCTGAAGCCCTCACAGAGACAGGAATATTTTTTTTTTCATAAACAGTTAAAATTATTTCAAACTTTATAGTCCAAAATGAGAATTAAAAACAATGGCATTGAGGAATAGCTCGATAGCAAAATATCAAAATTTTATAATACATCGGTGGAAACATGTTTGTATTCATTTTGGAATTATTTTAGTGCACCACGTCGTCATATTCTTTTGACAAGAAAATATAATAATTTGGACATATTTTCAAAAACTTGTTTTCATGCAAGATATATTTCAACTGAAAATGCACAAAATATGGATACAGATGTTTTAAATGTAAACATTGATGATTTTATTGAAAATGAACTAGAGAGTAGTGGGCCTTAGTGCAATTAGACGAGAAGAATCTGAAGAACAAATTCGGTCTAATGCCGAGTCAATCGTATCCTGCCATCCCCTCAAATCAATCAAATAAAAACTTACAATTCAAATCTAAAATAAAATCCAAAGGATGTCCAAAGATAAAGACTAAGAAGCACACCACTTTTTACAAAAAAAAAATACAGAATAAAAAATAATATACCTCTATTTATTTTACTTTATACCATATTTTACCTACTTTATATATAATTTAAACCTATATTTCACACATCTTGTGATACTTTGAATTTTATTTATGAGTTTGTTGAGAATTTTATTTATGAGTTTGGTAGTCCTAAAAAGACTCATTAGTATTATAGAGTTCCGGAAAGGTTGAGTATATTTATATATTCAAGCTTTGTTCCGTCTTTAGTAAGTTTATCTGATTATCTATAATGTTGTATGGTTTTACCAATTCAAAATTTATCATTTATATCAATAACCTGCTAAGTTCATGTCTCTCTCACAAAATGTCAAAATTAAAAACATCTAACCCAAACACCACATGGGTTTTCAAGTGAGTGATTTACAAAATATTGTTCATGGTAGCATAGCTGTGCTGATGAGAGATAGATCTCGAAACGCGTCCACAGATGGCTATCCACTCAAGGTATCGGAAAGACATGATCTTAAAACTCAATGTTATTTTTATGGTTTTTGTTGAGTGCCACGAAGGTGGACTGAAAGCTATAGAATAACGGACAAATTTCATACGAGATTTGTTTTTGGTAGTCCTAAAAAGACTCATTAGTATTATAGAGTTCCGGAAAGGTTGAGTATATTTATATATTCAAGCTTTGTTCCGTCTTTATTAAGTAAAACTATAATTATTTTTAATTGTGTAGTTATTACCAAAATAGTAACTCCAATATTTGTATATAGTTAGTATGTGCAAATAGTCAATTGCGAATGAATACTATATGTATAAATAGCCAATTGCATATACATACTGTATGTATAAATAGCCAATTGCGTATACATACTGTATGTATAAGTAGCCAATTGCGTATACATACTGTATGCATAAATAGCCAATTGCGTATACATACTCTATGTATAAATAGCCAATTGCGTATACATACTGTATGTATAAATAGCCAATTGCGTATACATACTGTATGTATAAATAGCCAATTGCGTATACATACTGTATGTATAAATAACCACATCCATAATTTAAACTTATATTCATTTACAAATGCCAAAAATCAGCACAAAAATCATTATTAAATCTTGAAAATATCTAGAAATAGTAAGGTTACTTTTTGTACATTTCTGTCTAAAATGACGTAAATCTCGGAATGGTCATTTTATTAATTAAATACACACATGAAACTTTAACTATAACTAAAGTTATAACCAAGTTATGGGTTGTATCCAAGACAGAAAAGAATATAAAATTTTCTTCTGTTAATATACAATTATGTCACAAAAAGATTGTCTTATAGTTATATAGTTTTCAAATTATGACCAATCACTACCTACTGACCAACAACTGTACTATTTACCCCTAATTCAGTTACGCTTTAACACATGTATTTTTAGCCACGCCACTGTGTCAGTTCCCAATAGTGTGGGGGCAGTAAGTCTATAATCGATAATCAAAAGTTGTGTGACGCTCAAACAAAAGACGAGTTCGCGTAAGTCGGGGTAGCGTAGGTCGATTTATTACTGTATTTTTAAAGTCTTTACTTGTGATGTGCCGCGGAATTTTTGAAAATACGTTAGTGTGCCGTGGAAGATAAAAGGTTGCGGAGCACTGATTTATATAATAAGCAAACATTAGTTAAAACCCGTACCTACCAATCGCAATAAAGCGGCGGAGTCTGGTAATGGCGCCAAATTCAAAAATGTAGTTTAAGTTATGGGCAGTGTGTGCGCGAAGTGTGTTCCTTGTTCTTTTGTGTCGAATAGCTGACATATTGCCGCCCAATTTTTTAGAGAATCTTGAGTGTGGTTATCCCGATTAAATCAGCAGTTCTTATTGCTATATTATATATTTTATCATTTCGCTGAAATATCTTTTTTATTGTTTTAATAAAAATAATATAAATACTATTTCTTTTTCAGTTTTACATTAGTTAGGTTAGTGTTACATCCAGCATGGAAAGGTAATATATATAATCTTTTAACGTATACATATTTGGACATTCTACTTTCATGTTTTAGTGTCAATAAACTGACCTGTGATGTATGTCAGAAGACATTTGTGACTGTTTCTTCAAAGAATCGACATTTGAGAAATATGCAAAATATGCAAGTGGAGAAAAATATGTTACAACGCATTCGTTGCTCCTTATGTCCAGAAGAAAAAAAGGAGGCATTTTAATACCATGAGCTTCTGCTTAATCATTTAACAGAGATACATGGTGTACCTATTAAACATCTGATTTAAGTTTTAGGAACATTGCAGAATTTGAATCGTGGATGTCAAAGAAAAATAGACAAGTTGATTATGCATGTGTTAGATGAAACAAACTTAAAACTCTTTTAACTCTTAATAGAAAATATTCCAATTAAGTAGATTATAATTTTCTTATCTATTGTAGATTTTGGTGGTGCTTTGTTGTATGTGACCTTCATAGATCTATTGAACCTCTTCCTCTATCATCCTACATCATTGGTGTACATACCCATTTAGTTCTTATCTACTATTACA